>CP139509.1:425750240-426316976 GCA_021014915.2 Artemisia tridentata subsp. tridentata
TGATGGGACTCAACTGGGCTTGTTGATCCTTCACCCTGAATATTTTGAATTTGAGCCAACATAGTATCAAAAAGATGTACTACTATCGCATTAAACCCCTTAAAAGCCATGCTCATGTTACTGAAAAGTTTTGAAGTAAGGCAAGGAGTTGGATAAACATTTTTATGAGATAGCATCAAACTTTTCCTTATATTCAAAATCATTTGGATAAACCTTGGATACATTAAAACTTATATTTGTTATCCACATGTTTCACCATACCATCAAAAATTAATTTTGAAAAGTTAAAAGTCATGTTTGTTGCTAAACAAATGAGCGCAGTTGCAATATTGCTACTGAATTGCTCCAATGAGGTTTTCTTTGGACTTATACAATGAAGTATGGTATGAATGAAGAATCTTCATTGTGGGGCAAAACAACCTTTTTAAAAAGTCAGTAATTGAGAAGTTGTGTCATACCCCATTCTGGAAATGTGATGAAAAATTTCAGTGTTAGGCAAAGAAGTAATACCATTGTCATCTGTTAAATGGAGATGTCTCCTAACAGATGACTCAGTAATAGTTATTGTTTTGCCATCAACTGTTGCAATTAACTCTTTGTCTCCATTCTCAAATGTATTGACAGTAGCAGTCTGCCAAAACTGATTGATTTGAGTGACATAGATAGTAGGATTGACTGTAAGAGCATACCTTATGTGGGTAGTGTTTAGAAAATCTACTATCTGGTGGAAGTCTTTACCTTCCTCTGTTTTCTCCAAGAATGCAACTTGGTTGTGCTTATCAACAAATTCCAAATTCGCCATTAGATTGATAAAAATTTGATTAGTATGCTGGGTTATGATCGTTTATGAGTGAATTGAGTGTTTGGTATAGCCAATTGAGAATTTATAGTGAACACTTAGGGTTTTAATTGGACCGACTTTAATAAATTGTTTCTTTAGAATGAAGAAATCGTATAAATTAGATAAAAAGTGAAGAATTATCCAATTTAGGAAACCCTTAAGTGAAGTAATTGACCAAAATTTTCTCAACGGTATAATTAAAAAACGGTTATTACCCAAACAGTACAAACGGCTAGCCAGTAGCACAAAGTTTTGCCTAGCAGTACAAACTTTTGCCTAGCAGAACTAAGTTTTGGAAAAACTTTTACTCAGCAGTATAAACTCAAATTTTATTTAAAACAATACTGCATTCAAACTATTTGAAAGGATTAAGTGTAAAGGAAGACACTTAATCATATTTCGGTTGCATTTAACCTCTGGTTGTGTGAGAACCAACTTTTTCAGTATAAATACTGTAGCAACCGCGAATTTTTCAGGCCATTATTTTAATAATACTACTGTTTATTTTTGACAAATAATGCAAATTAGATATTTTCTGACGATTAATGATTTAAAAACGAGAGGTTATCTCATTTTCCCAGAAAAAAGATACGACACGCGTACCGACACCACATTAGTAATGGTTCAAATTTTAATTCATTTTCGGAGATCAATAAATTTTTCTTGATGTCAGTTTTGTAAAAACGACTCCAGAATTATATTTTTCACGTTTACGTGAAGCCGCGTTACTACAATTTAACCTCAACTAAACAGAACACGGGGTATACACAATACACTATAAAACTTAAAACAAATAATAAGTATATCTCTTTCCTTCTTTATTTTCGGTCAAACACAACACATGTGATACCTACTTCCTTTTTCTTCTTTTACTAATCTCTTTCCCCTATTCCATCTTCACCACACGCAAACAATATTCCCTGCTATCCTCCATCACCATCAACATGAAAACTGTAGCACTTTTCTTGTATTCCCAGGTTACATCGAGACCCAAGCCACTCCACAGGGGTCGAATCTTATTGAACTCGAGGCATAGAAAGAGGGAATAACCCAAAATGGTGAAACCTCATATTTGATATATCAAAAGTGAGTCAAGAGTTTGCCATGGATTGCCCCTTAAGAAGCTCGATTTCCAGGAGAAGCAAAGTCACACTAATAACATCAAACTCACCTTAAACAAAGTCTCAGTCGAGTGCATCAAGGAGAGAAGGAAGGTGTGACAAGCTTGGAATCGAGTGGGTTTCTGTGGTGACTCTTGGATTCAATCTATCAACAGCCCTTGTAAGGTTTTTTTTAACAACTCAATCTTTGTTATTCTTTTGTTCTCTTTTTGAAACTTTCGAATAGTACATAAATATGGTGATTTTTGTTTCTGTTAGAACCACTTGAATTATTATGGTTCTTGTGATTTTAATACATTCTTGGATTATCAGTATTTATATGTCAAGTAGTGTTGGTTGTGGTGTGGCTAAAAGTTAAAAAATAATAATAATAACCTTAGAAAACTAATTGTTGGCTCAAATTCTTGAGGTTGTGCCGCTGTTTTTCTTGTTCTTAACTGAGTCAAATTGTTGTGATAAACAGCATTCGAATTGCTAAAACTAGTGTTAGACCTTGGATTTGGTTTGAGTTTTTCCCAAAAAGTGCTGCTGTGAAGGTTGATCTTTGCTCTAATGTTATGGGTTTTGAATTAGAGTCATATTAGTCAAATTTTTAGTCTCAAAAGTGTGCGCTCATAGTATTTGTGTTTATGTCTATGAGAGGTTTCAGCCATAAAAAGGGGTTTGTGATCGAGTATAGAGAGGTCCATAGGTCTTGGTCCTTACCGCTATAGTTACTTATGCTTATGGTTGTGTTTGTGATGGTGTTGAAGTCGAGTCGAGTAGTACTCAACTCGAGACTTATCAAAGCCATTCAAGAACCTTGAATGAACTCCAACAAAATCTTATTCATGTTGTGTTCTTAAGTCCTACGTTGGATCGACCATTAGTTAGTACTCTAAGTTGGAAATACTATGTCATGGATTAGGAACCTTGTTTCCAGCCGAGAACTAGCTCTAAAAAGTGTTGGTTAACACTTGGTGAGTCGGCATTCTAGCCCTTCTTCATCATCATTTTTGGGTGTTTAAGTCCCAAATGAACTCGAGACCAAGTCCTGCTCACTCTAGTGACTCAACCTATCGGTCAAAACTTTGTTTCGAGCCTCGTCACTCGCCAAAAATCTATTTGAAACTCATGGCAGTAGAACATATGTGTATGTTCTTAAGCTCCAAAAAATTCTTTTTTTTAGTTCACTGATGTTGTCTAAATCAAAAGGGAAAAGAGAAAAACAAAATGAAAACAAAGGGACTCTTCAATATGAATAAAAATGCTTCCTATTTAATACGTTTTATTCCCAGCGAGAAAAAAAAAGGGCAGCATTGAATGGACTATTTCACAAATTAAAAGTCAATTCTTTGCCTACTGGATGTTGTTTCCAGCGTAGGAGCAAAACAAAAGGAGGAACTGTTGGGCTTTATCCCAAACACAAAACTTGGACAATTAGTACATGGGCCGAAGCCCATCAATTACTTGGGTTGTTATTGTACTGTGGATCTTTTCCTTGTCCCTCTACAGGCCGCTGGCCAATTTCACTAAGAGCCCAATATTGAGCCTGTTTCACTGTTTTGAGTGGGCCGCAGCCCATCCCCCCTCCTCGACACACTTACAACTCGACACAGTTATTTTTAAACTAGTGATCACTTATATATACACGACGGCTACATATAAAAAGAACTCGACAATAAATAAATATCACAACGTAAAGTTTTAATAATAATTACATGTTTTGCGACACACATTTTTAGAATGAGAACATTGCAAGACATTTGACTTCAAACTCTTAACTTGTAAACCATATGTAAAAATAAGTACATATAACATGAAAATATTTAAAACGGAAAGACATCAATTTTATTAGTAATAACTTAACTATATGCGAGCAAATAATTGGAAATTAGAATTCACATACTAGTTAAACATTTTTTTTCATAACATACAAATCGAAACGGCCCTACCGACACTTATATAAGTCAAGTAAATAGAAACAATTATTTTCTTCAAACTTATTAAAACCACATTTTCTCGCAAACACAAGTTATAATTCACCACATATTGGTGAAACATTTTCAACTTCACATTTTTTTTCACAAAGACCATAGGTATATATATGAAAGGATATACACACACGTACATTCACTTAACGCCAACATTCTCGTATATCGTTCAATAGTCATTATCTTTCGTGCGTAGTTTTCCGATCTCTGTCAATTCGAAGGTTTACGAGTCTTAATCTTTTATACTTTTGTACACTCCAATGAGCCAATATCTACAAAAGTTAAAAACATTGTTTCAACTTAAATGCTGCCACACCAGTAACACCAACATGAACTCTTCAAAAACAATTGAAACTCTTGAACTTGAACTGTGAGCTAACAATAAACCTTACTAATCTAGGTCGCGTGTCGGTGCCGTTCACCATTGTTACTTGACTTATTCACTTCAGACGACTATTTCTGAGGTGAGTTCTCGTAGCCCCTTTTTCATTATGTTTTCCTTGGGGGAAAATGGTACTCAAATGGTATTTTAACTGTTTTTATGCTGTGATTATACTGTTTTTCATGTTTTTGGACATTATGTGTGTTGATACAATTATGTGCTACAATTAGTTTGACTGTGTGTACATTGATGCGCAACTGTTAACTCTCTTGAAGAGCTGAAACAATTGATAGATCTATCGGGGTAGCTCCCCTCTGTGTGTTCTGTTTATGTGTGCAACCGTGACAGGTTCAGTTGGCGCGACATTATTTGGTTTCGACATGTGATTATAATTGGTTATCATGCTCACTTTTGTCCTACACTATGATATCACAGCTCAGCGGTTTCACTTTTAAACCTACGAGCTCACCAACATTATGTTGACGTTTTCTAGTACCATTTTTAGGTGTTATTGTAGCTGTTTAGAAGGTAGAGTATGGACTGGCTTAGCAAGACTTAAGACAAGACCCTCCCGGGTTATATCTCGTGGAGTTGCATTTGTTATTACATAGTGACATTGTTTAACCTTGAGACTTGTGTTATTTTGGATATTTGTACTTATCCCGTTTGTGGGAGTTTGCGACTATCAACTGCCGTATGTTATGCATTTAGTGTTTCTCTATTGTGACACCTTGTGTTCTTGTCTATGAGGTCATACCCCGTAAATGCCTTTCCGCTGCGCCATTTTTGGGGTGTGACAGATTGGTACCAGAGCCAAGGTTATAGAGAATTAGGTGGTTTAACCTTGACTATAACCTAAGAATCCTCATATAGTTTGCATCATAGGAACTGCGTGTGCGATAGTATGACATGAAGTGATTATGATAAGTAAATGCAGCATGATGCTATCCTAAAAACGCCTGGCCAATATTTTTACGATAACATGATGCGGCATAGACTTACCATATTCATGGACTGTCAGATAGGACATTGAGTGTAGTAGTACGACACGTATACCGACCCATCCTACCTACATCCTATCTAACATCTACCAATGTCCTACCTTGTAGAATCATGCCTCCAAGAAGGTCGGCTCGAGCTAACCGAGGCATTTCACCATCGAGGGGTGGAAGGACTGGTGGGCGAGGAGGTAGAGCAGGTGGTCGTGGCACCGAGAACAACGGCAACGACAATGTGAATCCTGACCTTTCCGCCATGATTGCCGAGCAACTACAAGCATTGCTACCCACTATCGTCACCCAAGTTGGCGACCACATCAGTAACCTAGGAAACAACGGAAGCAAGAATGACCATGCAGACAATGGCACTGGTAGTGACCACAACAATGATGGCAACAACAACAATAGTGGCAAAGGATGTTCGTACAAGGAATTTACAGCGTGCAAAACAGTGGACTTTGATGGCAATGGAGGAGCGTTGGAGTACACAAGATGGATTGAGAAGATGGAGGCAGTAATGGACATAAGCGAGTGTGCAACTCACCAGAGGGTGAAGTACGCTGCAAGCTCATTCACGGGAAAGGCTCTGACCTGGTGGAACACGCAAATCCAGGCCAAAGGAAGAGAAGCCGCCATGGGAATGAGTTGGGATGACCTTAAGGCATTACTAAAGGAGGAGTATTGCCCAAATAACGAGATGCAGAAGCTAGAGCATGAGTTCTACAACCATGCTATGATAGGTGTTGGCCATGCAGCCTATACAGATCGATTCCATGAGCTTGCTAGACTTGTACCTCACATGGTCACCCCTGAATCCAAGAGAATTGAGAGGTACATCTATGGTTTGGCCCCTGAGATTCGCGGGATGGTGAAAGCGACTGAGCCCCCTACCCTTCAGAGCGCAATACAGAAATCTGCAACCTTAACGGATGAAATGATTAGGAATGGGACATTGTCCAAGAACGGTGATAAGAGGAAGACCGTGAGTGAGACAAGTAAACAAGGAGGTGCAAATGATGAAAATAAGAAGGCGAAATGGGGAAAAGGATTTGTGGCAACGAGCTCGGGTCGTAAGGGATATGAAGGCCCTCACCCTAAGTGTGCCAAATGTAACTACCACCACCTGGAGACTAAACCCTGCCTGGTGTGTTTCAACTGCAATCAGGCTGGTCACATTGCAAGGGATTGTCGAGCAGTAGCCATGCAGGTAACTCCGATTAATGTCATTTACCCAAAGACATGTTATGAGTGCGGGAGCCTGGATCATTTCCGAAGCACGTGTCCTAAGATGAACAGGGCACAGGGACAAGTGCAAAATAACCAGAATCACGTTTTAGTGACTAATGGAACACACACACAAAATGGAAACAATGGCAACCCAGCTCGTGGGCGGGTATTCGTGATGAACACTGAGGAAGGACGCCAGGAACCGAACCTCATGACGGGTATGTTCTCCTTAAACGAATATTAGACTACCATACTATTTATTTCGATGTCGATTATAGATTTGTTTCCACTTAGTTCATGCCTCTGTTAAAGGTGAAGCCTAGTGTTCTAGCTCTTAGCTATGAGATTGATATAGTGTATGACCAAAAAGGTAGAAACCGATAAGATGGTTCAAATCTTCACCACCTGGTAGTAAGATTCTTGGAGTGCTGAAATGCCACCCGTTCATTTTTGAGCAACCCCAAACTTTAACTAAAATTTTTCTTTTCTTCAAAAAAAAAAAAAAAAAAAAAAAAAAGCAAGCTTCTTAACGACTTTTAACTTAATTTCATGTCAGTTCTTGTTTGATGAGATGTGAGATTAAGTTTAAAGTTGCTACTTAGCTTAAAATTTATAAATGATTTTGCTCAAGAATGGACGAGACATTTCATGAAGCCTAACCACTCGATAGTTACTACAAAACCGCCTATTTCATTGCGCCCAATGGAACGAGCAGAAACCCAAAGATACCTCGCGTGCTTAAGATTTCCCAGGAGTACTTCGTAAAGACCTAACAGGATTTACCCCTCCTTAAAGAATTGAGATACGCATCAACTTAACTCCCGGAGTGACACAAATTTCAAAGATTCCGAACCCGAATATCATTAGTTGAGAGTGCACAAAGACTGACAACCCTAAAACCGCGTTAAGAACGATATACAGGCATTTCGAGTTTTCAGGATAAGTCATTTGGTTTGATCAATGCTTCCGTAGTATTCAAAGATAAGAAATCCAATTAGAGCGACATACATGAGGAGCACATTACCTATTATATCGAATCATGATAGACGATTCACATCGCGATTTTGGTAGACACTAGAGGACGCATTAGGAACACAGTTAGATTGGAGTACAACCTACCATTCCTAGACCGATGGTCAGGGTGAGCATACTATCCGACATTTGGAGATATACTTAGGGCATGCACTATTGATTTTGGAGGAAACATGAATGCACATCCCCCTTAGTTGAACCTTTTTCTTGGTTATCTACTAGTTGTTTATTTGAAAGCGATCCAAAAATTGAGCCAATCCTTCAAAAATGTTGAGTTTCTTTTCTTACAACTAGATATTTAACTTAATTTCATGACAGTTCTTGTTTGATGAGTTGTGAAGTTAAGTTAGATTCAAGTTGTTACGTAGTTTAAAGTTAGGTTTAATCTCATGACAGTTCTTGTTTGATGAGTTGTGAGATTAAGCTGAAATCAAGTTGTTACTGGGCTTAAACTGTGGTTTAGTTCAATCTCATGACAGTTCTTGTTTGATGAGTTGTGGGGTTAAGCTAGATTTCAGTTGAGGCTCAACTTAAACTACCGAAAGGATACCTAAGGTTTTTGACGGCTTTACTCAAGGACGGGAAAGCTTGCCTTACTGTGTGATTATTGTGTGGTTTCATTTGTGTGATTCCTAGAGGTTAGGAAGTATTGATAGTACCAATTGGGAAGTAGCACCCGGTACTATTTGGATTGACACCCACACCCTTACCTTCTTGTGTGCAACCAAATCGAAGGGTGAATACTATCCGATCAAGCCCGGACCCTTAGTCAACTGAATTTTGAGGACAAAATTCTGTTAACGGGGGTAGACTGTAGCAACCGCGAATTTTTCAGGCCATTATTTTAATAATACTACTGTTTATTTTTGACAAATAATGCAAATTAGATACTTTTTGATGATTAATGATTTAAAAACGAGAGGTTATCTCATTTTTCCCTGAAAAACGATACCACACGCGTACCGACACCACATTAGTAATGGTTCAAATTTTAATTCATTTTCGGAGATCAATAAATTTTTCTTGATGTCAGTTTTGTAAAAACGACTCCAGAATTATATTTTTCACGTTTACGTGAAGCCGCGTTACTACAATTTAACCTCAACTAAACAGAACATGGGGTATACACAATACACTATAAAACTTAAAACAAATAATAAGTATATCTCTTTCCTTCTTTATTTTCGGTCAAACACAACACATGTGATACCTACTTCCTTTTTCTTCTTTTACTGATCTCTTTCCCCTATTCCATCTTCACCACACGCAAACAATATTCCCTGCTATCCTCCATCACCATCAACATGAAAACTGTAGCACTTTTCTTGTATTCCCAGGTTACATCGAGACCCAAGCCACTCCACAGGGGTCGAATCTTATTGAACTCGAGGCATAGAAAGAGGGAAAAACCCAAAATGGTGAAACCTCATATTTGATATATCAAAAGTGAGTCAAGAATTTGCCATAGATTGCCCTTTAAGAAGCTCGATTTCCAGGAGAAGCAAAGTCACACTAATAACATCAAACTCACCTTAAACAAAGTCTCAGTCGAGTGCATCAAGGAGAGAAGGAAGGTGTGACAAGCTTGGAATCGAGTGGGTTTCTGTGGTGACTCTTGGATTCAATCTATCAACAGCCCTTGTAAGGTTTTTTTTTTAACAACTCAATCTTGTTATTCTTTTGTTCTCTTTTTGAAACTTTCGAATAGTACATAAATATGGTGATTTTTGTTTCTGTTAGAACCACTTGAATTATTATGGTTCTTGTGATTTTAATACATTCTTGGATTATCAATATTTATATGTCAAGTAGTGTTGGTTGTGGTGTGGCTAAAAGTTAAAAAATAATAATAATAACCTTAGAAAACTAATTGTTGGCTCAAATTCTTGAGGTTGTGCCGCTGTTTTTCTTGTTCTTAACTGAGTCAAATTGTTGTGATAAACAGCGTTCAAATTGCTAAAACTAGTGTTAGACCTTGGATTTGGTTTGAGTTTTTCCCAAAAAGTGCTGCTGTGAAGGTTGATCTTTGCTCTAATGTTATGGGTTTTGAATTAGAGTCATATTAGTCAAATTTTTAGTCTCAAAAGTGTGCGCTCATAGTATTTGTGTTTATGTCTATGAGAGGTTTCAGCCATAAAAAGGGGTTTGTGATCGAGTATAGAGAGGTCCATAGGTCTTGGTCCTTACCGCTATAGTTACTTATGCTTATGGTTGTGTTTGTGATGGTGTTGAAGTCGAGTCGAGTAGTACTCAACTCGAGACTTATCAAAGCCATTCAAGCACCTTGAATGAACTCCAACAAAATCTTATTCATGTTGTGTTCTTAAGTCCTACGTTGGATCGACCATTAGTTAGTACTCTAAGTTGGAAATACTATGTCATGGATTAGGAACCTTGTTTCCAGCCGAGAACTAGCTCTAAAAAGTGTTGGTTAACACTTGGTGAGTCGGCATTCTAGCCCTTCTTCATCATCATTTTTGGGTGTTTAAGTCCCACAATGAACTCGAGACCAAGTCTCGCTCACTCTAGTGACTCAACCTATCGGTCAAAACTTTGTTTCGAGCCTCGTCACTCGCCAAAAATCTATTTGAAACTCAAGGCAGTAGAACATATGTGTATGTTCTTAAGCTCCAAAAAATTCTTTTTTTTAGTTCACTGATGTTGTCTACATCAAAAGGGAAAAGAGAAAAACAAAATGAAAACAAAGGGACTCTTCAATATGAATAAAAATGCTTCCTATGTAATACGTTTTATTCCTAGCGAGAAAAAAAAGGGGCAGCATTGAATGGACTATTTCACAAATTAAAAGTCAATTCTTTGCCTACTGGATGTTGTTTCCAGCGTAGGAGCAAAACAAAAGGAGGAACTGTTGGGCTTTATCCCAAACACAAAACTTGGACAATTAGTACATGGGCCGAAGCCCATCAATTACTTGGGTTGTTATTGTACTGTGGATCTTTTCCTTGTCCCTCTACAGGCCGCTGGCCAATTTCACTAAGAGCCCAATATTGAGCCTGTTTCACTGTTTTGAGTGGGCCGCAGCCCATCCCCCCTCCTCGACACACTTACAACTCGACACGGTTTTTTTTAAACTAGTGATCACTTATATATACACGACGGCTACATATAAAAAGAACTCAACAATAAATAAATATCACAACGTAAAGTTTTAATAATAATTACATGTTTTGCGACACACATTTTTAGAATGAGAACATTGCAAGACATTTGACTTCAAACTCTTAACTTGTAAACCATATGTAAAAATAAGTACATATAACATGAAAATATTTAAAACGGAAAGACATCAATTTTATTAGTAATAACTTAACTATATGCGAGCAAATAATTGGAAATTAGAATTCACATACTAGTTAAACATTTTTTTTCATAACATACAAATCGAAACGGCCCTACCGACACTTATATAAGTCAAGTAAATAGAAACAATTATTTTCTTCAAACTTATTAAAACCACATTTTCTCGCAAACACAAGTTATAACTCACCATATATTGGTGAAACATTTTCAACTTCACATTTTTTTTTCACAAAGACCATAGGTATATATATGAAAGGATATACACACACATACATTCACTTAATGCCAACATTCTCGTATATCGTTCAATAGTCATTATCTTTCGTGCGTAGTTTTCCGATCTCTGTCAATTCGAAGGTTTACGAGTCTTAATCTTTTATACGTTTGTACACTCCAATGAGCCAATATCTACAAAAGTTAAAAACATTGTTTCAACTTAAATGCTGCCACACCAGCAACACCAACATGAACTCTTTAAAAATAATTGAAACTCTTGAACTTGAACTGTGAGCTAACAATAAACCTTACTAATCTAGGTCACGTGTCGGTGCCGTTTACCATTGTTACTTGACTTATTCACTTCAGACGACTATTTTTGAGGTGAGTTCTCGTAGCCCCTTTTTCATTATGTTTTCCTTGTGGGAAAATGGTACTCAAATGGTATTTTAACTGTTTTTATGCTGTGATTATACTGTTTTTCATGTTTTTGGACATTATGTGTGTTGATACAATTATGTGCTACAATTAGTTTGACTGTGTGTACATTGATGCGCAACTGTTAACTCTCTTGAAGAGCCAAAACAATTGATAGATCTATCGGGGTAGCTCCCCTCTGTGTGTTCTGTTTATGTGTGCAACCGTGACAGGTTCAGTTGGCGCGTCATTATTTGGTTTCGACATGTGATTATAATTGGTTATCATGCTCACTTTTGTCCTACACTATGATATCATAGCTCAGCGGTTTCACTTTTAAACCTACGAGCTCACCAACATTATGTTGACGTTTTCTAGTACCATTTTCAGGTGTTATTGAAGTTGTTTAGAAGGTAGAGTATGGACTGGCTTAGCAAGACTTAAGACAAGACCCTCCCGGGTTATATCTCATGGAGTTTCATTTGTTATTACATAGTGACATTGTTTAACCTTGAGACTTGTGTTATTTTGGATATTTGTACTTATCCCGTTTGTGGGAGTTTGCGACTATCAACTTTCGTATGTTATGAATTTAGTGTTTCTCTATTGTGACACCTTGTGTTCTTGTCTATGAGGTCATACCCCGTAAATGCCTTTCCGCTGCGCCATTTTTGGGGTGTGACAAATACTGCCTGTGATCAGATAGACTCATTCAAAGAGCCTTCTTGATAGGGTTTCTAGCTCGTGGCAGGTGTTGCCTCCAACACAAATGTGTTAGATTTACTTTTGCTCGCTGTTCTCAATACCAGATTTCCTTAGACTAACACACTATCAAATGATAGAATGGTACAGAGTGAGTTAGCTCAGTGACTATCTGACTAACTATGACCATCAATTCATGTTCAAAATACCATAGATTGATTTCAAGAAGGAGATTTTAAAGAACCTCCCAACTCAGGTGTAAAACCTTTGTCAAGTGATCCCCAAATTCCTTCTATCATGAATCAGTTGCACCAACATTGAGCAACATCAGTGCAGCAAACAGTCCACCACTTTGCTTCTCACACAATACTAACACCAATCATACTGCTTGCTTATCCTGCAAATGTTAGTGCAAAACCAAGAAAACACAATCCAAAGCATTTTTTATATAACAGTATCAAATTTTAATAACAGTTTAAACTTAGCAGTACTAAATTGTACTAGCAGTACAAACTCAACTGTCTAACAATTAACAGTACAAATCCTTTACAAAACTTTACAAAGACACTTAGAGATTAAAAATTTATGGATTTAGCATTCCAATACTTGCAACCAAGTACTGAAACCTTCCAACATCAAGACCTTTTGTAAGTAAGTCAGCCCAATTGTTATCTGTGTGTATTTTAACAACTTGAATTAACTTTTTCTCATTACAATCTCTTATAAAATGATGTCTAATCTCTATGTGTTTTGTTTTAGAATGTTGAACAAGATTCTTAATAATACAAATAGTACTGTTATTGTCAATAAATATCATGGTGTTCATAAATTTATACCCATAGTCCAACCTTTGATTTTGAATCTAGAGTACTTGCAGCAGCCACATATTCAGCCTCAGTTGTAGAATTAGCCACCACAGTTTGCTTTTTACACTGCCATGATATCAACCTGTTCCCTAGAATTGACAACCACCTGTTGTTGACTTCCTATCTAAACTTGCACCAGCATAGTCACTATCACTATAAGCCACCAAATCAAATGAAGACTCTTTAGGATACCAAAGGCCCAATTTAGGTTGACCTTTTAGGTACCTAAAAATCCTCTTCACAGCATGTAAATGTGAAAGCCTTAGGAGTGACTTGAAATCTAGCACATGCACACACAACAAACATAATATCTGGTCTGGATAATGTAAGATACATCAATGATCCAATCATTGACCTATATAAATGAACATCAACATCATCACCATCTGCAACTTTAAGCAAAGGCTTCTCTTTATCAAAAGGAGCACTAGCAATCTTGGCATCTGTATACCCAAATTTCTTCAAAATCTCAACAACATATTTATCCTGGCTGATAAATATACCATCTTCCTTCTGCTTGACTTGTAACCCTAAGAAGAAATTCAGTTCTCCCATAGAACTCATTTGAAACTTATCATGCATTAGTTTCTCAAAAGCAGTACACATCTCCTTTTTGGTAGAGCCAAAAATAATGTCATCTACATATACTTGGACCAGTAAAATATCACCCTTTTGCCTCTTGATAAACAGTGTCTTGTCTATCTGTCCTCTGTGAAACCCATTGTCTAATAGATACTTGGCCAAGGTTTCATACCAGGCTCTTGGAGCTTGATGTAGACAACATAGTGCCTTCACCACCTTGTAGAGCTTGTCAGGATGATCAGGATCTTCAAACCCTAGTGGTTGCATAACATATACTTCTTCATAAATTGTACCATAAAGAAAGGCACTCTTCACAACCATTTGATAAACCATGAATCCCATAAATGAAGCAAAAGCCAGAAACAACTTTATTGCCTCAATTCTTGCTACAGGTGCAAACACTTCATCATAATTTATACCCTCTTCTTGAATATATCCCTATGCAACTAGCCTTGCTTTGTTCCTAATGACAATACCTCTCTCATCCTTCTTGTTTTTAAACACCCATTTTGTACCAATTGCCCATTACCCTTAGGCAAATCAACCAGAACCCACACATTTTGAAGCTTGAATTGTAAGAGCTCCTCTTGCATTGCTTCTACCCAAGATGGGTCACTAAGAGCTTTTGCAATCTTCTTGGGTTCTTCCTGAGATAAGAAACAGACAAATAAACAAGTGTGAAGGTCTTCATGAGTTTTCCCTTCATATATTGCACTGATGAAACCTTGTTCTTGTTCATTTGTTTCCATTGTCATCCTCCTTGTCTTTACACCAGACTGTATATCACCAATCACAAGATCAAGTGAATGATCTCTGTGAACTCTTGTATGTGGAGTTGTAGGAGCTTGATAAGTGGGAGGCATGTTGTTTAGATCCACTTCATCATCAGAGAAATCATCATCATTAGTAACTGTTGGGCTAACAGTTTCAATATTTGGCCCAGCAGTACTATCATTTGGCGTAGCAGTACCATCATCATTAGTATTGTTTTCAGGTACCGCTTGTTCTTGATTATCAACTCCACTTTCTTTACCATCAGCATCACTAGAAGTTGGTGGATCATCGTTCTTTGAAGATGAATCAAATAGAGAACCATATTTCCAAATTAACATCAAAATGTGATATTGACCAGTCTCTTTCCCCTTGCTAGAATCACCTGTATCAACACTGGCTTCTTTACCTGAAAAATCATTAGTATTTGTACCTGCAACAACTGGTACATAGTTCATAGATTTTGTTAGAGCATCAAGGTCAAACAGCCATTTTGGACCTTCACCTGCAATATTAGACTTAATCTCCAAAAATTCAACATGTAGGTTTTCTTCTACCTTCCTGGTTCTTATGTTGTATACCCTAAAAGCTTTACTATGTGCAGAGTAACCAACAAAGAAACCCTCATCTGACTTTCCATCAAACTTTCTCAAATAATCTAAGGTATTAAGTATAGCAACATGACATCCAAATGGTCTCATGAAGTTTAGAGCAGGTGTTTTACCTCTAAATAGTTCATAAGGAGTCTTGTTGTGAGGTTTAACCACTAAAACCCTGTTCTGCACATAACAAGCAGTATTAACTACTTCAGCCCAAAATGAAATAGGTAGGTTAGAGTCAGCTAACATGGTCCTAACAGCCTCTATCAGTGTCTTATTCCTCCTTTCAGCAACACCATTCTGCTGAGGAGTTCTACCTACACTAAATTCCCTCTTAATACTTTTTTCTTCACAAAATTCATTCATAACTCTATTTTTAAACTCTATCCCATTGTCACACCTGATGATTTTTACTTTCTTATCAACTAGGTTTTCTATTTTTGTTATAAAGCTCTTAAGAATGTTACTGGTTTCATCCTTAGTTCCTAAAAAGAAAACCCATGTAAACCTGCTATAATCATCAGTGACCACAAGACAGTACTTCTTATGCATTAAACTACTCACAGATGTAGGACCAAACAAGTCCATATGGTTGAGTAATAGAGTTTTGAGACTTGGGCTTACAAGAAGCTCTGTGTTATTTTCCCTTAAGATAGGCAACACAAGTTTGGTCATTTTCAAATTGTTTTTGAGGTAAACCTCTTACCAAACCATCTTTTACAATCTTATTAATGGTTTTAAAATTGACATGACCAAGTCTCCTATGCCAAAGCATTGATTCATCATCTGTGGCTTTTGCAACAAGACAAGTTAGATTCTCTTTCGAAACAATTTTCTTCATATCAACACTGTACATGTTGCCCTTTCTAGGAATTTTAAGTAATACAAGACTTTCATCAGGTATCTTAAAATCAGGAGACAGGACAAGACATTCAGTGTCAGTAAAAAGAACTTTGTTCTTTTTGTCACACATCTGTGAGACACTAAAGAGATTATACTTAAGTTCCTGCACGAAATACACATCTTCAAAATCAAGTTTACCGGTTTTAATTGTACCTTTACCAGTAATTTTACAACCTCTTGCTCCTCCCCCAAAGGCAACATATCCTCCATCAAAAGCTTTAAAATCTGAGAGGTAAGACATGTTCCCTGTCATGTGCCTAGAGCATCTACTATCTGAATATCCTTGATCTTCTTCATCATCTTGTGGATGTTCCTGCACATAAAATAGAGGAAATTAATTTTCTTTGGGGACCTAAGCCATTACTGACTTGGATCTGCCTCGTGCATCAATGTATTTATATTTCTTTATCATAATTGATGCACTATTGGGTTTGGTAGGTCTCCATTCCCAACATGCTGAGGCCTTAACAGCATTGTCCCTATTTGCCCTAACAACATTCACTGGCCTAGCAGTAATAACTATTGGCCTAGCAGTACAAACTGCTGGCTTAGCAGTTCTAACTATTTGGGACCATTTCTTGTTTTTAAACACTGTTTTCTCATAATAGGACCTTTTACCAGTTTGTTGTGCTGATTTAGAATAAAAAGTCGATCGTTTAGCACTGAAAACTGTTGATTTGGGGTGAGCAGTACAAACAGGCCTAACAGTATTCAAATGTCTAAGGCCAGCTCTCATCAATACTGCTCTGGGAGCCATGTTTCTTTGAGCGTTAGGGTGATTATATTTAGCAAAGCCATTTGTTTTCACCCTATAATTCCCATTTACCACCCTTTCCCTTTGGTGGTAGTTACAATTAGCCTGAACATGATAAAAATTGCCACAAGTAAAACATGCTTTATTGTACATGATAAAATCACTTCCTAGTTGTTTGGACTTCAAATTATTCCAATTTCTCTGGTTACCCTTAGGACTTTGTGACCTGTTTTGTGATCTATACATCTCTGCATATCTAACTTGCTTCCTAACTGGTTTTTCAATTTCTATTTTAGCCACATTAGGAACAACAATTTTCTTTTCTACTTTAACTTCTGACACATTCTCCTCAACCAATGAGGTGTCACTAGCACTCTCAAAGGATTCATTAATCTCTTCAGACTTCTCTACACTAGCACTCTCATTGGTCTTATGTCCATATTCAAACTTAGGCTCTTAAAATTCCTCTAAACTAGTATGTGCTAAATCAATACCTAGGGGTGGATGTGCCCCTTTATAAGGTGGTGCAACAGACTTATAACCTAGACCTTTCTTAAAGTTATTAGTAAGCTGACACTCTACAATCTTTTCTATGCTTTTAGTTGCTCCTGCATATCTCTCTATATTCACTTCATTGTTGTCTTTATCTAGCATAACCTTTTCTAGCTCCTTTTTAAGCTCATTAATTTCTATGTCTTTAAACATAATATCTCTTTTCAAAATAGCTATATCCTTAGTGAATACAGTTTCATTCTTTTTATAGAAAACAAGTTGTTCTTCTAAAACAGCTAAACCTCTCTTATGATTTTCTAAATTATAATTAGAGTGGTTAAGCTCTATTCTTTGGTCATCATACTGCATTTTAAGAGTTTCATAATCTTTTAAAGCTAAATAGGATTTTGAACAACTTTTGACTATTAGTACCTCAGAGTCAGAGAAAGCCATCAGTGCCATGTTGGTAGGAGCTTCCTCTTCAGCCATAAAACTCCAATCAAGTCCAAGTCCATCATTGGCCACCATTGTGTTTGAAGAAGGCTCTTCCTCACTCTTCCTAGTGCTTTCTTGATTTCTGGAACCTCTGCTATCTTGATTCCTACCCCTGCTGTCCTGGTTCCTTGGCCCTCTGCATTCCCTAGCAAAGTGTCCCAACTTATGACAGTTGTAACACTCCAGTTTTGACTTGTCATACCCAGCAACATCACCTGGACTGATAGTGATCTTCTTTCCTGTCTTCTGATAATACCTCTTGGCCCTCATACATAGCAAAGCAATTTGCCACTTCAAATCCATCTCCTCCAGATCATCTTCATGAATTTGAATTAGGTCTTCATGATAATGCTGAGACCCACTTGCTTGACTGGCCAAGAATGCATAGACTGTTTCATCACCTAAGCTAGTAGTACTAGTTTGTGAACAACCAGTACTAACTTTAGGGTTAGCAGTACTAACTCCTAAAACCTCTTCTGGACTGCTATTGCTAGGAGATGTCACAAATGCCATGTTCTCGGAGCTAGAACTTGAGCCTCTAGTCTTTCTCACCTCATGTTCAACAATCTTAAGATTGTTGTACATATATCATCAAGACTCATTGTATCAATATCTGGCTTATTTCTCTAGACAACTACATGAGTATTCCATTCAGCAGACAAACTTCTTAAGAACTTCATATTAAGATCCTCCTATGGAATCTCTACACCCAAGACAGCCAGTTGGCTTACTATCTCCTGAAGCCTGTTGAACATATGATCAAGAGACTCAGTGCTTGTAGCACTAAAGTTCTCATAATTCTCCTTCAGCAAAGTCTTCTGTGTCTTCTTGGTGGCTTGATTACCACCAAACCTTGTTGTTATGGCTTCAAACAGAGTCTTTGTAGCAACCCGTAAAATTCCCTAGTCATTAGTGAACGTTAATCTAGTATTAACACATCGTTACGGTTCACTTAACCATTTTTACGAGTAAATTTTGAAAATTTTGTTTCTTACGTTTCTATAATTCAAACGTTGTTACGTGATACACGATACCTTGGAACAGGCTCACACGCGCAGCACGATAACCCATATCACCAATAATAACCAAACAGACCCTTAATTAAATTTTGGCCTGTTACTATTCTAGGCCCAATACAATTTCAGCCCAACTTTTTTTTCTCTCTTTATTTCCCATTCGACTAATCCTCATTTACTTGGTCTCGTTTATTTGAATTTTCGACACACAACGTATGTTGCATTTTTACCATTCGATTCTTTACATTACAAATAATCAAGAATGATAATTCACAAGCTCCAAATTGAACGTTTTCTATGTAATCAAGGTCTAAAGCTAACCCGACTCAAAGCATATACAACTCATTCAAAACTGAGCCAATTTGACCCTAAGCTATGTTTCCCCTAAGCGTTTTTGCTTGTAACCGAATCATATGAGCTCTAAACCCCTTAACTCACCTTTCTTATTCTATTTGGTCACGTATGAATGTTATTAGGTCCCTTTGTATATCGAACTAATATATGTACACACCCTTCGACTTCTAACCGAGATATAACAACATCCACTTGACTAATACTCAAGTTCACTAGCTACTAATATTCCTTGTCCCCTTATCTTCTACTGCAAATCGAATAAAAATCCTCAACTTGCCTCAACTTATCCATATAAAACATTATATATAACACATGCATGCATACATATCGTATACACTCAAACACACTCATTCACATTTTCTCATTCACTTTCCTATACTTGTTCTAAGTTATTTCTCTCCTGTGAATCCCATTCGAAGAAGATTAGGCCAAGTTCTAGTCATTTTGAGCTATCTTCCAAAGGACTAGTGTTGATCTCGACTCTTTTGTCTTTGTTCTATCGAGTTGGTGCAAAGGTCCTTCATTCCTAGTCCGTTTCAAGCGTTACTCACCACCTTTTTGGGTGTGGTAAGCCATCGAGTCCTAATCTATAAATACTTATACATTTTTCTTATTGTTCATACATATCTCTTTTATACAATTCGATATTAGCTCTCTTGTATTTATTTCATATTCGAGTTATTTAATTTTCATTTAAACATGACCACCTATTATTTGGGATGGCTAGAAATCAATAACATTCATATTTCAACATTTATTTCATCTTATAATAGTGTAACGAGACCTAAAATGAACAAACATTGCATATCGAACGTATGGAAATTAATATTTCTTCTTCGGACCCTTTTATGGTCGACTAGAAATGGCCTAGATATAATCAAATTTATATACACGACATATACTTTTTATTACTCATCTTGATTGTCCATAAGCTAAGCTAATAAGTCATAATCATAAGCCCTCCTAAATAGCTCAAGTTACACCTTTTAAAACATGAAACCTTATCACATTCGAACCTGTTTTAAAACTCTTATATATCGACTTGGGCTTTTTAAAAGCCCAATAAGCACTTGTGATAAGCAGTCACTATAAGCAATTTGATTTTGTTTTTAGACCAATAAAAATAGCCCAAAACAAGGCCCAAACTCGATTTAAAGCCCACGGATAAAAAACGCTTAATGGGCTTTATATTAATTCGTTAAAAGCCCATTAAGATGAAAATAAGCTATTTCGTGTAATAAGCAGTTCGAAAAGACTCAAATAAGCTTTATTAAGTTATTAAAACTTTCGTAAATTTTATTGTATAAGTTTTGAACATTTTGGACTTGTTTTGCAAAATGTATTTACTATTAGGGTTAAAATGGCAACTTTCGGAAAGATTGGGTACAAACTGTAAATTTAGTAAGTTAAGGGTAGAACATGAACATCCAGTAAACTAGAAACCATAAAATGACAAATTGGAACCTTTTTCGACTTAAAATGTAAATATTATTTAACGAAGGACTAACGGTGCAAATATCTCACCGTTAGTGTTAAAAGTGTAACTTTATGAAACTTCAAGGGTCAAACAGTGAATCATTTCTATATACATATACATGAATTGTTTTATACATTTTCGTTCTTAAAAATCCATTTTACAATACGTATGAATTATATAATGAACGTCACGTTTGTATTTACATAACGTAACTTTTTAACGAATAAACATAACTTATCATCCACCAACTTTTGAAGAGACGATATTACAGATTCCATAAACATAAAAACATGATAATATTATATATAATATTATTTTTGAACTTTAAGCATTTGAAGCATATCAAATCATTCTCTGCACAATTCAATTCGTTATTCGATATTCTGTCACAATCATCTTTCACATCCTGTCAATCTTAAACCATCGAAATCTCAGACTTCCCTATTATTCAGGTCGTATGTTGAAGCCGTTCTCGTGATACTTTTTGACATAACATTACTTTGACCTTACAGCTAAGGTGAGTCATAGCCACACTCTTATTCTTTAATACTCATTTTAAACTACTTGGGGGAGATACATGCTTAGAAATACTTTACTCGCTTAATTTACATACACTATTTGTATTTACATAAATACTTGTATACAAACTTGATTTCACTATTCTTGATTTCTATTGATAACTGTGACTAGACTCGATTAAGACATATATCCTGACATGGCTATGTCGGTAGACCATTAAATTGGGTGCAGACGTATATCCTGACATGGCTATGTCGGTAGACCATTAAATTGGGTGCAAACATATATCCTGACATGGCGATGTTGGAAGGCCATTTATTTGGATGATTTAAGATTTACATACTATGTTAGCAGTGGATTGTAAACACACACGTTGCATGTCTTGTATGGGCGGGGCTTGGGACTGAGTGGATTTACAAGGCCTTTGTTGTGGAATCTTTATTCAAATGCTTTATAGTCAAACTAAACTCTATGAACTCACCAACCGTTGGTTGACACTTTTTAGCATGTTTATCTCAAGTTTATAAGGCGACAATGGATGCATGGATTCTAGAGTCATTTGCATACTTGAAGACTTATATCTTTATCTTTGTCATTCGATACGTCTTAAAAACATCTATGTAACTTTATACTTTGAATCACTTGTTTAACTCTGATTTTAATAATTCGAATGGTAACATTTCAAGACGTCTCATTTAGAGGTCGTTTTCTATACCTTGATCTATAGTATGAAGTAATACCCCCTTGACACTACTATTCCGCTGCGGTAATTTGGGAGTGTTACAGATTGGTATCAGAGACTTGGTTATAGAGAACTAGGTTGCGTTTAGGAGCCTAGACTATAACTACTTATACATTGAAACTCTCATCCCTATCGCCTTGCATACGTAAAACTTTTCCCATTTATATGCGCGTTGTTTGATGTTATAGTATCCGCACCGATAGGGGAATCTCAGAATTTAGTCGAGTCATCAAAGGTGTGGAGCTCAGTGATAACTGGCTATTTAACTTAATCTTGTAACAGTTCTTGTTTGATGAGACATGGGATTAAGTTAAATAAAGGTTATCACTTAGCTGCAATTTTTTTGGTGATGATTTTGCTCAAAAATGGGATTTCTCTTGAGGATACTATTTAGGGATAATCACCCTACACCTTCACCATTTAAGTAACGTCGATCGCTGAGATATGTGTGTTTGGTGATATGTACACGTGTGAAAGGAGGCAAGTATAATTATGGTGGCCAACATAATTATAAGTGCATTACGACTCATGTGGACATATATAACCATGCGTACGTTAATCGACATTGGCACCCCTTTAGGATAACAGCTAGTAACGGGGTTTTTGTGAGAACATTAAATATAGATTGGATAGTCAGCGGCCTTTCCCTCAGCTCTGACGTTCGCTAAATGTCCTTCCATGCAGAGACAATGGCATCAAGGAGATCAGCTCGTAACGCTAACCGTGGAAGGACTAGTAAACGTGGAGGTCGAGGAGGTGGCCGCGGCATTAGTAACAACGACAACAACGACGGTGAAAATCCTGATTTTGCCACCATCATCGCTCAACAACTTCAAAACTTACTTCCTACTATTATCACCCAAGTTGGCAATCATATCAACAACTCGGGAAGCCAAGGAAGCAGAAATAACGACACTAATGGTGTAGGCGGAAATGATACTAATAACCACACAATTGGATGCACGTATAAGGAATTTACGGCATGCAAACCAATGGAGTTTGACGGTAAAGGAGGTGCATTGGAGTATACCCGATGGATTGAAAAGATGGAGTCAGTTATCGACATCAGTAGCTGTGGAACGCATCAGAAGGTGAAGTATTCGGCATGCTCGCTATCAGAAAAGGCGTTAACATGGTGGAACACGCACATTCAAGCTAGAGGAAAAGAAGCAGCTGTAGGTATGACATGGGACGACTTCAAGGCACTACTGAAAGAGGAATGCTGTCCGGACAATGAAATGTAGAAGCTGGAAGGTGAACTTTGGCATTACGCTATGATAGGGGCTGGTCATGCAGCCTACACAGATCGATTTCACGAGTTAGCAAAACTAGTTCCTCATCTAGATACCCCTGAATCAAAAAGGATCGAAAGGTCCATCTACGGTCTTGTTCCCGAAATTCGTGGAACTGTGAAAGCAACTGAGCCATCTACAATTCAGAGTGCAATACTAAGAGCAGGGACTCTGACAGATGAGATGATTAGGACTGGAACTTTAAGGAGCGGTGATAAAAGAAAAGAGGCAAATGAGTCAGACAAGCAGATAATCCCCATGATTGACAACAAGAAAACAAGAGCCTTTATGGCCACTAGGTCCGGTTAAAGAGCATATGTAGGTCCACGTCCTAAGTGTGCTAAATGTGCTTATCATCACCCGAGGTCTGCGCCTTGCCGTGAGTGTACCAAATGCAATCAGGTCAGTCATTTTACAGATCAGTGTAGAGCACCAAGGAATGCAGGCTACATAAGGAATAATCAAAGGGCAAGCTATGAATGTAACAGCCCAGATCATCTCAAGAATGCGTGTCCTACGTTGAATAGAGCACCTAGGAAAAAACAAGGAAATCTAGCTCTGGCAATTGAAGGAAATAACCAAACCCTGGAGTCCATCTCAGTACACCTCGCGGTAGAGCATACTATTTGGGTGCAGCTAACGAATAATGGGTACGTTTTCCCTAGACAAGTAGTATTCTACCCTAGATACGTGAGTTTTTTCTTAAACTTTACACATCGACTATCTGTTAGCATCTTTTAACAGATAACACAGACTGAATCTCGGGACGAGATTCAAGATAAGGGGTAGGTACTGTAGCAACCCGTAAAATTCCCTAGTTATTAGTGAACGTTAATCTAGTATTAACACATCGTTACTGTTCACTTAACCATTTTTAGGAGCAAAATTTAAAAAATTTGTTTATTATGTTTCTATAATTCAAACGTTGTTATGTGATACACGATACCTTTGAAAGGGCTCACACGCGCACCACAATAACCCATATCACCAATAATAACCAAACGGACCCTTAATTAAATTTTGGCATGTTACTATTCCTGGCCAAACACAATTTCAGCCCAATGTTTCTTTTTTTTTTTTACTCTCTATATTTCCCATTCGACTAATCCTCATTTACTTGGTCTCGTTTATTTGAAATTTCGACACACAACGTATGTTGCATTTTCACCATTCGATTCTTTACATTACAAATAATCAAGAATGATAATTCACAAGCTCCAAATCGAACGTTTTCCATGTAATCAAGCTCTAAAGCTAACCCGACTCGAAGCATATATAACTCATTCAAAACTGAGCCAATTCGACCAAAAGCTATATTTCCCCTAAGCGTTTTTGCTTGTAACCGAATCATATGAGCTCTAAACTCCTTAACTCACCTTTCTAATTCTATTTGGTCACGTATGAATGTTATTAGGACCTTTTGTATATCGAACTAATATATGTACACACCCTTCGAATTCTAAACGAGATATAACCACATCCACTTGACTAATACTCAAGTTCACTAGCTACTAAAATTCCTTGCCCCCTTATCTTCTACTTCAAATTGAATAAAAATCCTCAACTTGCCTCAACTTATGCATATAAAACATTATATATAACACATGCATGCATACATATCGTATACACTCAAACACACTCTTTCACATTTTCTCATTCACTTTCCTATACTTGTTCTAAGTTATTTCTCTCCTGTGAATCCCATTCGAAGAAGATTAGGCCAAGTTCTAGTCATTTCGAGCTATCTTCCAAAGGGCTAGTGTTGATCTCGACTCTTTTGTCTTTGTTCTATCGAGTTGGTGCAAAGGTCCTTCATTCCTAGTCCGTTTCAAGTGTTTCTCACCACCTTTTTGGGTGTGGTAAGCCATCGAGTCCTAATCTATAAATACTTATACATTTTTCTTATTGTTCATACATATCTCTTTTATACAATTCAATATTAGCTCTCTTGTATTTATTTCATATTCGAGTTATTTAATTTTCATTTAAACATGACCACCTATTATTTGGGATGGCTAGAAATCAAGAACATTCATCTTTCGACATTTATTTCATCTTATAATAGTGTAATGAGACCTAAAATGAACAAACATTGCGTATCGAACGTTTGGAAATTAATATTTCTTCTTCGGACCCTTTTATGGTCGACTAGAAATGGCCTAGATATAATCAAATTTATATACACGACATATACTTTTTATTGCTCATCTTGATTGTCCATAAGCTAAGCTAATAAGTCGTAATCATAAGCCCTCCTAAATAGCTCACGTAACACCTTTTAAAACATGAAAGCTTATCGCATTCGAAATTGTTTTAAAACTCTTATATATCGACTTGGGCTTTTTAAAAGCCCAATAAGCACTTATGATAAGCAGTTACTATAAGCAATTTGATTTTGTTTTTAGACCAATAAAAATAGCCCAAAACAAGGCCCAAACTTGATTTAAAGCCATCAGATCAAAAACGCTTAATGGGCTTTATATTAATTCCTTAAAAGCCCATTAAGATGAAAATAAGCTATTTCATGTAATAAGCAGTTCGAAAAGACTCAAATAAGCTTTATTAAGTTATTAAAACTTTCGGAAATTTTATTGTATAAGTTTTGTACATTTTGGACTTGTTTTGCAAAATGTATTTACTATTAGGGTTAAAATGGTAACTTTCAGAAAGATTGGGTACAAACTGTAAATTCAGTAAGTTAAAGGTAGAACATGAACATCCAGTAAACTAGAAACCATAATATGACAAATTGGAACCTTTTTGGACTTAAAATGTAAATATTATTTAAAGAAGGACTAACGGTGTAAATATCCCACTGTTAGGGTTAAAAGTGTAACTTTATGAAACTTCAAGGGTCAAACAGTGAATCATTTCTATATACATATACATGAATTGTTTTATACATTTTCATACTTTAAATTCCATTTTACAATACATACGAATTATATAATGAACGTCACGTTTACATTTACATAACGTAACTTTTTAACGAATAAACATAACTTATCATCCACCAACTTTTGAAGAGACGATATTGCTGATTCCATAAACATAAAAACATGATAATATTATATATAATATTATTTTTGAACTTTAAGCATTTTAAGCATATCAAATCATTCTCTGCATAATTCAATTTGTTATCTGATATTCTGTCACAATCATCTTTCACATCCTGTCAATCTTAAACCATCGAAATCTCAGACTTCCCTATTATTCATGTTGTGTGTTGGAGCCGTTCCCGTGATACTTTTTGACATAACATTACTTTGACCTTACAGCTAAGGTGAGTCATAGCCCCACTCTTATTCTTTGATACTCATTTTAAACTACTTGGGGGAGATACATGCTTAGAAATACTTTACTCGCTTAATTTACATACACTATTTGTATTTACATAAATACTTGTATTCAAACTTGATTTCACTATTCTTGATTTCTATTGATAACTGTGACTAGACTCGATTCAGACATATATCCTGACATGGCTATGTCGGTAGACCATTAAATTGGGTGCAGACATATATCCTGACATGGCTATGTCGGTAGACCATTAAATTGGGTGCAGACATATATCCTGACATGGCGATGTTGGAAGGCCATTTATTTGGATGATTCATGATTTACATACTATGTTAGCAGTGGATTGTAAACACACAGGTTGCAAGTCTTGTATGGGCGGGGCTTGGGACTGAGTGGATTTACAAGGCCTTTGCTGTCGAATCTTTATTCAAATGCTTTATAGTCAAACTAAACTCTATGAACTCACCAACCGTTGGTTGATACATTTTAGCATGTTTATCTCAGGTTTATAAGGCGATAGTGGATGCATGGATTCTAGAGTCATTTGCATACTTGAAGACTTATATCTTTATCTTCACCATTCGATACGTCTTAAAAACATCTATGTAACTTTATACTTTGAATCTCTTGTTTAACTCTTATTTTAATAATTCGAATAGTAACATTTCAAAACATCTCATTTAGAGGTCGTTTTCTATACCTTGATCTATATTATGAAGTAATACCCCCTTGACACTACTGTTCCACTGCGGTAATTTGGGGGTGTTACATTCTTTGCATCCTTGTACTTGCTAAAAGTTAATAGTTGTTCATTAGGTATAGCTATCAGCAACATACTTCTAGCCTTGTGATCGTTCTTCTTCTGAAGCTTCTCTTCTGCAGTAATAGGACCTGATACAGTTGGGGCACCTCCTTCACTTGTTGATGGTTTGAATGTGGGTTTGAATGAATTGCCATTCTCTATGATGTCCCATAGAGCATAATCCTGCACCTGAAAGTATTACTCAATTCTGAGCCTCTACATCTCATAGTCATTCTGCTTGATCAAGGGCAGTTTAGTAGTGGTTGTGGTTTGAGTTTTTTCAAGATCCATCTTCTTGAATGAAAGTAGAGTTCTTCTGGTATGTTTCTTCGAGAGTAAAGTTTCAGAACCTTTAGCTCTGATACCACTTGTAAGTCCTAAACACGGATCTTACTTGAGCTTGTTAGAAACTTTATTGTATATCAAAGAGTATGCGGAATCTACTCTTTGAAACTTAGAAGAATATTGACAATGTATTGAACAATGAAACAGTAATACAAGAACAGTATAACCAAAACGCTTCAATATTATTAAGCAAATAATACGAGTGATCTGAATATCACTAAGGTTTATAACCTTGAAGCTTATCAAAACATTCGTGTAGAACATCTATACTTAGGATCTCATTTTATAGGCACAAGGAGTCCTTTACAAGATAACTATCAATATTCTAAACATGCAAAATATTCGTATCATTCTAACTATATAAGATATATACTAAATATATTATATACATATCTTCACACGTCTTCTAAACCTTGGCAGTACCTTCTTCCATCAGCAGTCTTCAGCAGTACAAAGATAAACCTAGCAGTATTAATATTCACACTAGCAGTACTAACTCAGTTAGTACTATTAGTGTTATTCTTCAACAGTCTTGACTTATAGCTTAGCAGTATAAATAATTCCCAACAGGATTGAATCAATGCAAGAAGAACTTGATAAATTCAAACGTCTTGAAGTCTAGGAATTGGTAGAAAGACCCGATGGAGTCTATGTTGTCAGACTTAAATGGATTTGGAAAAATAAACTTGATACTGATGGAACAGTAATTCGCAACAAATCGCGTCTAGTTGCCAAAGGCTTCAGCCAAGAAGAAGGAATTGATTTTGAAGAATCCTTTGCACCAGTGGCTAGACTTGAAGCTGTCCGAATGTTTCTGGCGTATACTGCCCACAAGAACATCATTGTTTATCAAATGGACGTGAAAACTGCATTTCTAAATGGTCAACTCCGTGAAGAAGTGTATGTCACTCAACTAGAGGGCTTCATCGATCCAGATCATCCAAATCATGTGTACAGACTCAAGAAAGCCCTTTACGGCCTTAAACAAGCCCCGAGGGTATGGTACGATAAACTGTCCGCATTCTTACTTGCTAATCACTTTACTAAAGGGTCAGTTGATTCCACACTGTTTATTCAAAGACACGGGGAGGACATTTTAATTGTTCAAATTTATGTTGATGACATCATTTTTGGTTCAATACATAAAAAGTACTCAAATGCTTTTGCAAGACTAATGAAACAAAAATTTGAAATGTCCATGATGGGTGAACTAAAGTTCTTCTTAGGACTTCAAGTTCATCAATACCCCCGTGGTATTTTTCTAAACCAGTCCAAATATGCTCTTGAGATTTTAAAGAAACATGGCATGACAAGTTGTGATACTTATAATACCCTTATGTCTGCCTCATCACCAAAGCTGGATGCTCATTTACATGGGACACCAGTTGACCCTACAAAATACCGAAGTATTATTTGGTCTCTCATGTATCTAATAGCCAGCAGACCAGATATAGTATTTTCCGTATATCTATGCTCCCGTTATCAGTTAAACCCAACTGAAAGACACCTCTCTGAGGCTAAAAGAATCCTTCGATACATAAAGGGAACCATTAACTTGGGGATCTGGTATCCGAAGGATTCTGGTTTTGAACTAATAGCCTTTTCAGATGTTGACCATGCAGGTTGTTTAGATACACGCAAAAGTACTTCTGGTGGTGTTCAGTTTCTTGGAGATAAGCTAGTATCTTGGCAGTCAAAGAAGCAGGATTGCACTTCATTGTCATCAACAGAAGCGGAATATGTAGCCATGTCAGCATGCTGTACTCAAGTAATTTGGATGAGATCTCAACTCATGGACTACGGCTATGCATTCAACAAAATCCCGATGTATTTTTACTCCAAGAGTGCCACTTCCATCTCCTGCAACACTGTTCAACATTCGAAATCAAAGCATATCGCTCTCAGATATCACTTTATCAAGGAGCAAGTTGAAAAGGGTACAATTGAATTATACTTTGTGGGTACACAATACCAATTAGCAGACTTATTCACCAAATCCTTGCCTCATGCAAGATTTGTGGAATTAGTTCATCAAATTGGTATGCGATGTTTGACTCGAGAAGATCTGAAAAACTTTCTCAAATATCCTTGAAAAGTCAAGCATCAAAACAATTTTGTAAATATTTTATCAAAAACACAAAATACAAAAATATAAAACTTTCAAAAAAAATGCAAGTACAAAACTTCCATCAACATCTTATTCAATTAATCATTTTTTTTCCAAACAAGTGTTGAGAAAATTCAAATTTTATCATTTTCATTAAAATTTGTACTTGTATATTTCCAAAAGGATGTTATTTGTAGAATGTTTTGGTAAATCTATCCTCGTAATACCATCCTTGATCTCAAAATGCTATCTTATTCTAAAGTTGAGGGGGAGTATTGGAAAATTGTTTATAGTCATAAGATATTGAGTATGTCTATTTTTTTGTGAGTTAAAGGGACTAAGGATAAAAAAAAGATACTTGGTTAAGGGATCAATGGTGTCAAAACCTCAAACTTCAATAGTTAGTTAAAAATAACGTTGACCACTCATTTATCACACCTGCAAAATCATTTAATATCACAACCACCAATATCGACGGCCTGAATCAAAGATCAAATCTACGCGAGTTTTTTCAAAAATCTGTAAGTACTAAAGTGTTCTTAACACAAATACAAGAAATGGTTTTTGATATCTCGTTGATCCAACGGTTAAATTTTTCATTATCAACGATTTGGGGTTTAGGGTTTATGTCGAATTGGGAAAATTCGATTGGGTGTGTTTGTGTTTAATATTATTGGTGGGATATGTTCAATATCAAGTGGTTAACATGTTTATATCGATTAATTGTTCCCAGAAACAAGAATTGAATGATTCTTGAATTAGGGTTCATACGACCAATTTGGGGATTTCAATATCTGAGTGTTTTGACCTAAATTGATGAGTGGGAAAGTGTTCTTAGGAGATAAGCAACAATACTTGATCACTAATTTCTACTCAGAAACATAAATTAGTCAAGTTTGATCATTAGAGTTTATGATGAACACGTTTAGGACTAATCTCTCATTTCTGTGGTTAAATCTTGTTAATTTTTGTGTCATTTCACTTAGATACATCATATGAAGTCTCTTGAATCATTGCATTTAACATCTAACATAAATAATTTCATGTTCGATCTATGGTGATTAGGGTTCATCGAACTTAAATGTGTACTGATTCAAAGTTGTTTGAGTTTCTTTTGTTATGCTTGAAATGTGGTTTAAAACAGTTTGTAACTTGTGGTTTGTGATTTGACTAGACAGGAAAGGAATTTTGATTTTCATCCATCGAACATGTATGTCTACAGTGTCCATCGATGTTTCTTGTATAAGAAACGTTGAACTTGCAAATGGATAAGTTCCATCAAACTTATCAAGTTCATCGAACTTATTCAAATCCATCGAACTTTTCAAAGTTTCATTGAACTTGAAAAATTTAGTTAATTTGACTAAATTCCATCGAACTTACAACAGTTCCATGGAACTTGGATATTTTTCATCGAACTTTTGAGTTCCATTAAACTTTCATAATTTGTCGAACTTATGAAATATCCATCGAACATTCAAATGCATCGAACTTGTGAAATATCCATCGAACATTCAAATTCATCGAACTTGTGAAATATCCATCGAACATTCAAATCCATCGAACTTTCCAAGAAATTCATCGAACTTTAAAATTTTTCATTAAACTTATCAAAGGACATAGAACTTGAAATTTAGATGAATGTCACTTAGAATTGTTGGAAGGACATTGAACTTTTGACTTGACTCATTCACAAGTGTTTTTCACAAATAATCAAAATCATAAATCAAGGACATATTAAATCAGTAAATCAAACATAGGGTCATATATAGTGTCAAAACAGTCACAATGTGCTAACACATATGTACCTTGTATGTTTGTGTATCTGTTTAGTCATTTCAGTTACCACATATGGCTGCTCAACAACAATTACCAATGCTCACAAAGAAAGACGTCTTCCCAGAAGGCTACTCAGTTTCTATAGGCAGCAACAATGCTCGAGTTGAATTTCATAAGAGTAAATGTTCTGAACCGTCATGCCAGATTGCTATTGAGATTCTGAAGAATCCCAAGTGCAAGAATATGCTGCAGAAGTCTGCCTGTGTCCCTGAATTCTACATCCATCAGCTCTGGCACACAATTCAACCAGCATTAATGTAGATTCATTCTCTTGCAAGTTGGATAGAAAAGAAGTCACTGTTGACATCAATTATCTTCGTGCGTGTCTACTTCTACCTGAAGCTCCAAAACCCAGCATGAGATTTCATGACACTCCATCGGAAAAGACTGTTTTTGACTTTATGCGGGAAATTGGCTATGATGAACAGCCAACAAAGCCTCTCAAGTCATTCTCCAAAGTTGAGGCCAAGTACATTCCGCAACCATGGAAAACTGTCTACTACATCTTAGCACGATCAGTTACAGGAAGAGATAGTGGTCACAATCATCCCCAACTCTATCATCTTCAAATATTATGGGGAATCGTAAATCAAAAGCAAATTAACTATGCACAACTCATCTGGGATGACATAGTTTTTCAAATTCAGAACCACTACCTCACTCCATTAACCAAAATCCCATTTGTCAGATTCACTAAGTTAATCATCCACCATCTTCTTGACGATAATGAAGATATTTCCCATCGTCTGAATGACTCCGAACAACACCAAATTTCCCTAGATAAAACCGTTAACAAAATCAATGTTCAGGCAACGTGTACTCGTAAGCAAGGGAAACGACTTCCTAATAATCTTCTCACTAAAAAAAAATCCTGAAAACACTTGCTTATAAGAAGTACGATGAAGCATTCAAGGTTGGAAGGGTAGGTTTCCATCACTATGAGGTTGAACCCTCAGAAATCAAAACCCGAAGCAAACACGATAGCAAAACTGGAAGCACGACAAGCACAACAAAGCAAAAGAAACCTGCACCGCCAAAATTAAAGAAAAGATATGTGCATGCGAAAGTTGCTAAGCCTGAGCCAGAAAAAGAACAGATTGTAGAAGAAGAGGAATCTGGTTCTGAGAGTGAAACCGATGATGAACCAGTCATCTACAGAGAAGACATTGCTACCAAAATTGCTCAGGAAGCCAGTCTTGAGTCGCTTACATCTGATGAAGAGAGGAGAAGGAAGAAAATGCATGATGATAAGAAGAAAATGGATGAAGACATTGACAAAGATTTTGGTGAAGATCAGACCCAAGGAGGTAATATGGAAACCGAGGTGGTAGACACGAAGAAATTAAAGAAGAAGTCAAAAGAGAGTGCCTCACCTGCTGTTCAAACCCTCATCATTCCGGTTAATCAACCCGGTGGGTCAGGACATGCTGGTGATGTCTCCCAACCTCTTCTGGTTAATCGACCCGGTGAGGGTGAAGGTTCTTCAAAGATTGTCTCCTCTGATCAGGTTAATCAACCCGATAAGGAAGGAGACACAGAGATAGCCACTGAACATGACCAACAAGAATTTCATCAAACTGATGATTTTGTTATGGATGATGAAGACAATGATGACAATATGGAGTTAGTGACAGATGAAGACGTGCAAAAGACTGCTGAAGAGATGGAGCTAGTCAAGAAAGCTAAGGAAGAGGAAGAAAAGAAACGGAAAGAGCAGGAGGAGTTAGAAAAAGAAGCTGACAACTACATATAGACACCTCCAACATCTCCTCCAATTCCTGATGACACATCCCCAAATTCTCCACCAACCTCACCAAAAGATAAAACCATTAAAGAAAATATCATTGAGTCTTCAACTCATTCATCTCCACCACCAACACATACAACATCCACAAGCAAATCCATCAAGAAACTAACAAATCCTTTGGTCTCACAAGCATCAATGAAGGTGAAATAGGCCGTGAAACAAGCACGAATAAAGAAACACAACAAGCTTATTGACCAAATTGAAATATTGACAAGTATGGTTACCGGTCTTGTTGGACAAGTGAACGAGCTCCAAAGCACAAAAGCTCAAGTTGATGAGTTCCTTTCCGATGACGTTCAGGATAAGATGTTCACTGCTATCAAGGGAAATACAGAAGAATACCTAAAAAAGTATTTGCCCAGAATCGCATCAAAGAAAGTCAAAGGATATCTCGATCCAAACATCGACAGTCTTCTCAAAAACGTTGTCGCTACAGTTCCACTCGTCCTACAAACTCAACCAACAAATCCAAAGGAACCAACACTTGAAGAACTTCAAATACAATTGTTTGATAGATTGTTAAGTCTTACAACACCGACTCCTGAACAAATTGCAATTTCTGATGCTATCCAGGCTAATATCTTAAAGGAGTCATGCAAAGCTTATGATGATAAAGGAAAACGACCAAGAGAAGATGAAGACCCTGATCCGAACTCACAAGCTAAGAAACCAAGGAATGTTGGTGGTTCTTCTTCTCAACACAAGGAACCTATTAACCCATCAGCAACCACAGCAACTGCCAACCAACCTCCAAAGCAATCTGAAACCGGTCCAACGGCAACCGAACATCATTTTGAGTACAATGATGAGGACGACTTTCAACAACCACAACATCAACCAGACTCTCCAAAAAAGTTGAAAGCTAAAATGTCTAAGAACGAAAAGAAGTCAAAGAACAAACAACCTAAGGTTGTCACATGGCTTGAAGATGACACGACTAAGGGAAACGAATGGTTTGATAAACTTAATAGTGCTCAACCATATGTCAACGATGACTCCATGATCGAAGGACGCACACTTGACTCCATGATCGAAGGAACGCATTGAAGACTTGCAACTTGGGTTGAGAGATATCAAAGGAAGCTAAACTTAACCGCACCACTTCTACACCTTCCAGAGATCAACAAAGAACCTCAGTATACCCTGAAAAAAGACCCAACATTTGGTTTTGTCTAAAAAAGTGATCACAGCATCAACTATTTCATGGGATACAAAGAAGTTCACAAGTTCTGTGACCACACACTCAAGAAGGTTCAAGACAGACTAGTCATTCGGTTAAGAGATCGGGAGTTGTATAAGACAAGCAGGTGGACAACTACTCAAGTGCGAGAAGTTCTTCAATTCATCCAGAAGATTGAGAAAAGGCTTGTACTCAGAGATCAGATGCGGAGGATGGAAAGCTATGTTGGAGGCAGACCAGCATTCCCTATCAGAAATTTTCAACGACCTGATCCAGTGTTAACAATCTTTAGAAACATTGATTGATGTAAGACTTGGGTATATGTGATTATTTTTTGCTTGTAAAACATAATTGCTTGTGCACATATAACAGTGCACAAACCCGTTCTTTGTAAAGAAAGGACCCTGAGGTACGCTTCAGTGCCTCAATCTAATATAAGGAGCGAAAGCTTCATACTTTTGATTATACTTAATCAAATTTCTTATGTTTTTCATAATTCTACTCAAAAGAACAAGTATTCCCTCTCGTAATCAAAACCTCAAAAAGTTAATTCACTTATTGAGGAGGAGTATTTGAATCAATGTTTGTTCAAATCCATAAGTTCTTGTTCATTTCTTCCCACAAACCTCAAAAAGAATATTTTAATCAAAATGTTCTTCAAAAACAACATAGATATGCTATTTTTGAGGGGGAGAATAAAATGTGATTAAAATATAGTTACTAATGTGGAATCTCATATGAGCTCGACTCATATTTGACCAACGAATTGATGAAACTAAACTGCCAGTAATCGAAAGGACTTGTCCTGGACAGGTAATAATTTCAAGCTGGTCTAACCAGTAATGTAAGCGTGTCTCGAATAGGACTTGTCTAAGTAGAGTGTACCATTTGGAGGGATTCTCCTTGAATATGACCAGTGATGTAAGCGTTTCTCGGAGCAATCATATTCACTGAGAATCAATCAATTCAATAGTGCAAGCTCCACCCAACATGTGTAAATTTCTATTTATAACTCATGAGCACATGTGAAGGGGGAGTATTTCTGAAAAATCCAAAAACTCTCAAATTGTTAATAAAACATATCTTATATTAATAAACACTTTGAGAAATTTTCAAATGAATGTTTTTATGGCAACATAGGATAGTCATGAAGTTATAAGGTGACTAAGGTTAAGTAATACGTCCTATGATCCGCTAGAGCCGGAGGGATCTACCCAAGGACAACACCAAATAGTTTAGTACTAGAAAGTCCTTAGGTATGATTGAAAAAAGAAGGAGAAAATATGAGAAAGGAGAAAGAAGGGTTTGAAGAATTAAAAAGAAAACTTATGAAAAAGGGTGAAAAGAAATAGCCCTCCAAATATTCAACCTTAGGGCTGAAATCGGGTTCCATTCATATGCTACTAGTTGTTACTAAGGTAACACCGGTATTGAAGTCAAAGATGTCATGGACCCAGTAACGCACTGCACTTAACCTTCTAGGCACTCAAGTTCTCTCAAAAGGACTTGTTTCATTCTCACGGGGAATCCTGCATAATCTATCAACCTCTCACTACGAGTTGTGTTGATATTGAAACAGGAGACACCGCTCCAGTCTCCGACTACTAAAATTAAAACGCACTTATCGAGTCTAGAGCCTCGAGATTCATCAAAAGATCTCTTAGGAACACTTAAACGTTTCTACACTTGTTGTTCAACAATAAAAACACTAGTTGTAAATATTTGAGTCCTACGCAGATCTTAGCAATCTGCCAGAACATTTATGAGAGGATTTACAAATGCAATTCTCAGTGATTGAATGGAAATTCTTTCCAGGGTCAACATCAAACAGCCCTGATAGCAGGTCACTTCGGTAATCCCTTGTGGGTTACGATTAGTGTTCGCGATGGTTTCAAACGGTCTACAGTCGTGGAGTGATACTTCGGTATACTTCAGCGGCTCACCTGAATCGTTGATATACTTCGGTATATCTGTGTAAGCCCTCTTGAGGGTATCCGATTCAGGAACAGCCTTGGTACGGATTAGAGAAAGTTTTCACACTATGCTATTAATGATCTCAAAGTCCGAACCTATAAGTGTTAGATGCATTATTGCTAACTGTTTTCATGCAGGTTCACATGGAGATCGAGATTTCTATTACCACCATAACCATCATCAACAATACATCAGTTTCCACATGCTCATTCGAACATTACAAAGAAAGTTCTCTATGTCATGGAAAAGAGTCTACAAAGTTTAAAGATGAAGATCAAAGCAAATGAATTAAGAGCTACTTAAGTATGAGTGTATGATGTGTGTCGAATTAAGAACTGTAAAACATGTGTATTATTGGCCTAATTGAACCTAAATGAGATATGTAATAATCAGATTAAAAGGATTAGACCTAGGTTATTGTTTTGGTCTCGTTAAACATATAGTTGCATGCTGTCCAGAAATTAGGTCTAATGGCATGAGGTGAAACTTTATGATACTCACATGTTTTTGCATAATTTTTGAATCTAAAACTTAGTTTAGGATGTGAGCTATTTGAATATCAAGTTTTGTGGTCATTGGTGGTCGGGAGATGGTCTTTTGATTTTTACAAGGTTAAGTGTCAAAACTGTATTTTAGATGTCTGAAAATCAGTTGGTGTTTTTGATTTTTATTTTTAAAACCATGAGGAATTAAGAGGTCTCATTTAACAGGAAGAATTTTTAAGATGTATATGACTTACTGGAGTTTTTGTGGATTTTTATGAAAGGTTCAACTGGGTTAATTAAATACAAACTTTTGGTGTATACCTGCAGTGCACTTTCTGGACAGGTTTGGGAAAATGATTTTTGAAAGGGTACTTGAACTTAGTAATAAAATCTGTAAAAATTAAACTAGGTTCTTAACTCAGGTAGGAATCACAGAAAAAACTGGTGGAACCTCAGGAGACAGTTTGATGCATCATAAAATTCATAAATTCAGGGACCAGAACAGGTTAAAACCTGAAATGTAACATAAGTTAGGGTTTTGGTTAATTCTAACACCATTAAATATGTTTTGACCCTAATTACTTTGGAACATTAAAATGGATACTTTTAAGTGTGTGTTAACCTAATTTAATTATCGAAACCGTAATCACAATAATGAATGGTAATAAGTAATTAGGAATCCGTTATGACATTAAATGAGCTAATAAGTATATTATGAACCCTAATCCGTGTAGATTCGTTGAAGAAGGCGTGACGTTGTTTCCTTGTGCTCACTTTCCCATTTGCTTTCAATTCATTTGCTAAGGTACAGATATTCCGTCCTTTTTCAGTAAGGGCATCCATTGGTATGGTTATCCGTTATTGCTATTGATATCCGTTCTGTTATCTAATTGATATCCGTTTTGATATTTGATTTGCTATCTCATTCTGATATTCGTTGGTTATCCATTTGATATAATTCAGTTCAGTATTTGATATGATATGCTTCAGTTCATTATATGGTATGATTGATTTGATATGATTATGATTATGATTGCTCTTGTATTGCCCAGCTTCTGTATCTGTATTCCTAGCCATGGAGGTACCATGGCCATGTCATTGAGGCACCGGTGGCATGACACTATCTGGGGTGGTGTGATTAGTCCCCGGCATTGCCATTTCTGTATAAGCTATATAGCACTTTGGCCATTATGATTATCTGAGTATGTATGCTTAGCCTAGAGCTAGTATATGTACTATATTGTTTTGCAGGGAGCGTATGGATGCATCCTAGGGAATTTGTATCTGTATTTGGTGATTGGTTGGTGTGTGTTCCTGCACCCCATCACATTCTGGTACATTGTGAGCTAGCTACTCCATGTACAACTTTGGAATTGACGGTATACGATTTGTGATATGATTATTTGGCCTATTCATGTATCATGCTTAGGCAGTTGGGCAATGCACTCCAATCCTATATTGATTGGTATTTGTTATGCACTCTGATTCAGTATCTGATTCATATTCTTTTCGTATTCTGTTTCATCTAACATTTTCTAAGTAGGCTCTTTCCCTTTCTTTGATTTGACATAATGTGATCCGTATTCGGTTCGATTATCTCATTATCAGTTATTTGTTTATATCTGTTCACTGAGTGTTAGCTCAGCCGCATTTCTGTTCCTACGGTAGGTTAAGCAGGGATTCTTGAGGGCAGAGTGTGAGAGTAGGAGCTTAGAAGACCTACCATGATTAGACTCTTCTCTTTAACTAGATTTATGCTTTTAGACTTAGTATTTTGGATTTACTTCATTTGTAGACTTTGTTTGGATCTTTGTTATGATTTTTGTTGTCATGTGTTTTCATGACTTTGGATTATTTATTTAAGACTTCCGCTTTGCGTTTATGTTCTGATTTGTCACCATAATGTAGCATTTTAGCCCTTGTCGGGTTGGGGTGTTACAATTATGGTATCAGATCTCTTGGTTTTGCCTTGTAGAGCTTAGGTTATGACCTGTGAGGATTGGGTAGACATTAGGCGTCGCTTTTGATTCAATTTTTTTTCCTTTCATATTTTGATCCTTACCTTTTATTTGTCTTCGCTGATCCGTTTATGATCTTTCAGATGGTTACACTCTTAATACCGAAGATTTCAGTGCCATCCCTGCGTTTGCTGCAGTAGTCCAGCGGCCCGTTGACGCACTGTTACCGGGCCTTACCGATCGGATCACAACTGAGGTCCATCAGAATACGGCTAGTGGTAGTGGGGGTACTGGTGGTGGTGCTCCACCTGTGACTATTCATACTTGGTTAGAGAGGTTTTTTAAGCAAAAGCCTCAATCATTCAGTTCTGCGACTACTCTGGCTGAGGCGCAGGATTGGATCGCGTATATGGAGAAAATCTTTGAAGTTCTGGGATGTGACGACCAGTTCAAGGCAAGGTTGGCCAGCTATAAGTTTGAGGGTGATGCACTCAGTTGGTGGAAAGCGTACAAGCTAGCTAAGGGTGGAGAGGATTTTGTTGCTACTTTGTCATGGAATGATTTCTGTGATGTTTTCTTTCTACAGTACTTTCTCTTGTCTGAGCAGTAGAAATATGAGAGAGAGTACCATTCGATCCGACAGATGGAGAGAGAGTCGAGCATTGACTTTATGAAAAGGTTGCTTCATTTGGCTGGTTTCTTGGGTGATAGGGCTGGTACTTCGGCGGAGCAAGCGAAAATTTTTAAGTGGGCTTTAAATGATTGGATTCATGACCAAATTGTGAACACTAAGTTCACAGATGTGGCACAAGTTGCCAACGCTGCTCGCAACATCGAGATTTTGCATGAAAGAAAGGGACTGAGTAATAAGAGAAATAGGGACAGTGATAGGATTCGGTCTAGGGATAATCAGCGTGAGTATGATCAGAGGGACTATGATAGGTGTAGCTTTGATCGACGTGGGTCAGATAGACGAGGTGATGATAGGAGGGATTATAGAAGGGATTTCAACAACCAGAGGATGGGAAGAGATCAGGCTCAGCAGTTCAACCGTGGTACTAATCAGAGGCAGTATCCTGATCAAGCCACAGCCCCGCCTTGTATCACCTGTGGGAAACTTCACCTTGGCAGACCGTGCTACAAGATTTCAGGAGCATGTTTCAAATGTGGATCTATGGAGCATAAGATTCGGGACTGTCCCAAAAGGGCTGAAAATGGGGATGAAGGTCAGCCAGCTGCTAATGGGCGAGTGTTTGCTATAACCAGGGACTAGACAGCTAGCATCTTAGGTACCATTACAGAAACTTCTTTTCATGTTTGATCGTAATATCTTTGGTTTTATTTGATACTGGTACAACACATTCGGTAGTATCTAATTTTCTTTGCTAAATAAGTTAACATCCCCACATCACTATTAGTTTGTGCATCATCCATCCCTATGAGGAATCTTGTAGTTATTATCCATTACATTTTGATCCGTTCTGCCAATTTGTTCTCTTCAGAAATGTGTGACCATGGTTCCCAATCTGGCATGTCCTCTAAAATCATCCTCTTCATGTGGTTTTGTAACCGTTAGAACAAATCCGTGATGATCTATCGTTAGCCAAAGAGACTGAGGATGTTAGTCAGTTATCTTTATATCTTTCGTGATTCGGTATGTTTCTGTTTAATCTGTCTACTTCAATTTTCGAGGATAAAAAATTTTCTTTTTAGAGGGGAAGAGTTGTAAAACCCTAAATTCTGAATTCACAATTTTACGTCTAATTTGAAATTTTACCTAAGTTATATAATAGCTAATAACAAACCTAAACTATATGATATATGATATTAATACATTAACTTAAGATATTTAACTTAATAAATTTGTTACAAATCACACCCTAATCCGAGTCCAAAAAATCCGGCCACCCCTCCCCTATGTCAGGTTTTATTTTATTTAAAAAAAAAAAAAAAAAAAAAAAAAAAAAAAAAAAAAAAAAGAGATAAGAACAAGAATTAAAGTGTATATTCCTGTATAATTTGAAGATCTCATTTGTCCACCTCATAGCCCATCTTCACGACATCCTCTCTTAATTTTGATACGGTCTTTAATAGTTTCCATAATCCTCTCAACAATCACGCTTTTGCCTATCATAAAATATATGGCCTCCATCTCCTTCTTTTGCATTCGACACAAACAGAAACAAAACACATCATAGTTCTGGATTTTGATTCTCCCAAGAAGACAAGAAAGTTGTTGCATATTGTTGTGGTGTTAGGGTTCCAGTTGGTTATTGATTCGTGAGGTGTATATTTGCTCTTGTTCTTCTCCTCTTGTCTCGTGTAAACTGCCATAAGGTATCACCCTCCACCTCTTATTCTTTTCCATACGACACAGATACGTGCTTAGATGAACTGAACTTAACCTAATTCGTATCATGCTTCGATAATTGTGACTGTTCGTTAATCTATAAAAACCGTGAATAATGCCACATGAAATCATAATATAGCGTGACTAAAACCAGTGTGTATTCGACCCTTACTTGCTGTTGATTCGACCCATCTGATATGAACCCTAGGGCTGATATTCAATCCCTAAAATAGACACTTTACTATGCATTTATTAAACCCTAAAGGCTGCAATAAAACCCTAAAAAGAAATTAATGGGGCGTATACAATTATGAGAAATTAGGGATTGGCTGTGTGTGTGATCGTATGTAATCTTTATGGCTCGTACATTCGTATTTTTCGTGGGCGTGAGTCAATGTAGGGGCTAGAAAAATGGTTTGTGTGTGTTTTGTGTTATGGAATAATGAATATGTGTGTCGTGTATATGAATAGATGTGTATGTGTCGTGTGTATGGGAGAGTGTTGGACTAGGGCTCGTTTATGTGAGCATAGTGTGTCGTTTAATGGTGTGTGTGAGTGTATGATGTGTGTCGAATTAAGAACTGTAAAACATGTGTATTATTGGCCTAATTGAACCTAAATGAGATATGTGATAATCGGATTAAAAGGATTAGACCTAGGTTATTGTTTTGGTCTCGTTAAACATATAGTTGCATGCTGTCCAGAAATTAGGTCTAATGGCATGAGGTGAAACTTTATGATAGTCACATGTTTTTGCATAATTTTTGAGTCTAAAACTTAATTTAGGATGTGGGCTATCTGAATATCAATTTTTGTGGTCATTGGTGGTCGGGAGATGGTCTTTTGATTTTTACAAGGTTAAGTGTCAAAACTACATTTTGGATGTCTGAAAATCAGTTGGTGTTTTTAATTTTTAGTTTTAAAACCATGAGGAATTAAGAGGTCTCATTTGACGTGAAGAATTTTAAGATGCATATGACTTACTGGAATAATTGTGGATTTTTCTGAAAGGTTCAACTGGGTTAATTAAATACATACTTTCGGGGTATACCTGCAGTGCACTTTCTGGACAGGTTTGGGAAAATGATTTTTGAAAGGTTACTTGAACTTAGTAATAAAATCTGTAAAAATTAAGCTAGGTTCTTAACTCAGGTGGGAATCACAGATAAAATTGGTGGAACCTCAGGGGACTATTTGATGTGTCATAAAATTCATAAATTATGGGACCAAAACATGTTAAAACCTGAAATGTAACATAAGTTAGGGTTTTAGTTAATTCTAACACCATTAAATATGTTTTGACCCTAATTACTTTGGAACATTAAAATGGATACTTTTAATTGTGTGTTAACCTAATTTCATTATCGAAACCCTAATCACATTAATGAATGGTAATAAGTAATTAAGAATCCGTTATGACATTAAATGAGCTAATAAGTATCTTATGAACCCTAATCCGTGTAGATTCGTTGAAGAAGGTGTGACATTGTTTCTTTGTGTTCACTTTCCCATTTGCTTTCATTTCATTTGCTAAGGTACAGATATTTCGTCCTTTTTCAGTAAGGGCATCCATTGGTATGGTTATCCGTTATTTCTATTGATATCCGTTCTGTTATCTGATTGATACCCGTTTTGATATTCGTTTTGATATTTGATTTGCTATCTCATTCAGATATATTCGTTGGTTATCCGTTTGATATGATTCAGTTCAGTATTTGATATGATAAGCTTTAGTTCAGTATTTGGTATGATTGATTTGATATGATTATGATTATGTATTCCTAGCCATGGAGGTACCATGGCCATGTCATTGAGGCACCGGTGGCATGACACTATCTGGGGTGGTGTGATTAGTCCTCGGCGTTCCCATTTCTGTATAAGCTATATAGCACTTTGGCCATTATGATTATCTGAGTATGTATGCTTAGCCTAGAGCTAGTATATGTACTATATTGTTTTGCAGGGAGCGTATGGATGCATCCTAGGGAATTTGTATCTGTATCTGGTGATTGGTTGGTGTGTGTTCCTGCACCCCATCACATTCTGGTACATTGTGAGCTAGCTACTCCATGTACAACTTTGGAATTGACGGTATACGATTTGTGATATGATTATTTGGCCTATTCATGTATCATGCTTAGGCAGTTGGGCAATGCACTCCGATCCTATATTGATTGATATTTGTTATGCACTCTGATTCAGTATCTGATTCATATTCGTTTCGTATTCTATTTCATCTGACATTTTCTCAGCAGGCTCTTTCCCTTTCTTTGATTTGACATAATGTGATCTGTATTCGGTTCGATTATCTCATTATCAGTTATTTGTTTATATTTGTTCACTGAGCATTAGCTCAGTCGGGTTTCTTTTCCTGCGGCAGGTTAAGCAGGGATTCTTGGGGGCAGAGTGTGAGAGTAGGAGCTTAGAAGACCTACCATGATTAGACTATTCTCTTTAACTAGATTTATGCTTTTAGACTTAGTATTTTGGATTTACTTCATTTGTAGACTTTGGTTGGATCTTTGTTATGACTTTTTTTGTCATGTGATTTCATGACTTTGGATTATTTATTTAAGACTTCCGCTTTGCATTTATATTCTGATTTGTCACCATAATGTAGCATTTTAGCCCTTGTCGGGTTGGGGTGTTACAATGGGTCTTTCGAAATAAAATGGATGAAAATGGTGTAGTGTCTAGAAACAAAGCTAGGCTAGTAGCACAAGGTTATAATCAACAAGAAGACATTGACTACGATGAAACTTTTTCTCCAGTTGCTAGGCTCAAGTCTATTAGAATTTTACTTGCATATGCATGTGCACATGATTTCTAACTTTTTCAAATGGATGTCAAAAGTGCATTTTTGAACGGATTTATATATGAAGAAGTATATGTCGCACAACCTCCAGGTTTCACCGATTTTGAAAAACCTAATCATGTCTATAAACTTAAAAAGGCTTTATACGGACTTAAGCAAGCACTAAAAGCATGCTATGATCGACTTAAAACATTCTTAGTTGAACATAAGTACACCATGGGTTTTGTAGATAACACTCTCTTCACCAAGAAAAAGGATTCACATATTATCATTGTCCAAATATATGCGGATGACATCACATTCGGATCAACTTGTCAAGAGGTATGTGATGATTTCTCAAAAATCATGCATAACGAGTTTGAGATGAGTATGATGGAAGAACTGATGAAGCGAAAAGTGTACCGCTTTTAAGGGGTCATTTAAGCCCTAAATCGTATTTATTTGATCAAATATTGCCCTAAATCGTTCCTTTTGTCATTTTAGGTACTTTTGAGGAGAAATCTGAAAAAGGAGGCATTTTGGACGTTTTTGGAGCATAAAAGTGAAGAAAACGACAAAGTCTCAAAAATCGGCTAAAAGTTACCTTTGACGGCGTCAGATTTTACTCTGGACGGCGTCATGGCTTGGCAAGAAAAGGTGGATGTGAAATTTACTCATGATAAGCCAGTGAAAATTGCATGTAAATTCTGACGGCGTCACGCTTTAACCTGATCAAGGGCGTCACGGCTTAATTCAAAGAGGGACGGCGTCACGTTCAAGGTCTGACGGCGTCAACCCTTGATAAGCCAGAACGGATTTTGGAGAGCTAAAGAGGGACGGCGTCAAGAAGGTCATCCGGGAACCCTAAAAGCGGCGAGGTGACGGCGTCACACTCCATAAGGTGACGCCGTCAGATCCAAAAGTCTATATATAGTTTTCTAATTTTTTGTCATTAGGAGAGAGCTTAGTGTGGAATTTTTGGGAGAAAACCCTAAGACGATTTTAGCATCTTTCTCAAGGCTTTTTGCCTTGAGATCTTCCATGTTACATTGAAAGATAAGTTATCAATTAATCATTCAATATGTCTATGTGTTGTTTGATTCTATCTTGTTCTTGTCTTTTGTTTAACATGTTAGGCTAGATTTATCTTGTGTTTGCTTAGATCTAATGAAACTTAGCTATTGATTATTGGTTATTAGTGTGTTATTAGTTGTATTGGATGATTGTTTATCTATGTTAGGCTTAAGAAAACTGGCTAACTTCCTATTCGGTAACTTGCTTGAACGTCTTAAGAAACATGAACCAAATGCGTACTAAAGGTTTTTATGGTTGTATTTAATGCACAAGCGAATTCTAGTGATCCCATGTTAGGAGCTTCCTAGCCGGCTCGACATAGGAGTGAAGTAGGAGCTTGTAGAGTTGGGGAAGTACGTACGCCACCCCACGATTGGTATTAAGGAATACACCCGTCATCCACGCAACTAATACACACTAATCAACCGGTAAAAGATAGTTAGGGAGTAAGGAAATCTAAGTAAACACATTTCTCTACACTTAAGTCTTCTCCAACATTTTTATTTTCAGTTATTTATTTTATTTGCATTCGTAGTAATTTGGGTTAGTTGACTAGCAACTAATTCCGCCCACTCTTTCAAACCCGAGATTTTACTTGCTTTCATAAAATTATAAAAACACAAAAAGAATCTTCCTCAACCCTTAGACCTATTAGAGTAGTTTTTCATACCTAACGAACACTATTCCCTGTGGAGAACGATCAATCCCCCGTACTTACCACTACACTATACTACATCGGTCAGGTACACTGCCTGGTGGGGTTGTAAGCCTCTTGAGATCCCTCGAGAGGTAAAACCTGTTGTAAGGTTGCAAAACCACGCATCAAGTTTTTTGGCGCCGCTGCCGGGGAATAGTTATTGTTTAGGTTGAATTTTTACTTTATAGGTCTACTCACTAGATTCCCTTCTAGTGAGATTTTTATTTTATTTTTCTAGGTTTTCTTTAGTCTATCTATTTTCTTTGTGCTTTTGTTCGTAACAGATTTTCATTGACTATTCAGTTTGCCATTATGGAAAACGCGAATCCACCCCTTACACCTGGCGAAGTGGCTTTGTTGCGTAGCCAACTTGAGAATGAGATTAGTGAGCTCAGGGAGCTCAGTAGAATGATTGATATAGAGCTTGATTATGCCTTGAACAACTTAGGGACCGCCATATACTCAGATAATTACTTAGAACGTAATAATCTTACGGTTGATAAGTTGATTGAGAAAATTGAGGAAGTGAAGGTAGATCCTAGGTTGGATGATTGTTTCAATGAATACCCCACTAAGGAGGAGATTGCTTACTATAACAACCTAGTTGATAACCCTCGACCACCTTTTGTTAGAATTGACCCAAAAATTAAGAGAGGTGATCCCGAGAATGTAAAGATACCATGTATGATTGGGTACCAATACGTTGAGCATGCTTACATTGACTGTGAATCCCCAATCAACGTTATGTCCTCAGGCCTTTATAGCCAGATCATAAACACACCACTTGAGCCTAGGATGGACCCCAAGTGTCCAGGCGGAGTTTGCAACTTCGTTGGAAGGATTAAGGATATGCATATCCTTGTTGGGAATTTTACCTTTGTCACCAACTTCATGATCTTAGAAGATTTGGCAAGTGTTGTTGATTGCCGCCTATCTCGCGTGGTGTTAGGTAAGCCATTTATTGAAGCATCCAATTTAAGGTATGATCGTTTGAAAGGCACGGTTCAGTTTTCTAATCACATAGATAGGATCACATATAGGATGCCTTATCGGGTAAATGAATTTCGTTTTGTGCCTCGATTTGACAAGGACAACATTGGTGCGATTGAGGACATCAATGAAGAGGATAAAGAAAAAGGCATGGACTATGTTTGGAATAAGAGAAGCCTTTATTATAAAGATTGCTTAAACCTTGGACCTAAATACAAAATTGATATGGAGGTTGTTAGGATGGTTAGAGGGGCAATTGAGAAGCATAACGGAAAAACGTAGAACCCGTGACTTTGAGTCTAGCTACAAGACTCGTTAATAAAGAAAAGCGCTTCTTGGGAGGCAACCCAAGCTTTATTTTATTTATTTGCTTTGTGTGTTTATTTGTTTGTTTGTTTGTTTTTATTTGTTTCCGTATGTGTGTTTAATTTTTATTAGTATTGATTCATGTTCAAAACTAAAGTTGTGAAAATGCTTTATTTTGTTTTTAACTTCGTCTTAACTACATATAAAGGTATTTTGCAAAAGTTAAGTGTAAGGGAAATCTAAATCGGTTTATTAGAACACAAATTAACATGAATCGTAATAATAATAAATTAACATACATATTCGTATTTGTTTGAGTCAAATGCTTGTATCGAGTCATAATGATGTTTTGCAGGATTTCCAGGAAGTAAGGTAAAGGTTTTTCCAGAAATTTTCCGGAAACTTAAAATGAAAATTTTTGTCAGGTCATTTCTGACGGCGTCAGGGTTTATAACCTGACGGCGTCAGATTTAATTTTCAGAAATTTTTGAAAGTTTTGTTTTTAAAAAAGTTTTTATTAAATCTCCAACTTATAATCTCTAGGAATCTGCAAAGTTATCATTCCACAAGCATTATATCCTTATATATAGATTTTATCCCGCCGATGTTATGCAGGTTTTCGTGTTTGTTTTCTCAGGCTTAACAGGTTATTTCGGACAAGGAAATGTTTTGAATCAAGCTTTTGGCGATGCATTAGTCATGGAGCTTCAACATTACTTTGGAAGAAGATCTAACCGTGTTACTTCATTATCCACCGAGCGAATCAGGGGAGTATTTGATTTCATTCTTTTACTTTTTGCTTTTACATCTTGTTATTTGAACATTGGGGATAATGTTCATCTTAAGTGTAAGGGGAGGGTAAAAGTACGATACTTTAGAGAACACAATTGCACTTGATTTTTGTTTATTTAATAGTAGATGTGTAATAAAACTGAGATAAATACTTGTTAGGGTAATTTTAGTGCCAAATTTAAATTTTTTTACAACATATAGGAGTGAAACTTTGATCTTAATGAGCGTCTCACGGATAGGAGTTATATGACTAGCACAAAAACCGTACCACTAAAAAATTTTCCACCCCCAAATATGTGAGGTTCGCCCCTAGAATTGGTAGGAAAAGCATTTATGCTATGATGTATGTACCGGTAGCACTTAGATTCTAGAACTTGCGTTAGGACCATTCCGAGGCCACAAGTGAGACTACATTCGTGTAGTTAGATTTACTACATGATAAGAGGCATTAGGATTAACCCATTGTTTTACACCTGTGTTTTTGTTATAATTACTTTGGCTACATTGGTCAAGTAATTCTCCCACACCCTTTGCGTTGTACTCATTTTTAGTACACGATACCCTAGTACACCCCTCAGAGCCTATCTTTTCGTTTCGACCTTTAAGCATTTTACTTAAAGGAAGAATTTGTTACACCCCACTAAAATGTACACCCAAATCGCCTTAGCCTACCTTGTATGCACTCATCTTTAGTGCATTATTGTGACAACATTTGTTTAAACCCAAGTTAATTATCTAATTGATTACATGGTTGTTAAGTCGAGTCATATCCTTGTACATATTGTTTTGGGACGATTGGGACTCATGGGTAAAGTACTAGTGTAATGGAGTAATGGGGAAGAACATCATTTATTACCCCCATATGTGCTAAATATTTTAAAAAGTACTCCAAGTTTTTCAATTATCTTAATCCGAGTCATTAGATTAGTTATTTGTAAAGTTATGTAAAAGTTCAAGTGTAAGGGGAATGCAACGCCCCTATGATGTATTATTTTGGATGGTAGGGCAAGAGTGTATGTCAAAAAAAAAAAAAAAAAAAAAAAAAAAAAAAAAAAAAAATCGAAAAAAATCAAGAAAAATACAAAAAAATGAGAAAAAGAAAATAGAAAAAACATACGGACTACCATCCCGTTTCATTTTATGTTTATTTTTATGTTTTTGTTATTTTGTTATTTTGTTTCTAGCTTAAGATTGAGTCGAGTCTTGGCTTAGCAACATTGTATAGTACATGTAATTGATCAAGATCTTTAACTCGCCACCAGTAAAATATCCTTTATCCAACAAAACCGTGTTTTCCTTTTCCCTACACCTAACGTTATAACCCATGTAAAAGCCCTCTTTGATAGTTTATCTTTGGTGCTTACGCCTAGTGGAGGAGGTTTTCGATCCTTTCCCAAGCCTATGGTAATCTATTTGCTATGACAGGTAGTGAGAGATATTATCCGTTTTCATTTATGAGATTTATTTTGATGACACTTGAGAGATGTGAGTATCTAAACACTACTTGTGAGGTGCTAGTTTATAATCTCCGTGCTTATTATGATTGAAGTGGAACGATTATTTGTTGTAATTACTTTTATGTTTGCGTTAAATGACCTCTAACTTGTATTTTGATTAGAATAAAAGCGCATTTGCTTGAGGACAAGCAAATCTCAAGTGTAAGGGTATTTGATGAAGCGAAAAGTGTACCGCTTTTAAGGGGTCATTTAAGCCCTAAATCGTATTTATTTGATCAAATATTGCCCTAAATCGTTCCTTTTGTCATTTTAGGTACTTTTGAGGAGAAATCTGGAAAAGGAGGCATTTTGGACGTTTTTGGAGCATAAAAGTGAAGAAAACGACAAAGTCTCAAAAATCGGCTAAAAGTTACCTTTGACGGCGTCAGATTTTACTCTGGACGGCGTCATGGCTTGGCAAGAAAAGGTGGATGTGAAATTTACTCATGATAAGCCAGTGAAAATTGCATGTAAATTCTGACGGCGTCACGCTTTAACCTGATCAAGGGCGTCACGGCTTAATTCAAAGAGGGACGGCGTCACGTTCAAGGTCTGACGGCGTCAACCCTTGATAAGCCAGAACGGATTTTGGAGAGCTAAAGAGGGACGGCGTCAAGAAGGTCATCCGGGAACCCTAAAAGCGGCGAGGTGACGGCGTCACACTCCATAAGGTGACGCCGTCAGATCCAAAAGTCTATATATAGTTTTCTAATTTTTTGTCATTAGGAGAGAGCTTAGTGTGGAATTTTTGGGAGAAAACCCTAAGACGATTTTAGCATCTTTCTCAAGGCTTTTTGCCTTGAGATCTTCCATGTTACATTGAAAGATAAGTTATCAATTAATCATTCAATATGTCTATGTGTTGTTTGATTCTATCTTGTTCTTGTCTTTTGTTTAACATGTTAGGCTAGATTTATCTTGTGTTTGCTTAGATCTAATGAAACTTAGCTATTGATTATTGGTTATTAGTGTGTTATTAGTTGTATTGGATGATTGTTTATCTATGTTAGGCTTAAGAAAACTGGCTAACTTCCTATTCGGTAACTTGCTTGAACGTCTTAAGAAACATGAACCAAATGCGTACTAAAGGTTTTTATGGTTGTATTTAATGCACAAGCGAATTCTAGTGATCCCATGTTAGGAGCTTCCTAGCCGGCTCGACATAGGAGTGAAGTAGGAGCTTGTAGAGTTGGGGAAGTACGTACGCCACCCCACGATTGGTATTAAGGAATACACCCGTCATCCACGCAACTAATACACACTAATCAACCGGTAAAAGATAGTTAGGGAGTAAGGAAATCTAAGTAAACACATTTCTCTACACTTAAGTCTTCTCCAACATTTTTATTTTCAGTTATTTATTTTATTTGCATTCGTAGTAATTTGGGTTAGTTGACTAGCAACTAATTCCGCCCACTCTTTCAAACCCGAGATTTTACTCGCTTTCATAAAATTATAAAAACACAAAAAGAATCTTCCTCAACCCTTAGACCTATTAGAGTAGTTTTTCATACCTAACGAACACTATTCCCTGTGGAGAACGATCAATCCCCCGTACTTACCACTACACTATACTACATCGGTCAGGTACACTGCCTGGTGGGGTTGTAAGCCTCTTGAGATCCCTCGAGAGGTAAAACCTGTTGTAAGGTTGCAAAACCACGCATCAAGAACTAAACTTTTTCTTAGGACTTCAAATCAAACAATTAGAATATGGGATATTCTTTAACCAATCTAAATATATAATAGACATGCTTAAGTTATTTGGTCTAGAAGACTCTAAACCTATTAAAACGCCTATGTCTTCGGAAACCAAACTCCCCAAGGATGAAGAAGGTGAATCTGTAGATAACACTAAATATAGAGGAACGATTGGTAGTCTACTCTATCTCACGGCTAGTAGACCCGACATTATGTTAAGTGTTTGTCTATGTGCTCTCTTTCAAGAAGATCCTAAAACATCACATCTTGAAGTCGTAAAACGAATCTTTAGATACATAAAAGGCACCACACCTAGGATTATGGCATCCCAAAGAAACGGGAGTTGAAACCAGAGTGTATGCCGACTCAGATCATGCCGGTAACTATGTTGATAGAAAAAGTACAAGTTGTATTTGTACTTTTGTTGGACATTGTCTCACCTCATGGTTTTCAAAGAAACAAACGGCTCTTGCCATCTCAACAACCGAAGCCGAATACATATCAGCAGGAAAAGCATGTCAACAAGCTCTGTGGATGAAGCAAGCTCTTGTCGACTACATAATTTAACTTAACAACATCTCTATCCTTTGCGAAAACAAAGGAGCTATCGACCTCAGTAAAAATCTAGTTCAACATGCTCGAACTAAACACATTGAAATCCATCATCATTTCCTTCGCGACAATGTTCAAAAAGGAAACATCTCAATCGAGAAAGTATAGAAGATAACATTTTCGATATCCTAACTAAACCTCTCAAACGAGAGCCATTCAATCTTCTGAGACTTGGACTAGGACTAATGGAACCAAATTTGTAGTTTTAATCTTAGCTTAAACCTCGTTTAGACAAAACAACAAAACTGACCAAATCACGTTCTGGTCCCAAGGAACCCTTCGACAGCAAGGACGGAACCAAATATTTGGTTCTGCCCAATCCGTGGGTTCCTGGGTCAGATTTTAAATACACTGAACAAACACTCCTTTTCACAAATTAAAAACACACAACGTCTCAAAACTCATTACATAACATATCACTCTCACAATTAAGGCATCTTCTTCAACTAATCTCAGCTCAAATCAACATTGTAAGCTTCCTTACTACTCTTCTTCTCTAAATTCTGAGTCTAGGGTCTCTAATTTATGCACCAAACCAAACTTGGGGATTATGCATTTTCTTAGGTAGATCATGAAGTACATTTGTAAATTATATAACTAATCATGTTTCCCTTAGTTAGGAATTGCATCTTATAAAACATTATCATAATTTACTAAAATCCCCATGTCAAATTTTTGTAAAAACTTCTCACTTTTAGGACAAACAATTTCTCATTGTTCATACAAATAAAAATGTTATGTTTAAGACATCACTTGCATAATGTCTCTTAAATGCTAAAGAAAGTACATAATTAATATGTATTTTCGGGTACATTCAATCGAAGCAACATTGAATTAGGAGCGTTTGGGTTATCTCTCGTTTTGGTACAAAATTGCTACAGAATTTCTTTTTATTCATTAAAAGAGTCGAGATAACCGCACCTCCATATTGTCCTCATATAGGCACACACTAGAACATTATATCAAAATTCCCATTAGTTTCGACTAAAGTGTGAAATTTATGTATCTAGGATCAAACATGCCTCCCGCAACTTACTATGACCACAAAGATACTCTCAACTATATTCCCAAACATCATAGGACTAAGGGACTTACTCCCGCACAAGTCAAAATCTTCAAAGCTCTAGAAAAACATTACTTTCATGAGGGTAGAACCATTGACCCATCCGTTCTTGAAGCCACAAACATTCATCAAGAACTTACAACCATCAACTTTGATTGTCTCTTAAACATTGACGAACAAATTTATCCTAGATTTGTCCTCAAATTCTATGCTAGCATAATTTTCACAAGTAATGATAATGGACTCATGTCAATTCAATTCAAAGCAGACCAACATGACTTCAACATATCTCTCCATTAATTTGCGGAAGTCCTTGGAATTCCTTGTCAAGGTACATGCCTTTACTCGGATAAATGGTCTCTCTCAATTCTTGACTCAATCGTTGATCGTACTCCTCCATACGAAACACCTTTAGTTGACAAAGAAATAATCCGAGACCATCTTTTCCTTCCTAGAGCTTCAGATACTAGGACAACCCGTTTGGGTAATGAAATCAACCGAGACCCATTTGGCATGGAACTCAATGAACTCAAACCTTAATTCAAGAAATGGGAAGAGGTGCTTAGGGCAAATGTCTTGTGTACCATTGGGAACCGTGATATTGTTACATGCTCTATAGTGTGTCAACTCGTCAACCTTTCAACTTAGCCTACTATATTGCCAAAAGGATGGCCGACATACCCACTCTAGGAACCACCGCTCTTCCCTACGGGATGCTTCTCACCCGTCTCTCTAGAGCCTTTGCACCAATCCCACCAAATGCTCAAGGGTTATGTCTTGACTACTCTCTTGTCGACCACATCATGGTACCATTCAGTGATAAGAGGGTAGCAAAGACTCAAGGTAAACGTCCTCATCCTCCAACTTCCTCATCATCATCATCAAATAGCGAGGAGGATGGACTCCCTAACTCAAGGCTTCCTCCTCTTGACTACTTTCGACAACCTCCAGTACTTGAAAACCAATTGAAAGAGTTCAAGCAAACAAGAGGGATGTTCAAGTGCATTGGAAGGTTCCTCACCAAGATAAAGAAGAAATTGGACAAGTAATGAGAGGTTTCATGAGCGGTTGGCACAATGACCCAAAACAATGATGTATGGTGTATTTCGCTACTTCTATAATGTTAACTTATTATTTGACGATTATGTGAACTAACCTAATGTCTTGTAGGTAGATAACATCTTGATGTTATCAATTTTTATTTTTCACATTTTAGTGATATTTCTAGCCCTTGCTTGATCTATATCCATACATGTGTTTATACCTGTTTTATTGTTGTTTTCTAATCACAACTAATTAATTACACATGTTTTAGGAGAAATTACGGGATTTGAACAAGTTTCGGGGGATGAAAATGCCCTCTGTAAAGTTTTTTGGCCCCACGGATGGGACGGAACCAAAAATTTGGTTCCGTCCATATAAATTTTTGGTACCGCCAAAATTTTGTAGGACGGATTGGGCGGCACCAAAAACAGGGTTCCGCCCTTTATGTCGTTTGGTGCCGCCAATCATGCAGATTTTTTTTTGTTTTTCGTTAATTTCCCGCACCATATATCATTCACTTATTAACATTAAGTCCTTTTTTAACTTGTTATTACACACATTAGGATGATTTTAGTTCACTTGGACCTATAGGATAAGCATTTCCCACCAAAATTTGCAATTTCTCAAAAACCACTCAAGGAACCTTTCTCTATAAAGGAAGGAACTCTTTATTTGGTTCCTTGCAATCCGTGGGTCTCTGACCTCAAAGATTTTGTAATGATTGCAACTCATTTACAACATATTTTGCTATCATACCCTAAAAATGGCGCAGCAGAATGGCATTTACGGGGTATGACTTCATGATCAAGAACACAAGGTGTCTAAATAGAGAAAACACTAAATGCATAACATATGATAGATAAAAGGTCACAAAACTCCCAAAACCGGGATAATACAAGATCCAAAACATAAGTTCTCAAATGCAAAACTACATCATAAAGAAATGTCCAAATGCAACTCCAGGGGATAGAACCTGGGAGGGTTTTGTCTTAAGTCTTGCTAAGTCAGGCCAATACTCAACCTTCTAGTGCAACTTCATTCTTAGTACCTGAAAACGGATACTCGAAAACGTCAACACAAAGTTGGTGAGCTCGTAGGTTTAAGAGTAAAACCACTGAGCTGTGATTTAAGTAGTGTAGGACAATAGTGAGCAGGATATACGAATATATGCATTAAATAAAACACGATGCTAGCGACAACTGAACCTACCAATATTGTTACACACATGTTACCAATAGTGGGGAGCTACCCCAGATAGTACTATCTAATGCTTCGGCTCCTACACGGAGTTAACAGTTGCGCATACATGAAACACAATTTTATCATCACAATGAGTCACATATTGCAATCAAACACACGTATTGTCCAAAATCATGTAAACAGTTTAGCACAGCATGAAATCAGTTAGAAACCATTTGAGTACCATTTTCCCCCAAGGAAAAACATATAAAAAGGGGGCTACGAGAACTCACCTTAGTGAAATAGTCTGAACAGGATGAAATCAAAGGGTAACAGTATGTAGCACTGACACGCGACCTAGATTAATTATGGAAAATCTTAGTTTACGGTTTTTATTCATGACTTAATGTGTTGAAAATAGGTCTAAGTATTCTTGAGAGCTTGTGTTTATTGTTGCTTGTATGATATGGTTATGTGTAAATAAGTTTCGAATTGTTGTAAGTTTTGGCTCTTGGAAAGTGCTTACGTATATAAGTTTATGAAAATATTCATAAGAGATGTGGCTGTGTTAATAATTCGTTGGTGAGTAATAAATACTTATGTTAAGTATTTTACGTGATACCGTATATATTTATATTAAGTTAGTGGATGATAAGTTAGATAAATTTTATATTATAATTGTTATAGTTAATTCTTATAACCTTTGTGATCTCGTAATTTAGTCGAGTTTATAAAAATATACTAAGTTTAGAAACTTAACAAAAATCGGGCATGACCAGTCCGTAATTATTAGTTTTCCATTATAAATTTAGTGCCGCAAGATATTCCTTGACAAAATATAATTTACAAAATAGTATATCTAATTAAAGGGGCTTAGTATAAATTTTTATTATAAAAAGATATTAATTAATCTTCAAATAGTTCAAGTGCCAAAAGTGAAAAAGTCTAAAAATAATTAAATAGCAAAAATGACAGAAGCAGGAATCGAACCCCAAACCTCTCGCTCAACACACCGACACCCCAACCAGTGGACTAACCCAACTGTTGTGCTAGTTTCTCCCACAGTGGGCTTAAAACGTGCGTTTGGGTTGTGGCTTATTTGGTATTTGTATAACAGTGTGTACGTATATGTATTTTACGTTCGTTTTAACCGATTCTAAGTGTGTTTCAAAGGTTTATATAGTGTTTAACATTAAAATAAGTCACAAACTAGAATCTTACACGTTGGGCTCGAGTGAATCTAGACCCAAGTTCTATTCGACCCAATAAAACCGAAACCAAAACATAGTTTGTAAATCGAGTTTGATAAGTTAAAAATAAAGTATTTGTGAGTCGAATAAGCCTTTAAATCAAAGTAAGAAAGTATCCACTTGTCCAAGATCAAGCCATTACTTAAGTTTTTAGTAGTTCTACACTTTCCTAAGTTTATTTTTAGTCCAAAAAGCTCCAAAGAAATTTCATATTAATATGTAGGTGTCGATTTGGTACAAAATAAGCTCTAGATTATTTTGTAGCGCTTATAAATGTTACACAAGTTTAGTCATCACCACACAAGCTTAAAAACGCAACTATATTTTATATATGCATGTATGTCGAGTAGATTTAAGTCAAGAAGCACATTTATAGTTTTATAATTTTAACTTTAGTAACATATTAACAAGTATCACTATATTAGTACTTAGTAAACTAAAAAGAACACAAGCTTAAATGGATATGGAACCTTACGGTGGTGAATGATGAGAGGTAAAGAAGACAAGACCCAAAATGTAAAAACACTCTTAATCTAGCTACCAATATACCCTTAATATCTTGATTATATACCCAAATGGACTCTAATAACTCTTGAACTTAGCAAAGTGATTATTCCTCTTGGTTTCTTGCTCTTAGTCGATTAGCAAAGTGAATGAGTGAGAGTGTTTTTGTTTAGAAGCTTTTGTAAAAAAATGTGTGTTTAGCTTCTTTTTTTTTCTTTTTTTTTTTTTAATATATATATATATATATATATATATATATAGATATATATATATATATATATATATATATATATATATATATATATATATAATGTATTTATTGAGTGCATTGAGTATTAAAATAGGTATTGGTTATGGGTTTAGTCGTTAACGTTAAATACGTATAATGAAGTGGGCTTAGTAAAAGAATTATAAACGTGTAAGAAATTTATTTTTGGCACTTTTGTAGTAATTTAGGGAATGTGAGAATGTATCAAAAATAATCGTTGAGAGTGTCGGGTACATTGGGTATTCATTTGAGTTGTGAAAACTTTTATTAAATTAATAATCGTGAGTAACTAAAAATGCAAATGCCCTAGCAGTTTAAATTATGAATTAGAGTAGTGACAATATAATGTAATGTTGTAGACTAACTTTAGTCTAAAGTCATAGTGCACAAAAGGGTGTTTCTTGTTTTACATCATTTAATTAAATAGTTTTATGTAAAGTTAAATGTGTAAACTTCCAAAATAAATAAATTTTGAGCTTGAGGTTGAGTGAGGACATGAAAAATTATGGGTTGTTATAGTCTACCCCCATTAAAGAGAATTTTTTCCTCAAAATTCAATTGACTAAGGACCTGAGCTTGATCGGATAGTATTCATCCTTCGTTTAGGTTGCACACAGAAGGATAAGGGTATGGGTGTCAACCCAAATAGTACAGGGTGCTACTTCTCAATTGGTACTATCAATACCTCCTAACATCTTGCAATCATACAAATGAAACCACATAATAATCACACAGTAAGGCAAGCTCTCCCGTCCTTGAGTATAGCCATCAAAAACCTTAGGTAAATTTTTGGTAGCTTAAGTTGAGCCTCAACTGGAATCTAGCTTAACCCCACAACTCATCAAACCAGAACTGTCATGAGATTAAGCTAAGCCACATGTATAAGCTCAGTAACAACTTGATTCCAGGTTAATCTCACAACTCATCAAACAGAAACTGTCATGAGATTAAGCTAAGCAACAAGTTAGACCTAACCTTAAGCTACGTAACAACTTGAGTCTAACTTAACTTCACAACTCATCAAACAAGAACTGTCATGGAATTAAGTTAAGTATCAGGTTGTAAGAAAAGAAACTCAACATTTTTGAAGGATTGACTCAATTTTAGGATCGCTTTAAAATAAAAAAATCAGTAGGTATTCAAAGCTTAGATTCACATAGGTTGAGAAGAGTCGACTAAGAGGGATGTGTATTCCTGTTTCCTCCAAAATCAATAGTGCATGCCCCAAGTTTATCTCCTAAATTTGGATAGTATGCTCACCCTGATCATTGGTCTAGGAATGGTGAGTCGTACTGTGTTCCTAATGCATCCTATAGTTTCTGCCAAAATCGCGATGTGAACCTTTGTCATAATCCGATATAATAGATATAGGTGCTCCTATTGTGTGTCACTCTAATTGGATTTCTTATCCTTGAACTCGAAATGCCTATATATAGTTCTGAACGTGGTTCTAGGGTTGCTAGTCTCGTGCACTCTCAACTGATGATATTCGGATTGGGAATCCTTCTTCGAGAAGTATCGCGCATCATGAAATTGGTGCCATTCCGGGAGTTAAGTCTATGCAAAACTCAATTCGTCAAGGAGGGGTAAATCCTGTTAGGTCTTTACGAAGTACTCTAGGGAAGTCTTAAGCACGCGAGATATCTTTGGGTTTCTGCTTGTTCTACTAGGCGCAATGAAATAGGCAGTTCAATAGTAACTATTGAGTGATTAGGTTTCATGAAATGCCTTATCTGTTCTTGAGCAAAAATCATTTAAAATTTTTAAGCTAAGTAGCTACTTTAAACTTAATCTCACATCTTATCAAACAAGAACTGACATGAAATTAAGTTAAAAGTTGTTAAAAAGCTTACTTTTTTTTAAGAAGAAAAAGAAAAATTTTAGTTAAAGTTTGGGGTTGCTAAAAAATGAACGAATGGCATTTCAGCACCCAAAAGTCTTGCTGCCAGGTGGTGGAAATTCGAGCTATATTATTGGTTTCTACTTCTACTCTTTGGTCATACACTATATTAATCTCATAACTAAGGTCAAGGACACTAGGTTTCACCTTTAGCAGAAGCATGAATTTGATAGAAACAAATCTATAATCGGCATCGGAATCAAACAGTATGATAGCCTAATGATCGTTTAAGGGGGACGTACCCGTCACAACGTTCGGGTCCTGGCGTCCTTCTTCAGCGTTCATCACAAATACCCGACCACGAGTTGGGTTGCCATTGTTTCCACAGTTTGAGTTTGTTCCATTAGTCACTAAGGCCTGATTCGGGTTATTCTGTACTTGTCCCTGTGCCCTATTCAACTTAGGACACATGTTTCGGAAATGATCCGGGCTCCCGCACTCATAACATGTCCTTGGGTAAATGAAATTAATCGGAGTCACCTGCATGGCTACTGCTCAACAATCCCTTGCCATATGACCAAGTTGATTGCAATTGAAACACACTAGGAATGGCTTAGTGATAAAGCTCAAATTGTACATGTTTTTATGAGCGTTATCATGGATTTTATGCATATATATTGATCACTTTTATGAACTTATGGTACTTAATGAAGTATAATTTCTATTTTAGGTTCATGGAAGCTCACGGACAAAGAAAACCAAGAAAAAGACGAAGAAACGATCAATAAACGAAGATTTATGCATGTACGAAGAATTCCCGACAAAATAAAAGTCTCTTGGAGTATATTCGAGAAGATAAAGTCATGAAGTTGTCACTCCAAAGACTCAAAAATAAAGCAAAAGAAGGAAAACGAGGAAAGAAATAAAGAAAAGAAGCTAAAATGAAGAAATAATGAAAGACTCGTTGTTCCCGACACACCTCCACCATTTTGGTCATAAGTTGAGCATACGAACTCGGATTTAGTTGATTCAAGCGGCCACGGAAAGCTAAGAGAAAGATATAAAACTTTCAAGCTGCCAATATGCTCCAACCGATAGGTTGGACCCCACAACTGATCGGATGGAGCCAACTGTTTCATCCAACCGATCGGCATGGCCCCGTATCCGATCGGTTGGATGAATCTGACCTCTCCAAGTCATTTTTAATGCTTATTTAAGTATCATTAAGCCACAAGTCCGATCATGTCTCCTTAATAACTCAATTCCCTGTCATTTTTATGACACTTGGAGGAGAAGTTTAGCCAAGGCTCTCTCATAAGCTTATATACACCCATTTTGGCCATTTGTGGGATACCAATCTCAAATCTATGAGATAACTCTCATGTAACTCTAAAACTATCTCTCTTAACCACCCCTCACCCTTTTCCAGAGGTGTTGGGGGGTTGGTTTGGTCGAAATTCACAGGAAACAAAGAATAACCCATCAAACAATCCGTACATCTCCATCAATCCTTGCTACCAAACACCCTTATCTCTTGTTATATTTTGTTAGTTGAGATTTCCAGTAGTTATGGGTTGTAATAGAAGTCTTTGGCTTGGTAATGGGCTGTGGAACATTGGAGGATTCATGTGTGAATCCTAGGACTTTGTATTTTATCTTAAGAACTTTGGTATCTTCTCTTTTAATATTAAGCATGCTTGGTTCTTTGATTGTGTTGATGATGTGATTATTCTTATTTGTTTTGTCTTGTGAATGATGTCTTAATACTTGTTTGATTCATATGATAACTTGTGATAAAGGGATGTTTGGATATTTGTAGTGTTTGTTTGGATTATGATGGTAACATCATATTTGGTTAAATTGGATCTTGTTATTGTTTATTGTTTTGATTAATCATTGTTTGGTCTACATGTCAAAAGGATTCTCAATAGTGGTTGATTTCAATTCATTAGTTGACGAATGTTTTGGTCTTGTACTTTGTGACGATTGTATGAGAAACTTAATAAACATAACAAGTGAAAGTTTAATTTAGATTAAGGGTCGAAAGGCATCTTTTGAATATGTGTTCTAATCATTTTTCAAGTAAATGGAACTTCATGAATTAATAACATCAAAGTCTAAAGTTCGAAAGGATTCTTTCTTGTTATAGGCATAAGGCTCATGACATGACCATTTGATTGAGGATTATATATATTTGATTTATAAAACACTAAATTATTATTGGTTCTAAAGGTCGTAAGGATTACTTTTGATAATATGTTTTCCAAACTAACCATCCTAATATCCATGTGATCATTTGTCCAAACATGTATGTTCTTTGTGTGATTGCTCTTATATTGCTTTTCTTGTTGGTTTGATCCGTGACAATCATAACCATCAACTTGTTACTTTTTTAAACAAACAAACGACACTTGAGTGCAACCAAGTCTCTTGGGACGACCTTGACTTACCAACCCATATACTACATATGACTAGGATATACTTGCCCAAATGTGTTCCTAGTTAATCGGTAATTCTTCTTTATAAATTTAAACCTCGTGCGAACGCATCACTTAGTCTCCAGGTGATGGTAGTAACATTTGGCACACTTAGGGTGGGGACCTTCATATCCCTTCCGACCGAAGCTCGTTGCCATAAATCCCTTTCCCCATTTCGCCTTTTTGTTGTCACCCTTTGTGTCTTCCTGCTTGCTCGGCTCACTCACCCTTTTCCTCTTATCTCCACTTTCGAACAAGGTTTCGTTCCTAACCAATTTGTCTATTAAGGTTGCAGACTTCAGTATTGCACTCTGAATAGTGGCAAGCTCAGTCGCTTTCACCATCCCGCGAATCTCAGGGATCAACCCATAGATGTACCTCTCAATTCTCTTAGATTCAGGAGTGACCATATAAGGTACTAGTCTTGCAAGCTCGTGGAATCGATCCGTATAAGCTGCGTGACCAGCTCCTAACATAGCATGGTTGTAGACCTCATGCTCTAGCTTTTGCATCTCGTTGCTTGGGTAATACTCCTCCTTCAACAACGCCTTAAAGTCATCCCAACTCATCCTTATGACAACCTCCCTTCCTCTGGCCTGGATTTGCGTGTTCCACCAGGTCAACACCTTCCCAGCCAATGAACATGCAGCATACTTCACCTTCTGATGGTTCGCACACTCACTTATGTCAATCACCGACTCCATCTTCTTAATCCATCGAGTATAAGCTATCGCACCTCCGTTGCCATCAAAGTCCACTGGTTTGCATGCTGAAAATTCCTTGTACGTGCATCCTTTGGTACCGTTGTTATGGTTACCTTCATTGACATAATCACTTCCACCGTTGTAACACCCCCAAAATTATAGCAGCGGAAGATAGATCACTGGGGTATTACTTCCTAGCACAAAGTACAAGTCATAGAAAACGACCCTTTAAAAGAGACGTTTTAAAAGTGTTTCACATTTGATACATTAAAACCTCAGAGTTTACAAAGGTCCCAACAGTTTTCGTAAATCACAATGTTTTCAAAAGATTTCAAATGTTTTAAACACAACATAAATCTTTAAAATATAGTTTCTTCAAATGTGAAAATATGCCGTGTCTTCAAAATATATCCGTGAGACTCCAACCAAGACCTTCATGCCTTCAAACCTGAGATAAAACATGCTAAAACGTCAACACAAAGGTTGAGTGAATCCATAGAGTTTTAGTAATAAGCAGTTGATCACAATATAATCCAGTTTATGAAAGCGACTAAGCAACGAATACAAAGTCGGAAAAGTTATTATTGCCCTAAGCTCATGACACCGAACTTTAACGTCATTTTCAGATATTCAATAGAATATAAAGATGCCCTTCGAAGGTAACAGCCTAATTACCTTACAACCTCAAATACAGTGCACATGGTAGCCCAGCAGGGCAGTCCAAAATGGGGGATGTCATTCCCAATAGATCTATTCACGGCATTCGCGTTTACACGCATGTAATTAACGGTTCATGATAGAAGGGACTTTCAGGCTATGGGAAACTTAGGCAATAATAATATCAGGATAGCATACAATTTCAAAGCATTGTGATCATAAATATTTATAGCATGTATCTCCCCCACGGAGTTTGTAAAACAATTGAAGTAAAAATTGGGGCTATGAACTCACCAATGATGAAGTAGTAATAGAAATCAGAGAAGTGTGCACGTTGAGAAAAACCGCAAAGATCACAAGTGACCTAAATAAAATACAACACGACTTAGGCTCGGGGATTAAAGTATAATACTTTTATTTGTGATTTAACTCAGTACTTGTTCTCCTAACATCATATGGTCAAATATTTTAATGTCTTGTAGCAAGTCATGGGTCGAAAAGACGTTTATAAAAGCTTAAATGGTTTAAAATGCAAAGCTGATGGAAAATTTATGAAATTACCTCTCTAATCGGGTCGCCATTTCTAAACCGTGAAGGCTAAAATTATGAAATTTATATGCTTAGAAAGGTATGACTCTGTACTATATGAAAATCAAGGCCTTACATAACTGAGAACTTTATAACATGGGTGAAATTACCAATTTACCTTTGTGTCTCTAAATAGTTATACTCAGCATCCAAATGAGTTTAGAAAAAAGGGTGTAGCTCTTTAATTACAGGTCTAATGGACACATGGCCTATGGAAAAAGTTTTCTACAGGTCTTGGCTACAACTTTCATGTTTACACCAACCTAGTGTTCTTTGCAACATTTTAAAGTAAATAGCCCATAAAATCTGACATGCATTCCTGGACTAGTTTTAGTGTGGATTTTCTCTAAAAATCTCCATGATGAATTAAGATGTAAGGTTTTCGGGGAAATGATCCTAAGACCTGTGTCTAACTCCCAATATTTTTATTTTTGCTTAACACCTTCTGAGGACAAAATGGTGTACTAATATCTTAGCATCAAATCTGAGACAGACTATTGACCAATCAAAATGACTACTTTTGTACATTTATTACCTCTAATACATATGCATGTCTAAGATCAATCATTCCTACTCTTTTATTCATCCAAAAACTCAATATTTCTAGAAGATGAAAGATTATTGTAAACATTAACTTCAGTTTTTATAAACAAAACATTTGGAAAATCATTAACAAGTTCAAAAATCATATAGATCCATTAATCTCTTGCATAACTCTAACAAATCAATCCTAACCAATTATCAAACAACCTATTTCCTATTAAATCTTGAATCAAATCATCTAGAATAACACATGCAAGAGATGTTTGCTTAGCCTCTAAAAATCTCTAATAAATATAAGGAAACAAAGCAAATGAGGTGAAATAAATTAAAGAAACTTACAAGGATGAAAGGGTTACTAGTTAGCACAAGATTTGATGCAAGAAAAGATGATGATGAAGGTGGTGTTGGTGTTGATGGTACAACAGAAGAGGGGCAAGGAGAGGGACTTTTGAAGTTGGATGATTTCTTAGAGAGAGAGTTAGAAGTTTGCATGCAAATAAAGTGATGAGTATTTCTTGAAATGAAGAAAAGATATAATGAGCATGGGAGGGGAGGGCATGGACGGTTTTGTGGTCCCAAGGCAAGAAATAATCAGACTTTTATTCTTATTGTATTAATATTTGAAGCATTAGTGTGTTTGTGGGGTTTAAATCAAGCGTACGGTCTTAAAAACGCGAATTACGCAGTACCGGGTGAACTGAAAATGTGAATTTTAGAAAAGTGTTATCAAAACATTATGAAATTGTTATGAAGTGTTAAAATGGATAATTTTAATATTTCATGGGAGCCTTGGGTTTTCCGGAGTGTTAAAACGAAACTAAAAATAAAAAACGCAGGCTCAAAACGCGAGTTGTTACCAAAATTTGACAACATCGTGAAACGAGACAGAAAATGTGAAATATATAATTTTTTGAATACTAGGAGCATATGATGGAATATTAAACCACTAATGACAAGAAAACGGATAGAAATCCTAAACATGGCTCATGAATAGCTAAAAACGCGAAAATCGCTAAATCAGGTACTTTTATGCATAGTTTGTAAAAATAAATGTCACAAGGATAATATTTCCATAAAAATATCACATTTAACTTAAAATGACCTAAATTGATGTTTCACAAATTTCCCGAGCCTTCCGGAGTGTTATAATGTCTTTAAAGCTTAAACCGCGAGCCGAAAACGCGTAAAACGTAAAATGTGCACACTTCGTGTAGAAATGGAAAATTACATTATTCCATATGAAAATAAGTACGTGGGGGAAATAAATCATATTAATAGGTAGAATGGGCATAGTCTGAGTCAAATTATGAATTTCAGTGTACGTGTCACGACGTACGCGGGCAGCATTCCCGACAAAAGCCAATTTACTTAAAATAGCATAATAAGCAAATAAAATTAGTAAAAATAATGACTTGAAATTTCGCGGTTGTTACATTATCCATCCATCAAAAAGGAATCACGTCCTCGTGATTCAGTTTTTCTTATCGGCTGACGGTGTGTCGGAAAAAGAAATGAGGGTACTTGGATCAAATGGTTTCTATGATAATTAGCGATGTAGTTTGTTTAGTCTCCTCAGAATACGGTGTCGGATGAGGCTGATGTTACATGGTGAAGGCAGGATAAGAGTCTGATTAGTTGAGTAATCTTTAGAAAATTCACATATTGTTTTAAGGATATAAGTGAAAAGTCATTTTTAATAAAACTTACCGGTGAATGCTCCCAGCATAACATGATCCCTCCTGAATTAGTCATAGGTAATTAGGCTATGTATAATTGAGGAACGATAATGTAATGTTCGGTTTAGTCAAGTAGTTTTTATGATCTTAACTGGTTCCTTATTAAAGTTAACCTTGTCGTCAAGCAGAATCTCCTCTAGTGGAATGACGAGGGTTTCATCCGAATGACACTTCTTTAAGTTCGAATCGTGAAATGTGTTGTGCACGCTAGTGGGCTCTTGCGAGTGGTTCGAGTCGATAAGCTACCGGTCCAGGTTTTGCCAAATTCTTGTAGGGTTCAACGTATATCGAGTTCAATCTTCATCATTTTCCGAAACATAGTACGTTCTTTCGTGGCGAACTTTCACGTAACTCTTCTGACGATCTTTTACTGCTTGTAGCCTGTTGTCCTGGAGTGTTGTTCCTACGCTCTAATGCGTACTAGCGATTAATGCGGATGGGATTACTACGGGAGCGTTCTATCAGTCATAAGAAGTAGATGTCAATGCCTTGGGGTAAAAGATAGTTACAAGGAGAAATTAATAATACAAATGAAAGATCTTGATGAATCACAAAAATAATAATAGAATTCTGTCGAGTGTAATGTTTTAGGAGCAAAGATTGCTTAAAAGGGATAGATTAGATATTAGTATGAACAAAGAAGCAAATTGTTATCGATCGATGCAAATGAAAGGATTAATGAATCAAAACAATAAAGAATAGATTTAGATGTCCATATCATTCGTACTAGTATGAGCATAGAGTGCTTGGAAGAAAATTTGATATTCATACGAACGAAGAAGCAAATGAAAGGGTGTGTAAAAGAGAGATCAATGACTCAAATTAATGCAAAGAGAAGGAACATAAATTACAATAATAGTAAAGCGAAGAGATATAGAATATTAACACAAATAATCAATTAATCGTGACAACCAACGAATCAAACCAATGGTCAAAAGAGGCCAATGCTGAAAGATAGAATTCCAAATGAGGTTCAATAATAATAAACGATACAGACAATATCCATTACGAATGTCAAACGAGAATGAATGAGGAAAATCCATAACTGAGTAGGATAATAAACACACGATTGTTGAAAGAGGGTAAATGAAATAGACAATAATTAAGAAAGCAATAAGCGTAACAATACTTTAAATGAGAACAAATGAGATAGGCAATAAATGTGAAGGCAAATAATAAAGGAGAAAGACGATAAATGTCATTTAAGAGAACAAACGGTAAATGATGAAATCCACAAATATCACAAATGTTATATAAGAATAACTGGGAAAATCAATAATTTAGAAAGACAATGTGCATCACGAATGCTAAATGAGGAGAAGAAATGAGAACGAACAATAAATAAGAAATACAACAAGCAACACGAATGCTAGCTGAGGGTAAACAGTTAATGAGAAACGCCATAAATAACAAAGACAATAAGCATTGCAAATGCTAACTGAGAATGAATGCGAACCAACAATAAATGAGAAAAGCATTACGTTGAAGGCACGCATGTTAAATGAGAACAAAAATAAAAATGAGAAAGGCATTGAGTATCATGAAAGTTGTTTGAGGTTAAATGAGAACAAATAATAAATGGTAGAGTCAATAAATATCACGAATGTTGATTAAGTAAGATCCGTACTTGGCTCCTCGAGCTTTACTCTTCTCCAACGAGACTGTAGGTTGGCCATCACATCTCGTTTCTGTTGACGTGAAATATCTCTCATGATGTGGCATGTGTGTCACCAACGATGGGATGCTGTGTTGGATGGGCTCTCTTGTGATAGACTCTGGTCGAGTGGGAGGAGTAGGTGCAGTAATGGTTTTCCTCCTCATCTTCCGAGGGGTTCTTCTTCGAGTGAGTAATCTTCTGGTTTGAGTTCACACTCTATAGTCTTTTCCTCGAATGGCTTTGTCACGCTATTAGACATTAGCATAAAAGTTGGTGAAGTGGGTGTCAGAAGGGTGGCCGACAAATTTCCAAATTGTGTCCTCGGAATCGAAAGATAGTATTAAGTTAAGGTAAACATTGTTGTCATGCTTCGGTGTTACCTTCCTAGCGGCGTGATTCTTCAAATCACAAGAAGTGAAAAAGAATGAGACGTTAAAAGTCGTGTTCCGAAAGCAGGGTGTTCCAAGGCGGCACGTTAAAGTCATGCTCTAATCAACCGGCGTGTCTTTAGGCGTTGGTTTACGAGGCGATGCAAGTGTTCTAAAAGCATGGGACCAATGTTCCAACTCATCTTCGAAGACGGATAGTAAGAGTTTTGCGTAAAACGATGTTATGAAAGCTTATGAAAAAGTTTTAGCGAACCACGGTATTATTCATGATGTTTGAGAAAATAAGAGAGACCATTAAAATGTAAGTGTAGATACGTAATCGGACAAAACAGGGTTTGAGCTCAAGCTCCGGATATAAGCGTAAGAGGTCAAAATCTGTCAGACATTTATATAATTAACCTTTATATAAATAATTAGTGTATATAAGCATACTTTATATAATACCATTAGTGATGACATATGAGTAACAACATAGGCAGTCTGGTGGTACACGCGCACGGATATCGGATACGGCAATGAGAGACTCTTTAGTGAAAAATAGTTATAGTTTGGGTTTTGAAAACGACCTAGTTCTCTATAACTGTAGCTCTGATGCCAATCTGTAACACCCCAAAAATTATAGCAGCGGAAGATAGATCACTGGGGTATTACTTCCTAGCACAAAGTACAAGTCATAGAAAACGACCCTTTAAAAGAGACGTTTTAAAAGTGTTTCACATTTGATACATTAAAACCTCAGAGTTTACAAAGGTCCCAACAGTTTTCGTAAATCACAATGTTTTCAAAAGATTGCAAATGTTTTAAACACAACATAAATCTTTAAAATATAGTTTCTTCAAATGTGAAAATATGCCGTGTCTTCAAAATATATCCGTGCGACTCCAACCAAGACCTTCATGCCTTCAAACCTGAGATAAAACATGCTAAAACGTCAACACAAAGGTTGAGTGAATCCATAGAGTTTTAGTAATAAGCAGTTGATCACAATATAATCTAGTTTATGAAAGCGACTAAGCAACGAATACAAAGTCGGAAAAGTTATTATTGCCTTAAGCTCATGACACCGAACTTTAACGTCATTTTCAGATATTCAATAGAATATAAAGATGCCCTTCGAAGGTAACAGCCTAATTACCTTGCAACCTCAAATACAGTGCATATGGTAGCCCAGCAGGGCAGTCCAAAATGGGGGATGTCATTCCCAATAGATCTATTCACGGCATTCGCGTTTACACGCATGTAATTAACGGTTCATGATAGAAGGGACTTTCAGGCTATGGGAAACTTAGGCAATAATAATATCAGGATAGCATAGAATTTCAAAGCATTGTGATCATAAATATTTATAGCATGTATCTCCCCCACGGAGTTTGTAAAACAATTGAAGTAAAAATTGGGGCTATGAACTCACCAATGATGAAGTAGTAACAGAAATCAGAGAAGTGTGCACGTCGAGAAAAATCGCAAAGATCACAAGTGACCTAAATAAAATACAACACGACTTAGGCTCGGGGATTAAAGTATAATACTTTTATTTGTGATTTAACTCAGTACTTGTTCTCCTAACATCATATGGTCATTTATTTAAATGTCTTGTAGCAAGTCATGGGTCGAAAAGACGTTTATAAAAGCTTAAATGGTTTAAAATGCAAAGCTGATGGAAAATTTATGAAATTACCTCACTAATCGGGTCGCCATTTCTAAACCGTGAAGGCTAAAATTATGAAATTTATATGCTTAGAAAGGTATGACTCTGTACTATATGAAAATCAAGGCCTTACATTACTGAGAACTTTAGAACATGGGTGAAATTACCAATTTACCTCTGTGTCTCTAAATAGTTATACTCAGCATCCAAATGAGTTTAGAAAAAAGGGTGTATCTCTTTAACTACAGGTCTAATGGACACATGGCCTATGGGAAAAGTTTTCTACAGGTCTTGGCTACAACTTTCATGTTTACACCAACCTAGTGTTCTTTGCAACATTTTAGAGTAAGGTTTTTGGGGAAATGATCCTAAGACCTGTGGCTAACTCCCAATATTTTTATTTTTGCTTAAAACCTTCTGAGGACAAAATGGTGAACTGATCTCTTAGCATCAAATCTGAGACAGACTATTGACCAATCAAAATGACTACTTTTGTACATTTATTACCTCTAATACATATGCATGTCTAAGATCAATCATTCCTACTCTTTTATTCATCCAAAAACTCAATATTTCTAGAAGATGAAAGATTATTTTAAAGATTAACTTCAGTTTTTATAAACAAAACATTTGGAAAATCATTAACAAGTTCAAAAATCATATAGATCCATTAATCTCTTGCATAACTCTAACAAATCAATCCTAACCAATTATCAAACAACCTATTTCCTATTAAATCTTGAATCAAATCATCTAGAATAACACATGCAAGAGATGTTTGCTTAGCCTCTAAAAATCTCTAATAAATATAAGGAAACAAAGCAAATGAGGTGAAATAAATTAAAGAAACTTACAAGGATGAAAGGGTTACTAGTTAGCACAAGATTTGATGCAAGAAAAGATGATGATGAAGGTGGTGTTGGTGTTGATGGTACAGCAGCAAGAGGGGCAAGGAGAGGGACTTTTGAAGTTGGATGATTTCTTAGAGAGAGAGTTAGAAGTTTGCATGCAAATAAAGTGATGAGTATTTCTTGAAATGAAGAAAAGATATAATGAGCATGGGAGGGGAGGGCATGGACGGTTTTGTGGTCCCAAGGCAAGAAATAATCAGACTTTTATTCTTATTGTATTAATATTTGAAGCATTAGTGTGTTTGTGGGGTTTAAATCAAGCGTACGGTCTTAAAAATGCGAATTACGCAGTACCGGGTGAACTGAAAATGTGAATTTTAGAAAAGTGTTATCAAAACATTATGAAATTGTTATGAAGTGTTAAAATGGATAATTTTAATATTTCATGGGAGCCTTGGGTTTTCCGGAGTGTTAAAACGAAACTAAAAATAAAAAACGCAGGCTCAAAACGCGAGTTGTTACCAAAATTTGACAAAATCGTGAAACGAGACAGAAAATGTGAAATATATAATTTTTTGAATACTAGGAGCATATGATGGAATATTAAACCACTAATGACAAGAAAACGGATAGAAATCCTAAACATGGCTCATGAATAGCTAAAAACGCGAAAATCGCTAAATCAAGTACTTTTATGCATAATTTGTAAAAATAAATGTCACAAGGATAATATTTCCATAAAAATATCACATTTAACTTAAAATGACCTAAATTGATGTTTCACAAATTTCCCGAGCCTTCCGGAGTGTTATAATGTCTTTAAAGCTTAAACCGCGAGCCGAAAATGCGTAAAACGTAAAATGTGCACACTTCGTGTAGAAATGGAAAATTACATTATTCCATATGAAAATAAGTACGTGGGGGAAATAAATCATATTAATAGGTAGAATGGGTATAGTCTGAGTCAAATTATGAATTTCAGTGTACGTGTCACGACGTACGCGGGCAGCATTCCCGACAAAAGCCAATTTACTTAAAATAGCATAATAAGCAAATAAAATTAGTAAAAATAATGACTTGAAATTTCGTGGTTGTTTCCACCGTCGTTGTCCGTATGGTCATTCCTGCTCACGTTTTTTCCTTGGTTACTGATGTGATCGCCAACTCGAGTGACAATAGTGGGTAGCAATTCTTGTAGTTGCTGAGCGATAATGGTGGCGAAGTCAAGACTCGCGTTGCCGGCTCCGTCGCTCCCAGTGCCGCGACCACCTCCCCTACCTCCTCGTTCACTCGTCCTTCCATCCCTATGGGCTGCACGTCCTCGGTTAATGCGTGTCGATCTTTTTGGAGGCATGATCTCTACGTAGAAGGACATTGTTAAACGTTAGATAGGAGGAAAGTAGAGTAGGTCGGTGTACATGTCGTAATTCTATGCTCAACTTCCTATTTGGCAATCTATGAATTTGATAAGTCCATGTCACATCATGTTATTGTAAAAACGTTGGCCAGGCGTTTTTAAGATAACATCATGCCACATTTCATTATCATCATCACTTCACGCCATACTATACACATAATCGCATACGTAGTTCCTATTAGTCAAACTATATGAGGGTTCCTAGGTTATAGTCTAAGTCAAACCACCTAATTCTCTATAACCAAGGCTCTGATACCAATCTGTCACACCCCAAAAATGGCGCAGCGGAATGCCATTTACGGGGTATGACTTCATGATCAAGAACACAAGGTGTCTAAATAGAGAAAACACTAAATGCATAACATAAGATAGATAAAAGGTCACAATACCCTCAAAACCGGGATAATACAAGATCCAAAACATAAGTTCTCAAATGCAAAACTACATCATAAAGAAATGTCCAAATGCAACTCCACGGGATAGAACCCGGGAGGGTCTTGTCTTAAGTCTTGCTAAACCAGGCCAATACTCAACCTTCTAATGCAACTTCATTCTTAGCACCTGAAATAGATACTCGAAAATGTCAACACAAAGTTGGTGAGCTCGCAGGCTTAAGAGTAAAACCACTGAGTTGTGAATTAAGTAGTGTAGGACAATAGTGAGCAGGATATACGAATATATGCATTAAATAAAACACGATGCTAGCGATAACTGAACCAGCCAATATTGTTACACACATGTTACCAATAGCGGGGAGCTACCCCAGATAGTACTATCTAATGCTTCGGCTCCTACACGGAGTTAACAGTTGCGCATACATGAAACATAATTTTATCATCACAATGAGTCACATATTGCAATCAACACACGTATTGTCCAAAATCATGTAAGCAGTTTAGCACAGCATGAAATCAGTTAGAAACCATTTGAGTACCATTTTCCCCCAAGGAAAAACATATAAAAAAAGGGGCTACGAGAACTCACCTTAGTGAAATAGTCTGAACAGGACGAAATCAAAGGGTAACAGTATGTAGCACTGACACGCGACCTAGATTAATTATGGCAAATCTTAGTTCACGGTTTTTATTCATGACTTAATGTGTTGAAAATAGGTCTAAGTATTCTCGAGAGCTTGTGTTTATTGTTGCTTGTGTGATATGGTTATGTGTAAATAAGTTTTGAATTGTTGTAAGTTTTGGCTCTTGGAAAGTGCGTACGTATATAAGTTTATGAAAATATCCGTAAGAGATGTGGTCGTGTTAATAATTCGTCAGTGAGTAATAAATACTTCTGTTAAGTATTTTACGTGATACCGTATATATTTATATTAAGTTTGTGGATGGTAAGTTAAATAAAATTTATATTATAATTGTTATAGTTAATTCTTATAACCTTTGTGATCTCGTAATTTAGTTGAGTTTATAAAAATAGACTAAGCTTAGAAACTTAACAAAAATCGGGCATGACCCTCCCGTAATTATTCGTTTTCCAATATAAATTTAGTGCCGCAAGATATTCCTCAACAAAATATAATTTACAAAATAGTATATCTAAATAAAGGGGCTTAGTATAAAATTTTATTATAAAAAGATATTAGTTAATCTTCAAATAGTTCAAGTGCCAAAAGCGAAAAAATCTAAAAATAATTAAATAGCAAAAAGGTCAGAAGCAGGAATCAAACCCCAAACCTCTCGCTTAACACACCGCACCCCAACTAGTGGACTAGCCCAACTGTCATGCTAGTTTCTCGCATAGTGGGCTAAAAACGTGCGTTTGGGCTGTGGCTTATTTGGTATTTGTATAACAGTGTGTACGTATATGTATTTTGCGTTCGTTTTAACCGATTCTAAGTGTGTTTCAAAGGTTTATATAGTGTTTAACATTAAAATAAGTCACAAACTAGAATCTTACACGTTGGGCTCGAGTGAATCTCGACCCAAGTTCTATTCGACCCAATAAAAACGAAACCAAAACATAGTTTGTAAATCGAGTTTGATAAGTTAAAAATAAAGTATTTGTGAGTCGAATAAGCCTTTAAATCAAAGTAACAAAGTATCCACTTATCCAAGATCGAGCCATTACTTAAGTTTTTAGTAGCTCCATTTTCCTAAGTTTATTTTTAGTCCAAAAAGCTCCAAAGAAATTTCATATTAATATGTAGGTGTCGATTTGGTACAAAATAAGCTCTAGCTTATTTTGTAGCGCTTATAAATGTTACACAAGTTTAGTCATCACCACACAAGCTTAAAAACGCAACTATATTTTATATATGCATGTATGTCGAGTAGATTTAAGTCAAGAAGCACATTTATAGTTTTAAATTTTTAACTTTAGTAACATATTAACAAGTATCACTATATTAGTACTTAGTAAACTAAAAAGAACACAAGCTTAAATGGATATGGAACCTTACAATGGTGAATGATGAGAGGTAAAGAACACAAGACCCAAAATGTAAAAACACTCTTAATCTAGCTCCCAATATACCCTTAATATCTTGATTATATACACAAATGGACTCTAATAACTCTTGAACTTAGCAAAGTAATTCTTCATCTTGGTTTCTGTTGGATCGATATACTCTGACCAAACTAACTTGTAGCTTGTTTAAGGGTTTAGCAACCTTGGATAAATCCAAAACTACTAATATTGAAACGTTGATATACTTTGTTAAGTATGCGGAATCTACTTCAAAAAAGCTAAGAAGAATTAACACAAAACTTTGATTATATTAAACCTTGAACCTGCTTACTTTACACAGATTCACTAACAAACTCTAAACACTAATACTCTAATAATCGACTAATACTTTTCTCTAAAATCTCTTATCTCTAATGCCAACCTAGGGATCCTTTTATAGGCACAAGGAAAACCCTAGTCGGTTTACAATACTTGAACGACAAGTAATTCTAATTATAGTCTAATAATAACTCTATGAACATTCTAGAATTACACATTAATCCTTAAACGTATTTGCATAACAGTCCTTTAACTTTTGCAGTACTTTGACTTCTTTAGAACATGAGCAGTACTTTGACTTCTATCGAGCAGTACTTTGACTTTCTTCATGTAGCAGTACTTTGTAGCCCAACAATCCTCCCCTAACTTGAATTCCACTTGCTTGATTTCAAGTTCCTTTGTATTTCTTTAACTTCAACATTTTTATCTTCAAGGAAAGACTGTATCATTAACTTCTGTCTCATGTTTGTTTTGTCATCATCAAAGTAATCATTAACTGCAATCTTTATCAGCAACACATCTTTTCAGCAACTCAGCATCATATTGGCAATAGGTACATCAGATCTTAAAAGTTTCATACTATTCTCATCAATTCCAGGTGTGTTAACTCCTGTGAGAGGTGAACCATTGAAAACTTTATGGATTTTGATGTCTCTTTACCAAAGCCATTAACTCTGGAGTAGCCAATGTTTAGGTTTAAGAACCATGGTACATTGATATCCATATGATTTTTAGCAAATCATCAGCTATCAACGGATTTGATTAGTCTTTACCAATAGCCGTTTGCTTTTGGACTAGCTAGTTCTTTTAGTACAATCACTACCATGGTGAACTAATTACCATACAATGGTTTTCCACAGCCTTTACCACAAGCCATTATCTTGTGGGCTAGCCAACTCTTCACTATCATAGATATGGTGAGTTGAAAACCATACAATTTTTAGTAAATTGTCAACTAAAAACGGATTTGATAATCACATCAGAGCCGTACCCTCATGATGAGTCAAACTCTTTCTTGTTTACTTAAACATGGTGAGTTGAATACCATTTGTTTCTGTTTAAATCTTTGTGCTTCAAAATGTTTTTGCACTTTTTCAAAAATTACTGATTTTATCAACAAAAAAAACTTTACTGGTTTCATGCTACAAGCAGTACTTTGAGAAAGTACTGTTTGTCAAGCAGTACTTTTAAATAAAGTACTTATGTTTCAAAAGATTTATATTATAAATATCATACCAGTTGTTATGCATCAATCTTCAGCTAGCATTGTCCATTTGATGAACAATCCAATCACCATCAGTGTAGTTTCACTTTCTTCTTCCACTTCCATGCCATAATCTAGCATTCTGATCATCAGATCTCTAGTAAGTGGATATCTTTGTTCTACTAGCATGTGGATCATTGTTCCATCTTCTAGCTCCAAAACATGTATTCCCACTAATTCAAAGAACCTCCATCTGTTAATTTCCCAATCCTCTTGATTTTCCCAGAGAGCATTATCACTTGTCTCTTCTGTTTCCCAGATTGTTGTGAGGTCTCCTACCAGAACCAGACCTACTCCTTGTGGTGGAATATGTTCAAAATAAGTCTGCACTTGTAGATATAGCTGAAGCAAATCCTCTCTGTCTATCAGATGTAAAATATCCCATAACAAGTTGAATACTCTAAAGCTTCCATTTTGTCTATGAAATATCAAGTAGTCCCCTTCTTGTGAATCTACAACTGAAAATGTAGAAATCTTGGACTTCTTATCTGCAACTTCTTTTGATTTTGGATGCTCAAAGTCAACAACTCTCAAGTAATTTCTTAGCTCATCACCTGTGTCTACTCTTAATTCAATAGAATCCTTGAGCTTCTTTGATGATTGTTCATCAGTTGTTGTTCTTTTCCTCTTTGAGCTCCTTGTAACAACTCTTTCCTTTCTACTATCTTCAAGCTTTTTATCTTTGAATGAATCAAAAGAAATAATACTTGCAAGATCTTTTTCTACAGCTTCCCTAACAGCATCATACAAATCCTTCATCTCTAAATGTGTCAATTTCATCAAACCTGTATATCCTCTACCTTTGAGATAAGCCATTATAGAATTTCTTTCTTGAGCTTTACTTTGTGGCCTTCTAGGTTTGATAATAAGTTTCCTTGACTCTTCAGCATCTAATTCAGACTGTAATTTCCTTGCAGCTTCCTCATTTTTAGCATCCTGAATAGCTCTTAGATCTTTCAAGGTGAGCTTCTTCTTCTTAGTTTCTACCATGATCCCTTTACCTTTGTCTTTTGGATCTAATTCCTAAGTAGGTTGAGAAGAAGTATGAGGTTGTTGTTCAACATCAAAAATACTTATGCCTCTTGGTTTAAACATATTCAACATGATGTCAGCAATAGTCTCATCATCACTTTCAGTATGTTTTCGAACTTCTTCTTCCTGTTGAACTGGATTGGAAGGGCCAACTTCCTCTTGAACTTGGTTTGATGGACCAACATCTTCCTCAAAATCCAAAGTCCTTGGTGTAATCATTACTTGTCTTACAGTTCCTTGATGAGCAGTACCTTGAAGAGCAGTATTTTCATCATCAGTTCCTTCCAAATCCACTTCCTCAGTATCACCACTTTTTACTTCAACAGCAGCATCTTCAATGTTGATCTGCTCTGTTTCATCACTTTTCCTCTCAACAGTATCTTCATGAGGAATATCTTCAAGTGGTGTATCATAATAAAGCCCAGTATCTGTATTGAATCCAGCATCTTCATTCAAATTCTCTAAATTCCTCCCCAACTGGAATGAAGATTGCTTGTGGATCTTTCTTTTCTTTGACTTAGACTTCTTTGAATATTGACCAGTCTTCTTTTGTGACTTTACCCACAACCTGTGGTGCTTTGCTAATGGCCAAACAAACTTCTTTAATCGTCTGAACTTTCTTGTCAAATCCAAAATCTGAGCAGCTTGATCCTCAGTTACCTTCTTGATCCTCCTTAATTCCCTTGAAAGCTCATAGTTGGTCAAGACATCCTCATCTACTCCCTCATCTTCTTCAGATGTTGGATGCCTATTTGTGGAAGCATAATCATTGGGAGTTAGTGGTGGAGTCGCATCTTGAGGTGAATTCTCCTGAGCAGCACTTTGTGGAGATGGTTCAGCATCTGAAGATGAAACAGTATGTTGAGAAGCACTATCTTCTCTTGAAGCTGGTTTCTCATTAATTTCTGATGCAGAGGATTCCTCTTGCTCTTGTTCTTGCTCTTGCTCTGCATCCCTAACTGCTTGTGCAACTTCTGATATATGGGCTGTCAAAGGTGTATTTCTCCCAGAGAACTTGATACCCTTCTTAGCAATGAATGTAAAGACCTTTGGTGGAAGTGTGACTATAGGTAGAAAACTTTGAGGTTTAGAAATACCCTCAAGTTGTTTGTTTAAGAATACCTGAATAAACATCGGATACATCAAGAATGGTGAACCATTAGTGATGTGTGAGAGCATTCCATCAAAAATCATTCTTGAAAAGTTGAAAGGACGATTTGTAGCTAAACCCACCAAAGCAGAAGCAATGTTCTGACCAAACTGCTCCCATGAAGTACTCTTAGGACTTAAGCAGTGAAGTAGAATATGTATGAGATATTTCCAATGTGGACTAAATAATGGCTTCTGAAAAGTAAGTATGGTGAGATCACCTTCATACCCAATATCCCTGAGTGTATCCCAAATCTCTTGTCTTTCAAAACGAATAGCACTCCCTGCATCATTAAACTGCAAATCTTCCCTAATCGAAGCTTCAGTAATCCTAATTGCTTGACCAGCAACCTTAGCACGAATAAAAGAAACACCATCTTGTGCATCAGACTTAGCAGTAGACCAAAACTGTTGAATCCATGGTCCAATGACATCAGGGTTTACCAAAATAGCATAATTGATTGATGACCCAGTCAAGAAATCAATTATCGCATGAAAATCAACATCCTTTGCCGTTTTATCCAAGTTCGCGACCACGTTATGCTTAGAACAGAAATCACGGGTAGCCATTGATTGTGAAGAGGGAAAGAATGTGTTAAGCGAAGGTAAATTGCGATTAGAATCGTGGATATCGAATAAATGAATGGATGGATAAGAATAAAGTGGATAGTGAAAATCGGTATAATGGGATAGGGTAAATATGGGTAGGATCTAAAAAAATCAAAGCCTAATTAATAGAGTTACCATTGTAGTTGTATTTTACCCCCTCCGTAATGAATTAATTAACTGTAACCCCACATTTTTGACCGTTGGAACAGTACTTCCACGTAAGCAGTACTTTCCACATAACCAGTACTCTTCAAAGCAGCACCTTGGAGTAGTACGTTGCAAGAACAATACTTTGTATAGAAAACCAGTACTTTCCATCCTCTTATACTTCTAAACTATCCAAATAAACTTCAAACTAATCCAAGAACTTATATGATGGCGCATGCATAAGTTCTAACTAATAACTATGTTGCCTCCCCTCAAATACAACATAGGTTCTAAACTAAACTAAAATACTAAAAAATTCAATACTTTCATTAAGAACTGAAATAAAGTATACTAACTAATACGAAAGCCTCCCCTCAAATGTAGCCTAGTAGTTAATCATCCCAATGCTCACAACTAAGTGGTTGAATCTTGAAACATCAAATCCCTTAGTGAGTAGATCAGCTACATTGTCATCTGTGTGAATTTTGACCACATTTATAAGCCTGTGCTCATAACAATCTCGAATGAAGTGATGCCTAATCTAAATATGCTTAGTCTTGGAGTGATAAACTGGATTCTTCACAATACAGATGGTACTCTCATTATCAATGTTGATAGGAGTATTTTTGAAGTTGTATCCATAATCCAAGAGTTGATTCTGCATCCACAAAACTTGTCCACAACAGCTTGCAGCAGCAACATATTCTGCTTCAGTAGAGGAGGTTGCTGCAATTGTTTGTTTCTTACATTGCCATGAGACTAATCTTTTTCCAAGATATTGACATCCTCCAGTGGTTGATCTTCTATCATAGTTATCTCCTGCATAATCACTATCTGAAAAAGCTTCCAAGTGAAAAGGTGACTCCTTAGGATACCATAATCCTAACTTTGGTTGATGCTTGAGATATCGAAAAATCCTTTTGACTGCATACATATGTGAAACCTTGAGTGTAACATGATATCTTGTACATAAGCATACAGCAAACATGATGTCAGGTCGTGATGCAGTCAAGTACATAAGAAAACCAATCATAGATCTGTAAAGCTTCACATCCACAGCTTGTCCATCTTCATCTTTGCCTAATGGTTTATTGTTGTCAATGGGTGTGGTGGCAGGCTTGACAGTTGGAAGGTCAAATCCTTTAAGTATGTCTGCAACATACTTTTCTTGATTAATGAAGATTCCATCTCTTGTTTGTCTAACTTGAAGCCCCAAAAAGAAAATTAATTCTCCCATATAACTCATTTGAAACTCCCGCTGCATAAGTTCTTCAAATTCTTTCACCATAGACTTCTTCGTGGCTCCAAAGATAATATCATCCACATAGACTTGGACTAACATAATGTCCTTCTTATCTCTTTTGATAAACAAAGTCCTATCAATTGCTCCTCTCCTGTAACCATGTTGTAATAGAAAATTAGAGAGTCTCTCATACCAAGCTCTGGGAGCTTGATGAAGGCCATACAGTGCCTTGATCACCTTGTAGACTTTGTTTGGATGTGCAGGATCTTCAAAACCAGGAGGTTGTTTAACATAAACTTCCTCAGTAATTGTGCCATAAAGGAAGGCACTTTTTACATCCATTTGGTAGACAGGAAATCCCATGTATGATGCAAAGGCAAGAAATAACCTTATTGCCTCTATTCTTGCAACAGGAGCAAACACTTCATCATAGTCCACTCCTTCTTCTTGGCGATATCCTTGTGCAACCAATCTAGCTTTATTTTTGATAACATTCCCTCTTTCATCTCTCTTGATTCTGAAAACCTATCTTGTACCAATGACTCTCTTGCCATCTGGTAGATCACATAATACCCAGACCTCTTGAAGCTTGAATTGTAGAAGCTCCTCTTGCATAGCTTGAACCCAACTTTCATCAGTTAAAGCTTGAGCTACCTTCTTGGGTTCATCTTGAGATAGAAAACAAGCAAACAGGCATGTTTGTTGATCCTTGTGATTCATCCTGTTTTGTTTGTAAACAAAGCTAAGTAAAGCAGTATGTTGCTTAGAGAGACCTTTAACTTTGTTTCTTGTAACCACTCCTGAAGAGGGTGATCCAATAATATTGCTTTGAGGATGAGCTTTATGAACTCTCAATGTAGGAGTTGGTGGAACTGGAAGGTCAGATTCCAAATTAGTAAAATCAGGTTCTTCATTGGCAGTTGAGAAAATACCTTCATGATTAAGCTCGTCATCAATTTCTTCTAACCCAGGAATGTTAGCATTCTCCAAATCATCATCATCAACATTGGAATCATCATCATTGCTCCAATGTGATGGTTCTAACACACCAGAAGTACTATCAAAAGTATCATCAGTACTTTGATCAAAAGTACTGTGAGCAGTATCTTTGAATTTACCCTTTTTCTTTGCAGCATCATAAGCCCTCCTTTGTTCATCTTCATAGGATTTTGCTATAGTTTCTTGAAAAAGCATCCTATTAAGTTCATCTTGTATGGCTTGATCTTCATCAGATACTGTATTGGTTGGTTGAGCAGTACTTTGTTCCTTATTAGTAACTGCAGGTTCTTTATCAGGAACATCTTCTGGTCTAACATTGACTCCATGAACAATGTACTGTGAATCATCTTCTTTGTGATTAGCTTGATTTTCTTCTCTAACAGGCACATAATTCATAGATGGAGTGAACTTGAGATCAAGATCAAACATCCAATCAGGACCTTTTCCTCTCAGAGGTTCTTTATCTTCCAAAAATTCAACATGAAGACAATCTTGAACCCTTTTGGTACTCCTGTTATATACTCTAAAACCTTTGCTATTTGTACAGTAACCTAATAGATATCCTTCATCTGACTTACCATCAAATTTTCCCAGAGAATCAATGGTATTTAGAATAGTCAGAGGACAGCCAAAAGGTTTTAGAAAATGAATGTTTGGTTTCTTTCCCATGAGCAGCTCATATGGTGTCTTCATCTGAGGTTTAGTTACTGATACTCTATTTAAAACATAGCAAGCAGTACTTACAGCTTCAGCCCAAAAGAGAATAGGTAATTGTGAATCTGCTAGCATTGTTCTAGCTGCTTTTATCAATGTTCTGTTCTTTCTTTCTGCAACACCATTCTGCTGTGGAGTTCTAGCAATGCTAAACTCTCTCTTGATCCCTTTCTTGGCACAGAATTCATCCATATGCTTGTTCTTGAATTCTGTTCCATTATCACATCTAATACCTCTTACTTTAAAGTCTCAATTGATTTTCAAGGGCTACTATCAGGTCATGGATAGCATCAAAGGTTTCATCTTTGAATCCCAAGAAAAAGACCCAACTAAATCTGCTACAATCATCTGTCACAACCAAGCAGTACTTCTTCTTTTTTAAACTCTCTACTGAAACTGGTCCAAACAGATCCATGTGTAGCAAGTCCAAAGGTTCTCTAATAACTCTGTCCTCAAGCTTCTTACATGAGGCTTTATGTTGTTTACCCTTCTTGCAAGCCAAACATGAATGATCAGTCTTGAATGTTTTGGAAGGTAAACCTCTAACTAAATTGCCTTTGACCAGCTTGTTGATGTTCTTGAAATTTACATGACCTAGTCTTCTATGCCATAGATGTGCTTCTTCTAATGATGCCTTGGCTACTAAACATGTTGCTCTTCCAGCAGAATTGAGACTCTTTAAGTCTAAACTGTACACATCATTGGTTCTTGGTACTTTCAATGTTACCAAGTGATCATCAACAAACTTGAACTCAGGAGAGAGAATAAGACATTCTGTATCAGTGAACAGAATGGGGTACTTCTTGTCACAAATCTGAGAAACTGAAAAAAGATTGAACTTGAGCTCCTTCACATATCTAACATTCTCAAAATCAATACATCCAGCCTTGATGGTTCCTTTGCCAGTGATTCTCCCTCCATCAGGATCATTACCCAATGCAACTCTTCCTCCATAATATGCCTTAAAATCTGACAGGATCTCCTTGTCCCCTGTCATGCTGCCAGAGCAACCACTATCAACAATAATATGATCTTTAAGCTCCTCCTCTGGGTTGCCCTGCACAGTAAAAGAAAAGGGTTAGTTTCTTTTAGGAACCCAAGCCATTACTGACTTGTGTTCCCCTTGTGGAGTGACATACTTGAATTCCTTCAGTATGTAATCTCCACTGGTTTTGAAGTCATGGTCAATGATTATTTGCTTTGGTCCCATGTCCTGTGTTGTATTATCAACAACACTCCCTGTTTCACCCTTAGTTGATGAAAGTACTGCTTGTTCCCCATCAGTACTTTCTTTCTTAACCCAATTTCGTTTGACTCTAGGTTTCTCTGATCTAGGTACTCTGCTTGAGGTGTAAGACCTTTTAGATTTATATGAAGTGAATCTCTTAGGTCTTTTATGTGAAAGAGTGTTAGCAGTACCATGATTGGGTGAAAACTTAGCTGTACTTTTAGAGGGTACTGCTTGAGAAACCTTAGACTTATCAGTACTTGAGGGTACTGATGGTTTTGAAAAAGGTCTTTTCTGGTGAGGGTACCTATAATCTTTAGAGAAATTACTATGGTTAACCCTATTTGAGTGATTCCAAACTGGTCTAGTCTCCCTTGGCTTATGGGTGGCAGGTCTATTCTTTGGGAACTGACTTAAATATTCTGAGTGAAAGTCACAGTGCTTAATCAAATGATCAGGACTATAGCATACATAACATAATTTTCGCTCCATATTCCCAAATCCTCTACTATGATTAAAAGGTTTCCTATAGTTAGCAGTATTTTGAAAAGTTTTTGGAGATACTGCTTGTTTTTGAAAGTCTGTAGGAAACTTTTGATCATTACCCCTTTGAAAATCATCCTTGGGTTTCTCAGAACTAGATTGACCAGTAAGCTTCTTCCTAAACTCTAGGTTGTCTACACCATAACAAGAAACATCTGTCCTAGGTGGTTGAAGCCTACCTGTAGGTGCAGGAACTGAGTGATACTCCTTATCTTTCTTAAACTCAGGAGGTGATTTACTAATTGGTACCTCATTCCTAGATGTGTTTTCTTCTGACCTAGTAAGTTCATCTTCACTAGTTGAGATTTCCTCTGAACTAATTGGTTCTTTGTCACTAGGTGGAATCTCATCTGAACTACTATCCTCAACAACATAACCTAGTCCAGCTCTACTATTTATTCTTCTTTTTTTTTCAACAAATTGAACATGTGATAGACCAGCCTGTTTAATACTACCAAGTTTTTCTAACAAAGCATGTCTTTCCTTAGTAATCTTTTCTAATTCAGACACCTTACATCCTAACTTCCATTCACTTAATTTTAATTGATAATCTTGTTGCTCATATTTTTCTCCCCAAGCCATTTCATTATTTTCATGTGTTAATATTTTGGCTTCCATTGACTCTAAAGTTAATTGATAACCAGCTACCTCAGACCTAGTTGTTCTACAATTATCTCTTTCAGTCACATAGTCTTTAAGCAACTTTTGATACACATCATTACACTTAGAGCATACCTCAGAGACATTGGATGAACTTGGTGAAGCAGCTACCATGGCAATCTGAACAGGTTCATCTTCATCCTCCATGCTCCAGTCAAAGCTTCCAAGACCATCTCTTGATTCCAAAGTAGCATATCCTGGTTCCTCATCAAAAGCTGTGCTCCAATCAAAGTCTTCCATTGCAACCATAGAATAGGTTACAGGTTCATCATCAAATTCACTGCTCCAGTCAATCTCAGCTAGATTTTCTTGAGCCACCAAAGCTTTTGGTTGTGATTCAGTAACAGGAACCTCTTTCCTTTCAACCTTGGGTTGTTTAATCATTCTGTTTGCTTGATACTTTGCAAACTTGCATTCCCTTGCAAAGTGTCCAAGCTTTTGACAATTGAAGCATTCAATCTTGGATTTGTCAAAAGTTATACCCTGTTTGGCTTTGAAATCAATTCCCCTTCCTGTCTTGTTCATGAACTTCTTGATCCTTGCAGTGATCATGGCAACTTGCCATCTTATGTCAATCTCCTCTAAAGCATCTTCTTCAATCTGCAACAAGTCTTCTTGATAGGTAACAGGTAGAGTGGCTTGTTGAGCAAAGAAGGAACATACAACATCATCAGAGTTGGTGTTGTTTGTTGGTGATGGGGTAGTGGTAGTAGTGGTTGTACAAACGTGTTGTGTATCACCAACAGTACTTTGAGAAGGATAAGCAGTACTTTTAGTAGAAGTACTGCTTCTGTTTTCAGAAGACACAAAAGCTATGTTGTGAGTTTTCTGAGAACTGTGACCATTCATCTCTTGCTCGTACACTTTCAAATTGTTATAGAGATCATCAAAGTCCATAGACTCCAATCCAGGTTGTCCTCTAATCATAGTAGCAACCACATGCCAGACAGATGGCAAACTTCTTAAGAACTTCAAGTTTGCATCTTCAACGGATACCTCTGCTCCATATAATTCTAGCATACTAAGTAGATTTTGGAATCTGTCATACGCAGCATCAAGACCTTCTCTTTCTCCAACAGTGAAAGTTTCAAACTGCTGCTTCAATAAGTTTCTATGCATCTTCTTGGAAGCATCATTACCTCTAAATCTTGTCTTGATCGCAGCCCACAATTGGTTTGCATCCTTAGCATCATGGAACTTTAGTAGGTGACCATCAGGAATAGCAGACAGCAGAATGTTGAGAGCCTTATCTTGATATCTCTTTGTAGCTGCTGGCAAGGTTGGTTTAGGTGGTTTAGGTTGTCCTTCAACTTCTACAGGTTCGTCAAGAACAACATTACCATTGACAATCACATCCCATAGAGCATGGTCTGTAATAGCAAGGTACTGCCTCATCTTCATGCTCCAGAGATCATATTCTCCCTTCTTGATGATAGGAATTCTGAGTGAGGTGATGGATGGGATTGGTGCAACTTCAGTCGTCATCGTTTAGGGTTTGTTGTTAAATCGGTTTTAAGGGTTTCTTCTTAATCAGAGTCTCCACACAAGCTCTGATACCACTTGTTGGATCGATATACTCTGACCAAACTAACTTGTAGCTTGTTTAAGGGTTTAGCAACCTTGGATAAATCCAAAACTACTAATATTGAAACGCTGATATACTTTGTTAAGTATGCGGAATCTACTTCAACAAAGCTAAGAAGAATTAACACAAAACTTTGATTATATTAAACCTTGAACCTGCTTACTTTACACAGATTCACTAACAAACTCTAAACACTAATACTCTAATAATTGACTAATACTTTTCTCTAAAATCTCTTATCTCTAATGCCAACCTAGGGATCTTTGTATAGGCACAAGGAAAACCCTAGTCGGTTTACAATACTTGAACGACAAGTAATTCTAATTATAGTCTAATAATAACTCTATGAACATTCTAGATTTACACATTAATCCTTAAACGTATTTGCATAACAGTCCTTTAACTTTTGCAGTACTTTGACTTCTTTAGAACATGAACAGTACTTTGACTTCTATCGAGCAGTACTTTGACTTTCTTCATGTAGCAGTACTTTGTAGCCCAACAGTTTCTTGCTCTTAGTTGATTAGCAAAGTGAATGAGTGAGAGTATTTTTGTTTAGAAGCTTTTGTAAATAAAAGTGTGTATATATGGTCCTTTATATAGAGAAACAAAGTTGTGTAATATATATCTATATTATATATAACATGAGGCGTTATATATATATATATATATATATATATATATATATATATATATAATATATATCTACATTATATATAACATGAGGCGTTACACGTAGATAATGCCACATAAGTCCACGTCATTGCCGTGTAATTGTCATTAAAAGCCATGTCATCACATTTAGTCCACCTAAGCAACTATTAATCAACTAAAATTCGGATTAATAAAAATGTTCAAAAATTCAGTCCATTACAAGATTCGAACCCAGATCTTACCATCCACACACAAGTGCCTCAACCAGTAGAGCATGCAAATTTGTGTGATATACCATTGCATTCCCAAATTAATATACTCATACTAATCCGGCTAATCTGCATCCCTACAATTTTGCACTAACAAACCGGAAGCAATTAAATCTTAATCGCCCTTTTCTCAGCAGAAAACCCTAATGTCCTTCTTTTTCATTCGTGCACCATTCTATCCCTCCCAAATTCCTAAAACCCTAATTACTTGCAGTGATAAGTATCGATTACGTCTTTTGTATACGTCCAAGCCAAGAGGATTGTGAAATTCATCACTGATGTCAGTGTCACTGTAAACCATGATCATGATATTTGTTATCTTTTGAAGGTATATATTGAATGACTCCTTAATCAACTCCATTTTAAGTACTAATATCCATTTTTTTTCTTTTCATTTAGGTCGTTTTTATTAAGCCGTAAGGAAAATGATCATGGCCGTCACGATTGAGCAGAGAAAAGCAGCTCTCGACCTCTTATTGCCTTACCAAAGATCAGACTTTGAAGGCATTTTCCGAGCAATGGATGGTAATTTTTATCACTTTTTAGCATTCTACACGCCTAATCGTAGCTAATTTCAGATTCTCAAAGTTTATTTTTATCAAATATTTCAGGACTTCCAGTGATGATCCGCCTTCTAGATCCTCCACTACACTAATTTCTACCCGAAGGTGATCTAGACCAAATTGTGGCACTGAAGTTAGTCGATGGTAAGCTTAGACCATTTGGGCACCCATTGTAATAAATGTTCTGTTTCAACTGAACTTTTTGACAGTTAGACACCACAGGGTGTGGTGTTATGGCTAATGGTGCTAAATAAAAGTAGTTGGCTAGGTATGTGAATGTCGCTAGACATATTCTTTACGAGCCGTATCGAGCTATTGTTGATTCTAAAGAGTTCTGGCTCGCTGCATACAAGCTGGAGTTTGAAAATAACAAGCTTGAACGGGCCAGAATGCTTCATGCTAAGTCTGTAAAAGGTGAAGACTTAAGGAAGGTTTAGTATGATTCCCTTCATTTTTCAAGTTATATTTCAAGCTCGAACAACTTGAGGAAAAGTTGGGACGCCTAACGTAAGCAAAATCTTTTATATGACCGGATTTTAGTAATAGTTTTTTTTTCCTGAATTTGAAAGATAACCAAAGATATGTAGGCGGGTCAAACGTAGCAACCATTTTAAGTGTCCTTTTTTAACACTTTTGACCTATAACCTGTATGACCCATGCTTCCCCGCCTACTGTTTTCCTCACTGCATTTCCTTTTTTACATTTCCTTTTTTACATTTCAGGTATGTGTCCCATTGCACGTAATGATAGGTATTAAAGCATCAAAGATTAGTTAACACAGAATACGAGATTAGGTATCTATTATTAGGTATGAGCTTATTTGAAATTGAAAAGCTCGTAAACTCATTTTGTTTAGCTTATAAGCTTATAAGCTCAACTTGATAAGCTTATAAGCCACAAAAGTTGGCTTATGAGCTTTTTCATATTCAAATAAGCCCATAGGCCTGGAAACTAAGCTAATCCAAACACCCATTTACACTTTTTGATATAGAGGCACAACCCTTGAAATGGTTCTTTTTGACTGTGTAGGTATGTATGTGTGTTTTGAAGTGTATGCCACCTTACACTCTTTGCATTCACCGACTCTGAAAGATATCAGAGAGGCAATAATGAATTAGTACATATATCATCGTTCCTTTCGTAGCTTATTTGTATAGCTCCCAAGTTTATTGCATAACATGATAATAAGTACAATCATTTTTTGGTTCTAATGGTCTTATTTTCCGTTGACAGTTCATAACCAGAGGGTTTAGGATTGCTTATTGTTTCTGCTAATCTAATTGTGTCTACACTTGGAATGGCAACATACAATTTTGATCATACTTTTTGTTGCTATTGATGATGAAATAAATATGTGTAAACAAACTGTTTTAGCCATACACCGGGGTAACCCTTCACACACAAAAAATGTTTTAGCCATATAGGGAGTTCATAAATACCTAGAATAATTTGTGCGTCTGCGCTAGACGATAGGAGAATCTATTATTTAATTGGCTACTACAAATTTGAAAGAGTTTCATAAGCTACCTAGCTGAAGTATTATATATAGAGGATAAAATGACGATTCTGGTACAATGTTTCATATAAATTTCATTCTGTTGTAGGTATTAATGAAGGTCCAGAAAAGGTTTATAGCAGTATGCTTGGAACCAACAGATAATGGCAACCGCGAAAATGGACGTCCGGAAAAAGGTTTTAGCGGTACGCGTATCCGTCACGTTCACGCTATTCCGGGAAATTTAGAGACACAGCGGGTGCAAAACGAACAATGTTTTGAAACTGCAACTGTTCCTGTTAAGTTAATGCATTTTTGATAGTCAGTTTGTCCCCTTTTAAATAGTGCGAAATGTACACTGTGATCGTCGACAATAAACAAGCAGCCACTTTTGGTTTAATAAGAATAACGACTATTGTCTGTGTCATAGTAGACAGGAAACATGTCATTGGATTTAGCTTATACCAGTAGCTAGATCAAAGAGCTTGGAAGAAAAACTACAAAGGGTATATATTTCATATCGATAAAATTTGCAATGCAGAGCACTTCAGTTAGAATGAGGTTCTTATTTTCTTCGTCCTCTTTTATTATTTATTTTTGCACAAGAGAACCCGCTGGGTTCCTGGTACTAAAACTTTTATTTAATAGTTTATAAAAAATTGATTTCTAATTTATTGACTTCCGTTTTTTTGGTCCCAAATTGATTTTCATTTATTACTTTTAGGCTATGCATCAAAGGCCAAACAAGACGCAGTCAAGAATGCTCCAGAGTACACGAACAGTTATATGGTTTAATTCGAATGACGCAGTCAGCATCGAGAGAGCGAGCAGTATAACTGGAACGTGTTACATGATTTAAACCCCATGTTATATGTAAACACATTGACATGAAGCAAACTTTTTGGAGTAACCAGGTATCTATGTGTGTTTGGCGCCTCTTTTTTGGACTTTTTAAGGCTTTTAAAAAAAATTGGATCAAGTGCTGGCCTTATCTAACTGAAAGCATGTTTTTGGTTTGTATGAGTTTATAGCTTAAGGATGGGGACATCATATGCTTTTAGAAGCCTATCAAGGCCACAAATACAGAAACATGTCAATAACAAGAACTACACTTAACTTTTTCCTATTTTTTGGTGCAGTCTATTAGAGAACAACCTGTTTAATGTCTCAATTCCTTCAACTTTTGGGCTCGTGGAATCATTAGAAGTTATGTGAGTACCTATGATGATCATATTTATATACTTTCTCCTAACCTCAAATGATAAAATGTGTATCTTAATGGTGTTTTTCATGTAATATCAGGCGTCTTGATAGAAACACTTTATCTGTGACTGATCCATCCAGCATTAACAGCCTCACCCATATTTTTGAAATGTAAGAATCTGAAAACCATTTATTTGGGTATTTAAATTATATACTTCATGTACATTTTCTGATTAAATTTTGTACAGGTTTATGTCCAACAATCGAGTGACAGGCCCTGTGCCTAACTATAGTGGTCTGAATGCTATCAACTATTTGTAAGTATTAAAAACTCAATATCAACCAACTAATTCATGATTACAGATAATATTAAACGAACTCATAATCTCAAAATATCATTCCAGGGATATGAGCACCAATACTTTTAGCCCATCACCCATTCCGTCTTGCTTTTCAACGTTATAGTCTTTGACCACACTGTAAATCCCTCAAACCATGTCCATTTGTCTTTTTTGAAACAACATTGGCTAATTATTTATGTCTTCACAATGTCTCATTTAAGTATGCTCATTTATGCAATACGCTAACACGAAGTGTTTGCCACTGTGAAATGAGAAGGGTGAAATCACTTGCGAGATATGCCATTAGGTATGTTGTCATTGATCAAGTATTTACAGTGAGCATAATAATAAGTTGTAGCCTAGATGATGCATTATTATTAGATATAAGGCTGACATATTAAACATACTAATGTGTAGCTTAGACGATGCACTTTAGACAACCATAGTAGTTGTAGAAAATCTTACCGAAGAAAATTATATGATGATTTTTTTTATTAAATAGATTAAAGGACATTAGACAGTTAACATAATAAGGTAGCTTAGATAGAGTGGGAGCATTTTATACGAAGATGTCTTTGTTCCATTCTACACTTGGTCAATATTTAGCATTTATTTTTTTTCATTAATAGTTCACTTAAAATTTGGTTATATAATTGATCTAAAAGATTTGTTATATGTGTTTAGATAGCCACAGTGGTGAATGGAACATTCATTGGGGATCATTAGCTCACAAGGTATCTATTTTGCTCAAGATTCTTTATCTAATTCTTTTCATATTATCGGCATGTTTGGCACACAAGATTGTTATTAGTAGATTAAACTTATTTTCAATAGCTATTTAAATGAGATTAAAGAAATAATGTTTGGCATACAAGGTTGGGTTTAGAGTAACACAACTGATAAGCAGTTCGAAATACTTAAAACTGCTTATATGTTTAAATATAATTTAACAAATAAGCAAATAAGAAATCTCAAACACCCTCGGGATGCTTTCGTATAACTGCTTATCTACTTATTTTAGAGTAAAATGTCATTTAAAAATAAGCAGATGCCAAACATCCCTAAAGTTGGTTATCTCTCATTTACATGTTGAAGGTCATTAACAAACATTTTTCATAAAGGTTTTATTGATTGGTGATTTGGTGATTCGAGAAGGTGAATGGATTTCACTTAATGGTTCAGCGGGTGAGGTTATATTGGGTAAACAACCACTGGCTCCACCTGCGATGAGTAGTGATTTAGCAACATTCATGGCATGGGCAGATCATGTAAGGCGTCTCAAGGTATTGACTATGACCAAAATGGTTTAGTATAACATACGTTTTTAACGAGTTATTCGATGTCTATCTGAGATTTGGAACTAAAATTTATTTTTTTTTCCTGGTATTTGAATAGGTTATGGCTAATGTAGATACACCTAACGATGCCTTAATAGCTAGAAATAATGGTGCTCAAGGGATTGGCCTTTGTAGGACTGAGCATATGGTATTCTTTTGCGTTTCCCACTGTTTACATCTCACAAAATGGAAGTAAAAAGTTGTAATATTATAGAATAACCCAAACTTACAAGCGAAGTATATATAAACAGCGGGCAACTCAACTAGGATTCAAAGATATGACCCGCTTATAGTTGGTTTATTCCTCATCAGTATCGCTAAGATTTAATACTTATTCCACATATATACTTTTTGGATTATTTTCAGTTTTTTGCTTCTGATGAGAGGATAAAAGCTGTAAGGAAAATGATCATGGCCGTCACTATTGAGCAGAGAAAAGCAGCTCTCGACCTCTTATTGCCTTACCAAAGATCAGACTTTGAAGGCATTTTCCGAGTAATGAATGGTAATTTTTATCACTTTTTAGCATTCTACACGCCTAATCGTAGCTAATTTCAGATTCTCAAAGTTTATTTTTATCAAATATTTCAGGACTTCCAGTGATGATCCGCCTTCTAGATCCTCCACTACACGAATTTCTACCAGAAGGTGATCTAGACCAAATTGTGGGTGAGCTGACTAAGGATACAGGCATGACCGAGGATGAAATATATTCAAGAATCGAGAAATTATCAGAAGTGAACCCAATGCTTGGTTTCCATTTTCCTGTTTAAGAATTATTGGGTCTTTTTCATTTTTTACCCTGTGGCTTTAGGTATCTTAGATGAATTAGAGCCAAGGGTGTTTAGACTATAAACTTTATACATGAGTTTAGTTTGATCAGATGTGTTGATATGCTATTACAGGTTATAATTGATTCACAAACTTTGACAGTTGTTGTTCTCGCTTCCTTGCTATATGGTGAATCAATTGGCTTGGTTCATTTTTTGATCTTTTAATACATGACATTAGAAAATGCAGTTGTTGTTCTTGCTTCCTTGCTATATGGTGAATCAATTGGCTTGGTTCATTTTTTGATTTTTAAATACATGACGTTAGAAAATTCAGAAAGATGATGTGATTCTATAGTCTTTATGTATATTAAGAATATTTGATGCCTAAGTAAGTCATACTAATAGCTTCTGGCCCACTTCCTATAACAAAACTGCAACCTTTAGCTTTAACTCTTATTTCAAAAAGATCAGTATTGCCAATGTTTTGTCCAACAAGTGTTTGCTTTATTTTTAGAAATCCATTAGAAAACATATTCGTCAATGGCTCCAAACCTACACAAATACTAATCCTACACGATTACTGATGACATGAAGAATTTCCTTAATCTTTATGTTAAGATATGATTGTGCTATCAAAATCGAAGATCTTTTAAAACTCAATGATGTGATAAATGGATATATATTAACATGCCTCAGATGATCATTTTCTACTACACTTCTTTCGCTACAGTAAAATATGCCAACAATAATTATAAGACATGCTCGCCTGAGGCGTATGTCAACGATAATTGTAAGTCATGCCCGCCCAACGGGCAGGCTTCCCTGCCCGTGAGGGCTTATAAGTCATGCCCGCCCATCGGGCGGGCTTCGACAACTAGTATGTGTGTGTGTATTATATATATATATATATATATATAATATATATATATATATATATATATATATATATATATATATAGTGCATATGTTTTCTTGGTCATCCAAAAAAAAGGGACACAATGTTGGTCAAGCCAACATTTTTTTGGTCTTTGTCTCACATTCTTCGTCAAGATAGTAGAATTTGTACAATTTTTAGTCAAAAACACAAGATGTAGGCTACTGTGCCTTAAAAAGGGGGTGGCTAAAAAAATGTGTGTTTAGCTTCTTTTTTTTTTCTTTAATATATATATATATATATATATATATATATATATATATATATATTATATATATATATATATATATATATATATATATATATATATTAGTTGTCGAAGCCCACCCAATGGGCGGGCACGCTTTGTAATATTCCTTTTGTAATTTACACGTTATGTATTGTAGAAATTGTCCATATTCTTTATATTCTGTTTTATTTTGTTTTTCATTGTCATTATTAGTGTATTTGTAGTTCTTGGACAAACTATTATTGTGAATGCCAAGATGATATGGTTGTTCACGAAATGTTAAACGAATGTATAAGAAAGATGGAATAAACGTGTGCAACTTCATTAAATCGGTTAGAGGAGTATCCAAAGAAAAAGGTGATAATGAATGTGAAGGTGATAATGAGGGTTAGGGGTTATCAATTTCAAAAAGTCTGTTTATATCTAATTTAGTTACCAATGTATCAGCTGCATGTAACCATCCACCTTTGAAATTTTGTACAATATGTTTACATGAATTATACATGATACACATTTTCAATGCATGTTAAATATGTATAGAGTGTTGCATTAATAGGTAATCATTACATGTACTTTTTTTAACACTTATTTAATTTATAACCATTTAATAAGGCAATTTGGTTTTTAATCTTCCGGTTAGTAAAATAACAAACAAACGCATCATCATCATCCGATAATTTCCTGCGTTCATAAAAGGGTTTTTTTTTTTTTTTTTTTTTTTTTTTTTTCCGAACATTTATAAACAAAGTATGAATATTGAGTTACTTTAAGAGTATGTGTTTGTAGATTATTTTTTTAAGTTTTAAGTTGTTAGTTAATATAGTATAATAATGTAATTAAAATAAGGTGTTTCATCAGATCATGTATTGGTTGTAATTAGATTTATTGTTTAATTGTAAGATTTTAATATTACATGTTGTATATGTTGCTTAGTTTAAAAAACCCCAAATGTTGTAGTGGGTCAGTTAAACGTGAAATTAGGCATTTTTTATACATGGTAAGTGATTTGTTTATGCATTTAAGTCATTTTTATATGTGTGTAACATTACGTTGCATAAGGTGAATTGTTATAGATTGTGATGGGCATCATTTTATTTCTGAAATTTTATTTATCTTTTTATAAATCACAAATTACAGACAATGTTCGTTTAGTTGTATTTCATTTTGGTCTAATGAGGATCTCTAGCGCTTTTTAAGTGTGGTATATTAGAGTTGATTAGTTTGTTAGATTTCATAGCGCTTATTCAGTTGCTAAAAAGCTTTAACAGTACTAAGTTTAAAGGAGCAGTATTAATGTGACAATTAGTACTGATGGAATCTAAATGTTGATAAAACGCTCTAACAATACTTAGTTTAAAAGAACGGTACTAAGTCTTATGTTATGTTATTTTATATAGCATTTTTTATACATGATAAGTGATTTGTTTATGCATTTAAGTCATTTTTATATGTGTGTCACATTACGTTGCATAAGGTGAATGGTTATAGATTGTGATGGACATCATTTTATTTCTGGAATTTTATTTATCTTTTTATATATCACAAATTACAGACAATGTTCGTTTAGTTGTATTTCATTTTGGTCTAATGAGGATCTCTAGCGCTTTTTAAGTGTGGTATATTAGAGTTGATTAGTTTTTTAGATTTTATAGCGCTTATTCAGTTGCTAAAAAGCTTTAACAGTACTAAGTTTAATGGATGTCACAACTCGTAAATTCAGGCCATTTTTCCGAACCTCGACAATTTACTATTCACGAGTTACTATTCATTTTTACTATTCACTGCCAAAATTTTTATTTCATATTCTCGTAAGACAAACTATTTTAATGATAACCCGAGATTTTAGCGCTCGTCGGATCATTTCTGCAAAAATCACGAAGCCGTGTCTGAGATTTACGTTTAGGTTTAAACGTCATTTGGACATCCCGATATGTCCATAAAACACTATAAACAATAGAAATATGATTTTCTCTCATCTTACGACAATTCTAAAAGTTTTGAAATTTTACGTTTTCCAGTTCAGCGTTTTACGCGAATTACGCGTTTTAGACCCGCGTTTTCAGTTTTATCAGCGTTTAAGCAACCCGATTGAACTTACCATTCATTTTATATTTTCTTATGGAGTATTTTGACAAGTTTAGTCATTATTTCATATTTCATATTTTTACGATACCCAGATTTACGTTTCGCGGCTTAACTATTTGCGGTTAGCGATTAACGGAACCAAAACTCACTCCGTAAAAGCAAGATAACATCACAAACTCACCAATCTTATCCAAGAAGCCTCCTAGGCGTTTTTATTAGTCAACAAGTCAAAGAAATGGAAGCTTACAAGGAAAGTCTTAAGCATGTGCAAGATTTTATACTTAATCCTTTAATATTACCTAGATATTTCCATATAAAGCAAAAAGTCTTCATCCTTTCCATTTCCTTTCATGGTGAACGACCCAAAACAGCTCCAAGACCATCTCCATTGATTTTTTCAAGATCAAGGTTCATTCAAACTCACTAGTGTGTCTTACAAAGGGTTTGAAGTGTTTATTCCATGGTTTCACTAAGTTTCTTTCATCCTTTTCACTAAACCCACCAAGTAAGCATACAAATTATTTTTCTATACTTTTATCCATGTATTTTTGATCCATCATAATTGTCATACAGACCTACATGCATATGTTATTTATACCACTCCATTTTATACATATCTAACTTTTGATCCCTAGAAATAGATTATAGTTAGATCCTTGTTAGATCCACTTGATTTTTGATTTTTAGGAACCCATGACACCTTAAGAAGGTGTATGGTAAGATTAGACGAGATTTGTGGTGATTGAAAGTGGTTTGGTTGAAGTTGGAACTAGATTGGAACACTAGAAATGATTTTTGAAATAATATATATACCTACTGTCCATATTTTTAAAACGTGGGAAACTCAGTAGGTGATGGGTAATTTTGGACCAAATATTTAGAAAATACTTTCCGATACGAAACTATGGCCGAAAACGGGGATAAAAACGAGTTTATAACGAAGGAGATACGCTAAAAACGAGTTAACGACGAAAACTATATTTTCTGGAAATAGCTTGCTGATGAACAGTACTCACGGGCAAATTTGAGCATAAAACTTGATCTAGCCGTCCCGACTTACCAAAAATAGGTTAGTACATTGTCCCACGATTCCGTGGATATAAAGAACATAGAAAACGGACTTATAACGACCAAGATATACACGTTTGAAAACCCGGCGAAACTTATTTAATTTTGACAGCTTCTAATAGCAAAATATATTCCAAGTGTAAAACAGTTTTCCTTTCAAGTCACCATATTGCGAGCTATTTCCCCGTTGATCGAGTCACGTATGACCAAAACTCATAGGAGACGGCTGAGAGATTATGTTGCAAGGATTTCAAAAACAACAAGTTTTATTACTAACTCTCAACGTGCAATATTTTGCGACTAGTTTTGCGAGGCCGTTTGGTCATATTTTCACAAGTTGTAAAATGGGTTATTTTGCGACGAAACTATTTTATTTGGCGATAAAACACCAAACGAGGATCATAGAGTATCGTTTCAATATATTTACACGAAAAGTAGTTTATAACTTTCCGAGACGTCAAAAATGTAGTTTTCGACGATAAACATTATTTTCAAAACTAACGAGTGGTATCGTTAACATATGTATTTGCATGTGTAGCATTGTATCATTGCTTACGCTAGATCATATCATTCATAATAGGTCGCGGTTAGAGATCGAGCCTCATTTCATCTTATCCATTATTATCATTGTTGCTATCGCATCAGGTGAGTTTCATAGCCCCTTTCTTTATACGTTTTGAACTTTTGGGGGAGATACATGCTTAAACTGTTTGCTTACATACATGATTGTGTTAAACTTAGTTGCGTTATTCTTGAAAGCATATCGCGGACCTAAGTATCAAACACTTGGGGTAGCCGAACGAATCATATCGCGGACCTAAGTATCAAACACTTGGGGTAGCCGAACGAATCATATCGCGGACCTAAGTATCAAACACTTGGGGTAGCCGAACGAATCATATCGCGGACCTAAGTATCAAACACTTGGGGTAGCCGAACGAATCATATCGCGGACCTAAGTATCAAACACTTGGGGTAGCCGAACATAAGTCTCCTCGTGAGCAGCATTGATAAGTCTCCTAGTGAGCAGCGTTGATAAGTCTCCTCGTGAGCAGCATTGATAAGTCTCCTCGTGAGCAGCATAAGGTCTTCTAGTGTTATAGAACGCACATCGTATACGCACATGTCTTACTCATACTATGTTAGCATTGGGTTGTAAACACACAGGTTGCAAGTCTTGAATGGGCGGGGCTTGGAACTGAGTGGATTTACAATGCCTATGCTATGGAAACTTTCTCTAAAGGCTTTTCAACTTATTTATAGCAAACTCTATGAACTCACCAACCTCGTGTTGACACTTTAGCATGTATTTTCAGGAACCAAGCAATAGCACGCTACTGGAGGCTTTTGGCAGGGCATGGCATGGTCATAGAAGACTCTGATAAAACATTTGGGACCGCTTAACTTATTTTATGGGCCAACTTCCGCACCACTTTTCATAATGTAAATTTAACACTTTTGACTTATCAAATATATTCTAAATGATTGATGTGAAAACCGTTCTTTACACTTGAGTTGTGATACCAATTGAGTTGCACCCCAGTGGCATGTATGCTTCCGCTGGACCCGATTTTGGGGGTGTGACAATGGAGCAGTATTAATGTGACAATTAGTACTGATGGAATCTAAATGTTGATAAAACGCTCTAACTATACTTAGTTTAAAGGAACGGTACTAAGTCTTATGTTATGTTATTTTTGAAAAGGTTTTATTGTGTTCGAGTTTGTTAATAATATGATATTGTTTTTTGTTTACAAATTTTGTACTTAAATAGAATTGCAAATGAGTAATATTAAATTTGTTAAATCTTATAGATGGCATTTCTAGTTAAGTTTGAGAATGGTGCTAAAAACGGTTTCAAAATTCCAATAAAATTGTTTGAATTAATTGATAGTAAAGATTGTAAATCGTTACATGCAAAGATTGTGAATAAAGTGTATGAGTTTAAGATCCGTAGCGATGATGGTAATGTTGGAGTGATATATGGAGAGGAATGGAAAAAGTATGCAGAAGAGAGTGGGCTTAAGCAGGGTTGGTCTGTTGTATTTGACATTAGGAATGCTCAGTATGTTCTTGTTAGTCATTTTGATGAGCACGGTAATAGCGGTAATGGATTTACCACGTTTACGGTCGGAATTCAAATGTCTAGTTGTGTTGCACCGACGTCGAAGATGAGTTCTTTAAGACAGGTACATTGTAAATACCATTGTTGTCTGTTTAAGAGTTAACAGAGTATGTATTTTTGATTTTTATTAATCTAATTAGATAATTTTGTATTATTTGTGTGCAGGTGCTGCCAAAAAGTTTTTTTGAAGAATATCAATTTAAGCAACATACATTGTATTGTGTTAGAACTTTTGATGGGCGGATGAGGGTGTATTTGGATTTTGATGAGAACAAACCGACTGGTTTTTGTGGTCCGGAATGGGAGAAATATGGCGAAAAACACATGATTGACGGTTGTCAAACTCTTGTTGTCTATTTTATGGTTGGGCATCATTTTATCGTGACCATCCATGATACTTGCGGTTTTTGTCCAGACCCTGAATTTCGACGTAAGTTATAATGCTTTTTATTAATATATATATATATATATATATATATATATATATATATATATATATATATATATATATATATATTTTGTTTTGTGTATTTTTTTTTCGGTGACATACAAATGTTTTTTTAGATTCTACGTTTTGGAAGAATGCTCATCCCTGGTCATTGATCTCATCGGATGGTCGTTTAAAATGTCCTTCATTTGAGCTTCTTCGTATAATTAAACAGTTTGTAGCTTTGTATATGTTAAGTTTTTGTTATGTTTTTTGATCATCAATATAGTTTCTTGATACTCAACTGTAGGGAGTGTCTGTGGAAAAAGTTTTAAAAGTTGAAGAAGGCGATGGTTTTGTATATCGTAAGGTTGGTGAAGCTGATGTAAATTTTGAATCTGTGAAGAGAAGAGAAGAAAAGGACCTTCTCGTCGGAAGAAACAGTTTACGGTATTAAAATTTGTTTCAACTATGTTCTACTTAAATTATTCATTATATTTGTTTTGGTTTTTCATATTCTAAGATTTTTTAGGGGTGTGGGAGTTCAAGACATAGAAATACTGGTGTGTCAAACGAAACAATTGATGATGGCTGTACTTTTGTTAAGGAGCTTGGTCATACTGTTACGAAGGGTTATATTGTAAGTGCATACCAGAATGAAATAATAGTTCTTATATAGTTTGTTTGGGTGTAAAATTTTAAACGTGTTGTTTATACATTTGTACAGACAATACCGGCTGGTTTTGTTAGACAACACAAGCTATACAATTATTTTGGTTCTGCTGATACAACCAATGTCAGATTGTGTTACTTGCACTCATCCTTTCAGAAGGATCTTGTGTTAAGAAAATACATTGGTAAATCATAAGTCAAAGAGTTTGATGACCACGTTGTTATGCTTGGAGAATGGAAGTATATTATGAATGAAGTTGGGTTCGCTGAAAAGCAAGCAGTGAAGTTCACTCTTGATGTTGGAGTGTTGTCAAGCAAGGGTGATGTTGTCCTTACAATGGAATGAGTATTTGGTAGTTTAATGTTTATATATAGACAATGAATGTGACCTTGTTTAATGCTTATTTATAAGGATGTATTTTGGTTGTTGTAGCTTGTTTTAGTAGATATCAAGTATGCTATGTAATTACAATATAGCTGTTGTGGTAGATTTAGGATTAGTTGAATGTGTATCTAAGTATAGAAAATGCTGTTTAGTTTGTTTATGAGTTTTTTGCAAGGATGTATTTAGGTTGGAAGGGTTAAGGAAGGTATATGTTGATTTATACTGCTACTGTTATGGGGATACAGATATTCGAGAAAATTAGTACTGCCTACAGTTATTAGTATTGCTATTTAGGCATTTGGATTGTTGGTATGCATTGCTGTTAGTACTGCTTGTTTATTATTAGTACTGCTATTTAATACTGTTGGGAATTTGTTTGTACTGAGCATGAATGATTTTGAAGAAGGATATCTTAGTTTCTATAAGAAGTACGTACATATCAAGTACTAAAACAGATTGGTAATTGCATCACATATTTTGTAAACAATTTACATGAGTGTTTAAGATATAGTCGTATTATTAATTGCTTGTTAATCGAAATACAGGCAACTCCTAAATGACTTGCTGTTCATCCAATGCACACCTATAGTAAGACTATGAACGTACAGCAAGAGTATACAGACGAAATGATGATCAGAATGGAATGACACAAAGAAAAGCCGCCGGACTAATCATGTGAATATACATGGCTAGTGGAGGGTGTTAGCAGATATATGTGGATTCGAATACTCAAAAATGATAAGGTTCAAGTATGTAGGCAATCGTGAAGATTTGGATCCCCAAAAGGTGAAAATCCTATTTTCCCGATATTGCATATCTGCTAAGCTTATCACCCTTTATGTTATACTGTCTTGTATGTTTATGTCGCATGATGGTATGTATAATGGTTGATGTTAGACAATGTTAGGATTATGGACATATAATTGTGTTTGAATGTATATGATTTGGTTACTATTTTACTTTTTGTTTCATAGTAGGTAATGTAAATCTTTAGGTTACGGTAAACATTATGGTAGTTGAAATTATTTGGCTATCGACCAAGTTTTGTTCTCGACTACTCATGTTAAGGGTTTTCCTGGTTTTTGGGGTGTTTTTATATTTTGAATAACAGTTATATGGTTTGTGTTGCAGAGTTTTATGGCTGTCGATTATTTGTTTTTAAACATACTTCTTTTTCGTTTGATGTATAAGAACAAAGTATATGTGATAAACAATTATTTTGCTAATGTAATTGGCATATAGAAAGTTTATTTAAATTAAATACGAAATAAAGCTTCTTTATATACAACGTTTGTTGTTGAGTTGGTGTATTTACCTTCTTCGTCACAACAGATGATTTTCAATCCCTCTCGGTTTTTGACTCTAGATACCACCAGATAAAGTTAACCGTGTGAGAAAACCGGTCGCTTTAGGAACAACCCTACTTGTGTTAATGTTTGGCCCTGACTTTTGGTAATAATCATTGCGAAACAAAAAGAAACTGGGAATTGCCGGCGGTTAAATTTAAATGGCATCTTGCTATCTGATGGGCTAAGAATCATACGTGGTATTGCGCAAATGGTACCAACACTTCCTCCAGATATAATCTTTGCTTCAATTATATTTACACCCATCCGTTGAACCTGAAGCCTTGTTCCATTGCATAACCCAGCCGTTTGGTCAATGTTCCTGATACACATAACTGGAGTGCCTACCTTTAATTTTAATATGTGATGAGGAATACCGGCAATCCGAATGTTGTTAAGGAAATCGCACGTGTATATTGACTCATTGAAATTCGTGTCTTGATCAGCAATGCCAACTGTGTCAGTACTTTGGTATGTATGTTCTTCTCCGGAAAGGAGTTGTAAAATGTTGGATTGCTTTTTCTTGGAAAAATGTTGGATTGTAAAGGTTGTCTTTTAAGTTGGGGTATGTTTCTTGTATTATTGATCCGATATGATCATCTGAGTCCGGAATTAACATATCCTCTGGGAATTCGACGGTTGCTTGCCCATCGTTTTTACCTCCAATTGTTCCGTTCCCAATTGATAAAATCCAATCAGCGAAGTCTTGTATTTCTTTTCGTTCGGTACTATCCGATCCTGTTTTTAACCTCATGTTAACGGTTAGCTCCAATACAGTGCAATGTTGCCATAAATATGAAGAGTTTATAGCTGCGTGAACAAAATTGTGCCTGGTACCGTTTGTGATAACTGGTAGGATTTGTCTAAAGTCTCCGCCAAACAAAACAACTTTTCCTCTAAAAACATATGAGGAAGGCTTAGATGGATCTGTTCTGCATATATCCCTAAGCGTCCTATCCAATGCCTCATAGCAATGTCTATGAGTCATTGGAGCTTCATCCCATATTATTAGTTTACACATCCTTATCAAGTCAGCCAGTTCGCTGTCCGCTGAAATATGGCACATAGAATCCTCTACTATATTGATTGGGATAGCGAACCGATAATGAGCGGTCCTACCACCTTCCAACAAAAGCGCTGCGATCCCACTTGATGCGACATTTAACACTTTTTGTCCTCTTGACCTTAGTGCTGCAGACAATGTCTTGTAAAGATACGTCATTCCAGTCCCTCCATAACCGTACACGAAGAACATACCTCCATTTTCAGAATGAACAGCGTCCATTATTGTTCCGTATATCCCTTTTTGTTCATCTGTCAATGAAGGATACATTCTTTTGTGTTGATCGCGTAATTCATATTTATTGTATGCCAACTCGGTCGACACCAGTCTGTTGTAATTTGCCATCGTGAACATTTCATTTGGCAATTTCATGTTTGGAATATTTCTTAAACTTTTGTTGTTACAAAGAAGCATGTGTTCTATATATGTCAAGCATATGTTTTTCCTTTGAATGTCTAATAGTTCCAAATATGTAAAAAAAAAAAAAAAAAAAAAAAAAAAAAAACCGTTAGCTTCTATGTTGCTGTTTGTTTGCTTTGAATACTTATATTGTGCATTTGTTATCTTTGATTTTTTTTTTTTTTTTTTGGAAATTAAGTGTTTTAAATTGTTAATAAACATTGTAGTTAATATATATGATGTTTTAAAGTATGTAGGTAGGTTGTAATAAATATATGGGTATGATTGAAAGAATTTATCACCTGGGTCGTTCCTTTTGACTCGCTCGATACGCTCGACATCAGCTGCCATTACTTCCCATGTTTTTTCGTAAACAACATCTGGCCGAGACATGTTGTCTGTCATGAGTAGCATGACATAAAATGTGCGCAAATATGTTCCTGTTCCCCAATGGCTGGCTTCCAACAATCCATCGATGTATTCCTTGTCGTCCACCAACAGCCCTCTTGCTTGGCAAGCGTCTTTATATGTAGGATACGTGACACCCTCATATTTTTTAAATTCAATCTAGTCCTTGGCACCTCTAACTTTGTTGAGTAATGCTCGCAAATAGAACAATTCGCCCATAGATGGAGGGACATGTAGGACATGTCCAATACGCGTCCCTTTTTGCCTTTTTAACCATTTCCTTTCTTCTTGCCTCCATACATAGTGTTCCAGAAACTCGTGGAAGAGTAGTTTTTTTAGCTTCTTCATCTGTCTTGTTTGTTTCCATCCATGCAACAAACTTGGTTTCATTAACCGATTGCCTGTCCAATGTGAAATTAATAGATTCCGTTGCATCGAATATAACTGACTGTTCCCTTTCTAAGTGAAATGGTAATCTTTCAACAGGCGGAAACCTGTAATGTATATCGAATCCGTATATTCTCCAAGCTGCTTCACATGCAGAAAGGTATCTACAATCGTAAAAATCCTTGACTTCATTGGCTTCTTCGTCTTCGAGAGCTGCAGTAACTCGATCTGGTCCCTTATTTATGTATTTGAAAAGATATTTTATAGACCCAATCTAGTTGCACCATTCTACATTAATATGTGATTGGTATCGACGAAGCAGTCCGGGGTTGTATGGAACGACGAATCCGTTGTGCAAATCCGTTTTACTTTTTGTTATAGTAGACCCGTCATTCCTTCTTTTATAAATAGCATACCCTGATTCATCAATGAATGTTGTTTCATTAAACTCTTTTGGGAACTTCTTTGTGCATTTGTTCTTTACGGTACAAGGGCAGGTCGGTCGTTGAGGACCGCACGGACCATGCATCATGTGGTCAGTTACAATTTTGTATAATTCCGGATCCTCATGCTTGTCCCGGATTTCAGCGGAAATGAAGCGGTCAATTTGTGATGGGGTCGTTATTTTATGTTCTGCCTCCAAAAAAAGTAATATGTGAGCATGTGGAAGTCCTCTTTTTTGGAATTCGATTGTGTAAACAGCTGCATTAATAACATAATATCAAATATATAATATATAAAGAAATACTTGTTAGGAGATAATCATGTTAGGAAATATAGTTGTAAAGTAAATACCCGCTTTGAGCTTGCCAAAATAGTGTCGATCTTTAAAGTCTCGCATAAGGGTGTCCAGTTTTTTTTTAAAAACTCGAGCAATTGCATCTGGCCTATCTTCTGACTTCAAGCCCCTCTCAGCCACAAAGCGCGAAATCTCTGGCCAATTCGGGTTACACGTAAACGTAATAAAGAGGTCTGGAAATCCATACACCTTGCAAATTGTCATGGCATCCAGATAGTTTTGCATCATATACCTTGGGCTCCCAGTAAATGATGAAGGCAAGATTACTTTTTTCCCTCGTAGTTTCACACCAGAATTTGGGTCTTCAGCCAATTTTGCCAATTTCGAGTATGTTTCACTTCTCAAGTCTTTTTGTTGCTTTTGAATATATGACATCCTTTCAGATTCAACCATAGTGTATGCGTCGACAATGAACTGCTGAGTAAGCCGCCTTGCATTTAGACACATAGAAAAAACACCTGGCCTTTCTTGCAGTCGGTATGAAAAATAGTCTTTCATTGTTACCCTTGTTTTTTTGTTTGTTGGTGTGTGATCAGTAATACCGAAATGGTATATGTCTGTCCGATAACCATCCGCAGCATACGGGAACAACAGAGGATATTGTAGTGCGAGATATGAAGGATGTAATTCGATGATCCTTCTTTTACCTCCCTCCTGCATGTGTAGAATAATGTCCCTTTTATTTGATGTGCTGTCAAAATCGCCCACAATTAGTGCTGCAACTTCAGAAGCAGTCGGTAGGTTATAATTCCTACCATCTCGCTCTCTTGTACCAATGAGACGTATTTTTAATTTATTTCTGTCCCTTTCAGATACAAACCGTTCACCCGCCATTCGGAATTGAGCAACTAATGGGTTGATGGAATCAAGCACGTCGCGTAACTCAACTGTTAGTTGGTGGTCTATGTCGTGATTCTCTGTTGGGGTTGCGGTGCCGCTGATGCAGTTACAAATATAGCAAGTTAAATACGAATTTGTAACATAATGTATGTAATGAAAATCGTAACATTTATTAAAATATAATCAAAACACAAAATATTCCTAATATTAAATTATAAGATTTGGCACCATACCTGAAACAATTCATCCTATTTTGGATTTCATTGTCAGCATCGTAAATATATAGCTGTGCAAACATTGGAGGTTCACCTTCGTTTGGCAATAATGAACCCATTAAGTGGTAATTTTCACCCTGTATTCTGTAACAATATGCACCATATCCTTGATTAACTGACGTGTCTTGCCTAGCACCCATTGATGTGAATGCAAACATTGAATTGTAGCGTCTGATATTTTCAATGAATGTATTGCTTTTTGGATGGTTTCCACTGATAAGTTCCATCAACGTCTTTGGTGGATTCAGTATTTCATTTCCCAATTTCACCTTTCCTTTCCCACAACAGAGTGAATATGACTCTGAATTAGGATTTGCATGTCCTGCCATACTTTCAGCTTGCCATAATAGTGCGTCACAAGAACCGCATTTGTGAATTGGATCTCCATGGTCAATGTAATCTGTACAGCTATATAGTATTAAAGCATACATAATTTATAAATACATACCAAGAAATTGTGCTGAACAATTGTGTTAATGAAGGATATAGTCTGTGTACCGTTAGACATTCCAACGAAGATATCTTTTTCTATAACATCCTCGTCTGCAAAGTGTGTAGCACTAAATTGTGATTGTTGGAATGTCTTTTGACTAACTATTTTTGTTTTTTGCTTAAGCCTTTCTGATTTGCGTTTAGAAGAATGTGCACCGGATTGGTTGTGATCAATATTCGTAGGTGTTTATGCTATTGATGTTATAAAGCTCACTATGGAAAATATTATAAAAACAAATTAACTTACGCGTGTTTATGCTGCATTAATTTTCTTACGTCGTTGGGTTGCGTTATTGAAAGGACGTCCCCTTGGCCTAGGTTCTTTATTGACGTGGTCATTATTTGTATCCACATTCATCCATTCTGGAAGTATTGTTGTTGTAGGTCTCCCACTTTTGCGGAGTCGAAAATCGTTTAACTCTGTGTAAAATATAACAAAACAAAACTGTTAAGATTATAAACGCGCTAATGCCACAATACTGTAAATTCGGATATGCTATTTAGGACCAACAATTCATTTGTTAATAACTAATATGATTTTAAATAGCTAAACTATTATCACATAATTGTGTCAATCCTAGTCCTAGTGAAATAAAGATATGTATATTAATTCAATTGACTAACGTGTTTCGCTTGCGGATCAGCTTCTGCTTCAGGTACTGCTGTTACTTGATCTTCAAAACAAAACATAATGTATAAACAGTTCCTTGTTTAATAATTATTAATAGGAAATAAAAAATGGATTATTTGTCTAACCTTGTTGTACTTGTTTTTTTAGGTCTGCCCCTACGCCGGGTAAGTAAGTCGTTCGCATTGTTTTCCATTGTTGAATCAATGATTTGCTTTGTGATGTCACATGCAAAAAGATGAACTTTAAAATTATACTGTTATCAAAGTTTGGTACATATGAACTTTATATATGTTTGGTAAGTATCTAAACGAAATCATATCTAAATAATTCATACTTATCGATATTTTATATTTGTAGTTATTAGATAATAAATAAAGCTTTTGGTCGAAATTCTAATTCAAAAAACGATACCTTTTTTTTAGGGTGTTTTACGCATGCTATGATTACTTTATATATGTTGGGTAAATATCTCTACGAAATCATATATAAATAATTTATACTTATAAACACAATTTTATATGGATGTATTTTTTCTTAAAATATCTGTATATTTTTTTAAAAAAATATGTATTGGATATGTTCCTTTTGTAATTATCTAATAATTAAAAAAGCTTTTGATAAAAATTTTATTTTAATAACCGATTAGGAGCAGTACTAACTTGAAAGTTAGTACTGCTGGTTATGTTAGGAACAACACTAATCTGAACTTTAGTACTGCTGACTATGATCATTTACACTTAGCACTGCTAAAGTTTTTTAACAACTGAATAAGCCCTCTTGAAACTAACAAACTAATCAAGTCTAAATAGGAGAAACAGTTAAATTGATTATATTTCATAAAGGATGGTGGGCATGGTATGTTCGTCTTACTTTTAGTTTAGTATAGTATTCTATTATAAACTGTGTAGGTATATGCTATTATGTATACATGTTCCTACACAAATTATAAGGAAATTTTATATGAATGCGTATTTTTTTAAAAATTAAAAATAAATCAATTTTTTCTTTGATACTAATTAAATGCTTAAATTTCATTATTAATAAAACATAAATCATATGAACATCTTAGAAGTAAAATAGTAACAGTTGCAAATCTTTTAGATAAAAATATTCAAGAAACATAATTTTTTGAGATTCATCGCATGCTTGATCAAATATCGTCATCACTATTCTCATCCTCGGTAGTTTCATAATCAGTGGAGCCGTCATTAATAAAACTTGCTTTATCATCGCCAGAAGATACAGATCTAACACTATATGCGTCTGAATCGACTTCCCATACTTCGTCGTCTATATAGCTGTTAGAAACATGTGTTCCGTGCACTCTCCCATCAATATCAACCATATCATCCGACATCTCATTGCCGCTTATGTTATGTCTGTGTAAAAGTTCTCTTTCATATTTCTCATCCATGGGTGCATCTTTGTCTTGTCCAACATTATCATGATATTCCTCACCTATGGATGTTAAAAAAAATAAATAAATAAATAAATAAATAAATAAATAAAAATCAAATACTTTAAAAAACAAATATATAAGTACAAATTTAAATTTTCTAAACACCACTCACACACAAAATTATACATGGAACCACTTTTTAACAAATAACCTGTTGAAGATTCTTCAATGATATCTTCATCAAGAATAGTATACTTGGGTTTATAGTCAACTAAATCATAAAAAGGTTCATCCAGATCATTGATATTAACCCACACACCTTCATCAGATACGTTGTTGTTGTTCTCATGTTCGTCATCTGTATTTTCATCATAGAGCATATACTTTGGTAGGTTTGATGCTACAAAGTCTTGTATTGTTTTTGAATACGTGAACGCATTTGGTTCTTCATCAGCAGATATATTTGATTGATCTCGGTAAGAGATTGGACCGAATCATTGTGATGCATAATCTGTAAGAACCCAAGGGAAAGTGGGGTTCTACAAACCAAAACATAGTTAGTAGTTACTAACAAATTATCTGTTATGGGGACTGTTTGATTTATCTTGTTGTCTATGGTAGCTTAATAATATAGGATTAGCATGATTGTTTGGTGAAGCTTATTATGTAGACTATGGGGATTGTCTGGAATAGATTAAGGTGGTGTTTGTTTATTAGGAGGGTCTGAATCTGAATCTGAACCGCACGTCTGAATCTAAATCTGATACGTAAATGTCTGAATCTGAACGCATCTGAACGGAAAAAAAAAAACTCATGTTTGAACGGGAAAAAAAAAAATTGGTTATTTTGTGTCAACCAGAGGCATTCAGACGCGTTAAGACACCCCTCTCAAGTCTTGACCATTAAGATCTAACTGCATCTGAACGCGTCTAAACGAAAAATAAACGAAAAACAAACACAAACGGTCTGAACGGACAAAATGTCTGACCGATTCAGACACAGTGCCCGTTCAGAGGCGTTCAGAGGTTGGGGAAAAAAAAACAAACGCAGCCTAAATATTACGTTTACAATACGTATGAACATTGATTTGCGTACAATATATATGTTTCATAAAAATATAATGTGCAATTGTAAATTATTACCATTGGGTTTTTTCCCCTAGGATGATTAGCAGCCAGAGTTTTCACAACTGTTGATTGTGTCTTTTCATCATCAGATGAAGTTAGATCCACAACTTTGTCTGATTGTGTCTTTTCATCGTCTGATGAAATCAGATCAACAACTATCTTGTTGACTAACTTGCCATTTTTAGTAAGTCTACGGCGTTTATGTATAACTGGGAAAGGCTGCAATTATCACAAACGTAGTTAGTTTTTTTGATTGATAAGTATTACATAATATGAATTACAATTATTTTTTATACCTCTCCATTGTCATCTTTTTTTTGCACCTTTTTATCGTCTGATGAACTAACATAAAAAATTGTGTTGCTGACTAACGTGTTGTCTTTAGTCAGTCTACATCGTTTACGTGTAACTGGAACAGACTGCAGATATTAGAAAGATATTTAGACTTTTTGATTCATGAGTTTCACATAATAAAATATTATCAAAATTTAATAAAAATACCTCATTAGCAGATTTATATTCAGAATAATCAAGCTTGCATGTATTTTTACCAGTTTCTGATTTCGCCTTTGACAATCTCCGGTTGTTGTGTGTCAAACAAACAACCTAAGCAATGCATAAAAAATTAAAACTAATAAATATTTACTTCCACTACAATGCAAAACAGTACGTAATTAAAATTTTATATAATACCTCATTATCAGTATTATCATGTAAATCAACATCATCATCAGATGTGTTGTATATATATGGATTGTTTTGTTTTTGCTTATTCCAAATTGGAGTAGTTTGATAACCATTGACACCAGCAGCATAAATCTGTATATTTTATGTTTATAATTAATTTGGTAAATCTAGCACAAATAAATGACAACAATAATAAACATATTGATGTTATAATACCTCATCATCTGATGGAACAACCTGTAAGTATTAAAAAGATATTTAGATTTTCTGATTGATGAGTTTGACATAATACTAATTTACCATATCAGTGATACCTCTTCATCGTCAGATATAACAATAGGTTGATTATATTTTGTGAAACCATCATTATGGTTTGAGTGGTTAGAGTTGGTTTTAGCTGCTGGTTTTTTGTTTTCCTGCATATAATTAATATAGAAGAGTGTTACTATTTGATATTCTAAATAGTTAGTTTAACTTAGCACATAATCAATCTACTAATTTTGATTAAAACATGAATACCTTCGATGCCTTTGCTTTCACCATTGTTGTTGTTTTTTTATAACAGTAATCGTATTTTAGGATTGAACAATATATATCGAATGTGGTTATTTATATAACACGTAGGTGGATATATTTTAGGATTCGATTTGTTATACATTATATTTTTACTATAGATATAGATTACATATGTATTTTAGATTACATATATCTTTTGAACATAATTATAGAATTTATTTTGTACATATTTATAGAAACCAAATATCTCAATATTTTAATTTTTCTTTAAGTTATCTATTCATAATTTAGGTTAAATTGTGATACATTCATTGGGTATAACTTTTGATATTCCTATTTGTAATTTCAAAACAACAAAATATTTTATCAATGGCAGCTACACCAAACATTAATGAGTTGAAAGCTGCATGTGGTTCAGACAACCTATCAGATGCATTTAAGTTTTTGTTCTTCCAAGACATAACAGAATAGGAGGGGTTTCTCATCCGGATGGGGGACGAATGCACGCAGCTGAGGGCTAAGATACAAAAACGTGAACAAACCATCAATGATGCTTATTCTTTTGGCCCTTTTCATGGGGTTTCTACAACTGGATATGATTGCCTGCTTGAAATTCACATGATGGACCGTCGAAAACTTGATTTAATGTCTCAACTACTGGTGTTGGCTCGCGAAGGAATCGATGAGAAGGAAGTTCTTGTGGAACAGATGGAGATTGAAGCATACTCCGAAGATGTTTAAGATGTGTTTATGGTTTTCCTTTGTTTTTGAATTTGATCATGGCTTCAGTTTATGAACTTTGTCATGGAACTTTGTTACAAATACTATGATGCTACATAATGGAAGTAACTGATCAATGCTCAGTCTTTTTAGTTTTAATCATGTTTTTATTACGTTTATAATTTACATTTATTTTTTTACTGTATGGTAAAGGGTAACATAGGTATTAACTGCATCTCGAAGGTTTAATCAGTTAGTTTCGTTGACCCGGGCTGTGTCTGCCTACACAGCTTATACATTCCTTCCTATAGGATCTATATAAGTACATGACGTACCACATAGATAGCTTGTAGAGTGGTTAGTCAGTTGATTACAAATTTTTGTAGTACTAAGTGTAAAGGAGCAGTACTAATTTGAAAGGTAGTGATGTTTAAGTGTTTTAATATATATCAAGTATTGTATTTAATTTAAAAGTTGCTGTTCAGGTAGGTTTAGGATTAGTTTAATGTGTACCTAAGTATATACAATGATGTTTAGTTTGTTTAGCACATATTTATATGGATGTTTTATGGATTTGGTAGCTTGTTTTAGTATATATCAAATATGTTATGCAATTACAATATAGCTGTTCCAATTGCTGTAGGATCTTGTTCCATTACATCAAATAACTTAAAATTCGACAAAACCTTTATGCAATTAATTAGGATGTATTTAAAAGATAATAATTTTTTTATTTTTAAAAATATGTCGATATCTTTCTACCTTGTTTAAAATTTTATGATATATCGTGAATCAATGATCCACTTGTTTGGATATATAGTTGATTAATACTAGTTGTTTGGTTTTAATACTGATACGTTACGATTATCACGGATACTTAGATATTTAGTATTGTTCGGTATAGAAGTTAGTATTGTTCGATGTTATTACTTAGTGTTGCCAATTAGAATGGATAATGCTGCTTGTGCTTTTGTGCTGCTTGTGTCATATTTGATTACTTGCGACAAACATCTTTTGTGTGTTATCAAATATCGGACGTTGTATTCATTACTGCATATGTAAATTTGTAATAGCAAAATAATGTGTTAAAAAAATAACAACCTATTCAATAATTAACCAAACATATGGTATAAACTGTCTAACAAAATTCATAATCAAAAACATTGTTCAATGTAAATATGGTTTTAAAGAAAATATTTTTTCAAATAATATCAAACGCATCCAGTTTCGTGTTTTTTCATTCATCCTTCTCCAAATTTACTGTCACCAGCCTCTTTGTTGGGAAGTTTTCTTCTGCTTCATTATCTTCTTCATCAATCATTTCACGTTGTCTCTTTTTATCTCTTCCAAAAATGTTAGATGCTTCATCCTATAAAAAAAGGTTAAAAGTAATTACAATAATTTACTTTGTTGTTTGGTATATGTTTTCAATAGACTAATGATTAGTGCATTAGTGTTTCCAGGTGTGGAGCCAAAACCATCTTGTCCAAATTTACCTCATTTGCAACAATAGCTTGAATTGCCGTGTCATTTGACGAAACCTATGATGTTCAACCAATTTAAATAACATTTATTAAGTTCTTTATTTTCAAACACGAATAGTGGTTAGACGTATATCAACGTATAGTAAATAATACCTTATTCACACATCTTGAATTCTGTAACTCATGTTCATCATCATGTAGAATGTCTTCGGAATCTTGCGGTTGATAACCAATAACATGTTGTTCACCTTCAGTACCATGTAGGTCTCCATCAATTACTTCTTTACCAGCTTCAAAAAAATCCATGTCTTCTCCATGTTCTTGTTCATCAGCTTCAGAATTGTCCAGGTCTTCTACAATTTCTTCTTTACCTGCTTCAGAACCGTCCATATCTTCTCCAAGTACTTCATCATCAGCGTCAGAATCATCAAGATCTTCCCGCATTTCTTGTAGTTCATTTTTAGAATCATACACGCCTTTCTCAACATCTTGATCTTCATCTTCAGATTCATGTAGTTCATTTGCATCCTCTTCCAGTCCATCTTCGTTACCCTGTTTTTTAATTGTGTATTCCATATACATTTTTTTAAAAATATATAAAATCACATGAATCGTACTATGAACTGCATAAATATTTTTTAATCTTGTGTTAATAAAAAGAGTTAACAATACTAAGTTTACAGTAGCAGTATTAACTTGATATTTAGTACTGCTATTATGAGTTTAAATGAACAGTTTGAACTTGAACCTTAGTACTGCTGGAACCTAATTGTTAAACCTATGTATGATTAAACTGAAAATAAGCTAAAAACCAATTGTTTGTCTACAAATTTTCAGCAGCAACTGAGGAATTATATTATACCATATTTGATTGTTTAATTATTTAATAATGTAATGTATCGAACCTCTTCGTCTAGGAAACCATTCTTGAAGTAATTGATTGTATCAATATCTTCAGTGACTTTTTCAGCTCGATAAATATGACTGTTATTGTTATGGTTAAACTCAGTATATTTCACTTTGAATAGATATTGTTTTCTGATTATCTGATTAAGCTCATCCGGAAAGTATTCATCTGTATCCATGCCTTGTTCTTGCATGATCTCCCATGCTGACAAGTTTGTCATCCTATGCACATTGTTATCAAATAGAATAATCTGGGCAGAACCACTATCATCGAATATACGAACAATGATTTTGAACCTACAAATTTAAATAAATGAAAATTAGGATTGGGTAATACTTTTTGTTATAACAAATTGAATTATTTATGTTAATAGATTTTTTTGGTACCTAGATGCAACTGCATATGTTTCTCCATGTTTCTTGTAGTGCCACAATTGATTCCTGTTTTTCAAACTTGTCATCCCTTTTGATGCAATTGGTTTGACTCTAGTGCTACATGTTCTGCATCCTGTATAAGCCCAACCACCATCATATTGTATGCTATGCACTGTTGCATACACAACACAACATGTATCCTGCAATTTAATATTAAATTTAGTTGCGCAAATGTATTAATTTATTGCATAAAATTACTTAATATATAGTGTATGAAAACATCGATAACGTTTTCTGACCGGCTCAATGGTACGAATCATTCCAACCAATCTTTTTACACAACCGTGCATAAACTCTGCAGGGCTAACAACATGTGTTGCCTGATTGTTGATCCCAGATGAGCTTAACGATCTTGTCAATTATCTTAGATATAAACTCCAAGACAATTAGTATAGAAACTGTTCTTGAACGATTTATTAAATATTATGCGGAAACTAATATTTAATCTTAAGAAGAATAATGAACACACTTGAATTCTCAAATAACACTTCAATATATTAATACGGTTACTCAAAAGTAACAGGGTTACAAAAACCTTGAATTGATCGAATTACACAAAGATACGTACTCTAATCCTAACCCTAGATCCTCCTTTTATACTCTAAGGAGTCCTAGTCGGTTACAAAACTTTCTATACAAGATAATATCAAATCGTATCTTTTCCTAAAATATCTTAACAAACTATACATTATCTTATAAGCAGCAGCATCATTACTCTAGCAGCATTATCATCGAAAGCTAGCAATAGTATGGTACTTAGTTAATTTCTTCAGACATCAGTAGCATTATGAATACACTAGCAGTAGTATGACTTTGCCTAGCAGCAGTATCATACTTGGTGTATTTTCCTCTAAGTACTCAGAGCAGTAGTATGAACTTCAAGCAGCAGTATCATCAAAAACCCAACAATCCTCCCCTAAACATGATATTTACCTCTAAAAATCATCAAGTTTCTTCTAAGAATAGATCAACACCAGGAGGATGCTTCCAAACACTACTTCTGCTCTGAAGTCTTTGATTTTAGCACCTTTCTATACTTCTCTACTAACTCATAGGCTTGATGATCTGAAAGAAATGGTCTCTGTAACCTTAACCTTCCAGGTTGTAGCATCTGAGTGATAACATCAGTATTATTGGTGAAGGGGTAATCTTTTTCCACCAGCATGTATAAACTTACACCTTTACCAACCAACTCATGTACTCCACAAGACTGATACAGATACCATTTATGAACCTTTTTCGAATTTAGCAAATCCTTCCATTCAATATCTCTTTCATCTGGCTCAAACATATTCTTCAAATAGTAATAGTGCAGCCTTTCATATATTATCTCTGGTCTTGTCTCCCCATACCATTTCTTATACAGCCTCCAAAGTTGTATCACATCATCCCTATCCATGAAATGTAACATCTGTGAGAATCTGATAAACTTCTGACACATTCCATTTGATCTCTTGATTTCCCACCATGGTTCACTTCCATCTTGCACATCATGAGTATAAGAGATGATTTGGTATTTTGTTGTCAAAGGAACTGCATTGTTTATTTCAGGTTCTGGTTGTGGTTTATGATCTGTAAACTCCATAATCTTTTTCATGTCATCTGCAGTCACTTCTTCAGAACTATCTTCAGAATCACTCCATTTTATTGGTGTAGTTCTCTTTCTTTTCTTAGCCCTACTCTTCCTTCTTTTTCTGGTTCTTTTTATCCCAATAGTGGACTCAGATTTCTCCTCTGTTACTTCTTTCTTCTTTTCAACTACCAATTCTTTCTCCTTCTCAACTTCATCAACAATCTCTTTCTCATTTGCTACCTTTTCTGGCACAACTTCTGATACTTTAGACTTTTGAACACTTGACTCAGAATTCATGTAAGCATTTGGTGCCACTTTCATTCTTGTAAACTCTTTAACCTCAGCATCAGTCATAGGCTCAATTGGTCTGTTGAGTCTTGCATGAGTCTCATAGTAAGACTTTGCAACAGCAGCTCTAGTCATCCCTCTGAATGCACTAGGTTTCCAATAAGCTTCGTTTCTCAGATACATTTTCATATAATTATACTCATCAGTTTTTGAAGGTTTCTTCTTCTTGTACTCTCCCTTCTTTTGATTTTGCTTCTTTCTAAATTGCACAATCAAATCATCTATGGCATCCTGTCTCTCTTCAGAAGTATACATTTCTCTTTCCTCCCTCTGAGTTTGCTTTGCTATCTCCCAATCTTCTTCTTCTATCCTTTTTCTCTCCAACTCATTCTCTGCTTTCCATTGAGCTGCCAATCTCCTTGCAGCCTCTTCATCAGTTTCACTTTGTTGTTCTTTGGCAGCAGCATCCATAAACTTGAACTTCTTCTTTGGTTCTTCAACCAAGATGCCCTTGCCCTTATCTTTTGATGAAATGGTTGATGATGTAGGTTTAGGTGTTAGTGTTGGCTCTCTTATCACACCTCCTTTGGCTTTTGGTTTTGGTGCAGATTTAGTTAAAGTTTGTTGTGGTGTTGTTGTTGTTTTGGCTCTTAGCATCACTTGAGCTATTGGTATTCTATCTTCACTAGATTCAGAATCAGCAGCATTCTTTTCTTCAGCAATAGAATGCTTATCTGTACCAGCAGCAGAATCTTTAACTCCATCAGCAGGTTGATTTGCACTAGCAGCAGTATGTTCTGCTCCAGCAGCAGAATCATCTTGTGCCTTCTCTTCAACAATATCAGCAATAACATCACTCCTAACACTCTTTTCAACTGCTTCTAACACAACTTCATTCCCAGACCTATCTTTCACCACAAATTCTTGAATAGTCTCACCACTATCCACCTCCATATCTACACCTGCATTAATACCCTCATTTTCAGCAATACCTACATCCTTTTCAATTTTCACCTCCCCTGAACCCTTTGTCTCACCTTCTTTTTCACTCCTCCCCTGTTTGGGAGCATCCTCCCCCAAACCTTGTGAAGGTCTTGATCTGTTTAACCCTTCAAGATGCTGAAACCTGAGCTTGAGTCTTTTTATTTCAGCACCCTGAACAGATTTTACATTCTTGAGCCCCTTTCTAAGACCAAGAACCTCCTGTGACAATTTTGTACATTTATCCGACAATTCTTTTAATTGTTTCAGAATATCCTCACAACTTCGGTCTGTGTTACCTGACCCGAGTGGTTGATCATTGGATTTGTCAGTATGTACATGAGTGTCAGCCATCAATTCAATATGAGGAGTTTCAAGTCTAGCCTCAGCACTTCGACCTGTGTTACCTGGTCTGAGAGGTGTATCACTGGCATTGGCATTGTGTACATTATCATCCATCAATTCATTTGTACCTTCTCTGTCCTCATCACTTCGGGATGTGTTAACTTCCCAGAGAGGTGAATCAATGGACTTAAACTCAGTCTCAACCCTAGGCTGAGCATCTGAGCCCCCTTTTTGAGCCGTTTGGCTAGGGTTTCCACCACTTGTTTCTGGTTCATTTGAACCTTCCACATTAGGTGTTGCCATGGTTGGGGTCTTATTGATGTTAACACTGTCCAGTTCAACTTCTAAGTTGGAAACAGTAGTGCCAGCCCCTTCCATCATCCCACCTACCACACCTGTGGGAGCCTCATCTGCTTCCATACTGACATTGGCCTGAGGTAGCTCAATGTCCTTATTTTGTGAAGACCTAGGTGTTTGGATATTTTGGGGTTCATGAGAAGATGATTTATTTGAGTTCTCAGGAGTGGGTGTGTGATGGGAAGTTGTTGGGCTATCAGCTTCTTCACCCTCAGCATAAGCAGCAGCAGTATCCAAAATAAATTGAGACAAGGGAGTGATTTTCCCAGAAAAACCAGCCCCATTGTTCTTTAAATATGAAAACATTTTGCTGGTTAATTCAGGACTCTTATGAATCCCTACATGTTCCAAAGGTTCTTGTAATTGATTATTTATAAGAAGTTGTAAGAACCTTGGGTATATACAAACTTTACCAGAAATATTCTTTTTCATCCCATCAAAAATCATAGCCGAAAAATTGAATGGTTGGCCTGTGGCTAGGCAAACCAAAGTAGAAGCTTGATTTGCACTAAACTCATTCCACCCAGTCATTTTAGGGCTAAGACAATGTAGAAGGGTGTGAATAAGAAATTTACAGTGTGGGCAGAAAAGGCTTTTTGAAAACTTAATTTTGTCATTTTTCTTTTCATACCCTAGTTTTTGCAAGTTCCTCAAAAATAGTAGCTGTAGGAAGACAAATTGTTGCGTCATCATCTGCAAGACAAAGAATTCGTCTTAAAGATGTTTCAGTAACAACTATACTTTCTTCATCCACCGTACCAATTAACATTTCCTCCCTATGTCTGGTTTCGGCCGTAACAGTAGACAAAAACTCTCGCATGTGGGATTTATATATAGTGGGATTCACCGTTAATGCATACCTTAATTGTGATGCATTTAGAAAGTCAATGACTTCAGTGAAACCCTCAGCCTCAGGGACCTTTTGAAGAAAAGCGACAGAATTATGGCTATTGGAGAAACCGCGTCTCGCCATTGTAAATTAGGGTTTTTTTAAGTTGGTAGTTTTTGATCAGATGATTAAGAGATGTTTTAGGGTTTGAATTGGGTTTAATTTTGGGCGCACAATGTTATTGGTGAGATCAAAATTGGTTTTTATGCCGTTTTGATCTAATTAGGGTTATTATTTGCGCCAATTTGCAAAATAGTCCCTTTACTTTCAAACCGAGCAGCAGAATCCTAAAAGTTTCAACTTGAGCAGCATAACCTTCAGCAGCAGAATGATATGCCTAGCAGCAGAAACTTTTGAACCAGCAGCAGAATGTTTTCTGAACATTCCAAACATCTTTTTCTCATCAATCAACCATTCCCTTGTGACTTATCCTGCATAAGATTAGTCCAAAACCACAAAAACACAAGAAACAAGATACCACAATAATAACAAGACATAACCATACATAACAGCAGAATAACCAACTTAGCAGCAGACAACATACAAACATAGCAAAGACTAGAAACAACTTATTTGATCAATAACATCACAAATCCTCAAAAAAAATTTACAAAACATACAGAGATAAGATTTTAAAGATTGATCATACCTATACTAGCAACTAAAAATTGAAACCTACCTACATCAAAACTTTTTGTAAGTAGATCAGCAACATTATTGTCAGTATGTATTTTAACCACTTGAATTAACTTTTTCTCATAACAATCTCTAATAAAATGATGTCTTATCTCTATACGCTTTGTTTTAGAGTGAAAAACAGGATTTTTTATTATACACATTGTGCTGTTATTCTCAATATAAATTTTGGTGTTCCTGAAATTGTACCCATAATCCAAGAGTTGGTTCTGAATCCAAAGTACTTGTCCACAGCAACTAGAAGCAGCCACATACTCTGCCTCAGTTGTTGAGTTTACCACCAGAGTCTGTTTCTTGCATTGCCATGAGATCAACCTATGTCCAAGGTATTGACATCCTCTAGTGGTTGACTTTCTATCCAAACTTGCTCCAGCATAATCACTATCTGAGTATGCTACCAAATCAAAGGGTGAACTATTAGGATACCAAAGGCCCAATTTTGGTTGACCCTTTAGATACCTAAAAATTCTTTTGACAGCATTCAAGTGTGAGACTTTTGGAGACACTTGAAATCTGGCACAAGCACACACAGCATACATGATGTCTGGCCTAGAAGCAGTCAGATACATCAATAAACCAATCATTGATCTATAAAGGTGTACATCAACCTCTTCCCCATCTTCATCCTTGAGCAAAGGCTTGTTGTTGTCCATTGTTGTCTTGGCTGGCTTCACATCATTAAAACCAAATTTCTTTAACATATCAGTCACATACTTGTCTTGACTGATGAAGATCCCATCAGCTGTCTGCTTAACCTGAAGCCCCAGAAAGAAAGTGAGTTCTCCCATAGAACTCATTTGAAATCTGTTATGCATGAGCTTCTCAAATTCTTCACATAACACCTTGTTTGTAGACCCAAAAATGATATCATCTACATAAACCTAAACTAGTAGAATATCCTTTTTGTCTTTCTTGATGAACAAAGTTTTATCAATGGTTCCCCTTGTGAACCCATTAGATAACAAAAACTTGGACAAGGTGTCATACCAAGCTCTAGGAGCTTGATGTAATCCATATAGTGCTTTCTCCACTTTATATACTCTGTCAGGAAAGTCAGGATCTTCAAAACCAGGAGGTTGCATCACATAAACCTCTTCATCAATCTTTCCATACAAGAAAGCACTTTTCACATCCATTTGGTACACAGGAAAGTTCTTAAATGAGGCATAAGCCAAGAACAGTCTAATAGCCTCTATCCTTGCTACAGGAGCAAAGACCTCATCATAATCTATTCCTTCTTCCTGAGTGTACCCTTAAGCCACTAGTCTTGCTTTGTTTCTCACCACAATTCCTCTTTCATCTCTTTTGCACCTGAATACCCATTTTGTACCAATTTCCCTCTTCCCATTAGGCAAATCAACTAGTGTCCAGACTTCTTGAAGCTTGAACTGTAATAGCTCCTCTTGCATAGCTTCAACCTAACTTGAATCTTGCATAGCTTTGTGAATATTTTTGGGTTCCTCTTGTGATAAGAAACAGGCAAACATGCAATTTTGTAGGTCCTTGTGGCCATTTCTCTGATGTAATGATTGAGCAAATAAACCTTGATTGAGTAAATCACCCAAACCTTTTGTTTCACTTCTGGTTTGTACAGCAGATTGTACATCACCAATTATCTGCTCCTTGGGATGGTTCTTATGTATTCTGGTAGTTGGAGTAGGACTGACTGGAATAGCAGACTCCATATTTATCAAATCAGCTCCTGCTCCAAAAACATCCACAACATCATCATCTGTGTCATTGTAGATTTCCTCCAATTCAGGCATATCAGGATCATGAGGAAAGTCGACATCATCATTAATACTTTCATTAAAGTCAGCAACAGAATCCTTGAGCATAGCAGCAGAACCACTAGGCTTAGCAGTAGAATGAGGAGTACTACTGCTAGGCGTAGCAGCAGAATGGGAGATACTGCTGCTAGCTTTATTTCTTGTACTTCCATGCTTTGCTGACTTTTCAACATTCTTGCCATCATTAGAAGGTTTATCACCACCTTCTGCATCATCCTTTGGTACTTCCTTATGAACAGCATCATCTTGTGAACTTTTTCCCTCTTTCTCTGTTGGTGTGAAGAACTGATTAAACTTCCACTTCTCAATCAAAACAAACTCCTTTGCAGATGCATCCTTCTTTGCTTGTGTACCTGCATTGGGGTTAGCTTGTGTTCCTGCAGACATGTTAGTAGAACCTGCCAACACTGGCTCATAATTCATGGTCTTAGTCAAAGAATCAATGTCAAAGAGCCATTTAGGTTCTGTTACAACAACATTTGGGGTGTTTTCACTAAATCTAACATGCAGATTTTCTTCCACATGTCTAGTTCTGCTATTGAAAACCCTAAATGCCTTGCTATTTGTTGAATATCCTACAAAGAAACCTTTGTCTGCTTTCTCATCAAACTTGCCTAGCTGGTAATTGGTATTTAAGATAGTGACAGGACACCCAAATGGTTTCAAGAAATCTATCATAGGTTTCCTACCATGGAGTAATTCATATGGGGTCTTGTTATGAGGCTTAACTACCTTACTTCTATTTTTCACAAAACAAGCAGTGTTGACTGCTTCAGCCCAAAAAGTAGTGGGTAATTTTGACTCAGACAACATAGTCCTAGCAGCCTCAATTAATGTCCTATTCCTCCTTTCAGCAACACCATTCTGCTGAGGAGTTCTAGCCATACTAAACTGTCTTAAGATACCTTTTTCCTCACAGAACTGATTCATTACATGATTCTTAAATTCAGTTCCATTGTCACATTTGATTATTTTGACCTTATGATTTACTAGATTTTCTACTCTTGTAATGAAAGCCTTAAGAATGCCAGAAGTCTCATCCTTAGTTGCTAAGAAGAACACCCAAGTAAACCTACTAAAATCATCAGTGAAAACTAAGCAATACATCTTCTTATTTACGCTCTTCACAAAGGTTGGTCCAAACAGATCCATATGCAACATATACAAAAGTTTAGAAATAGAGTTCACCACTTTGGACTTACAAGAAGCTCTGTGTTGCTTTCCCATATGACAAGCAACACATGTTTCGGAATTTTCAAAAATTTTTGAAGGTAAACCTCTAACAAGGTTTCCCTTAACCAGTTTATTTATTGTTTTGAAATTTAAGTGACCCAATCTTCTATGCCAAAGCTTGGATTCGTCAATGGTGGCCTTTGCAAAAAGACAAGTTAAATCTCTTTTTGGAATGATGTTCTTAATGTCCACACTGTATATATTGTCTTTTCTAGGGACTCTAAGTTGCACTAATTTATCATCAGGTAACTTGTAGTCAGGAGATAAGACAAGTTACTCAGTGTCTGTAAAAAGAACAAAATTCTTTTTGTCACACATCTGTGAGACACTAAAAAGATTGAACTTAAGTCCATTGACCAAATACACTTTTTCAAAATCCAAGGTTCCTGTTTTAATAGTACCTTTCCCAACAAATTTACCTCCTTTGGGGTCATTCCCAAAGGCAACATAGCCACCATCCAAAGCTTCAAAATTTTCCAAGTTGCTTTGGTCTTCAGTCATATGTGAAGAGCATCCACTATCAAAAATGCATTTATCCTTTAGCTCATCCTGTAGATTGCCGTGCACATAAAGTAAAAGAATTAGTTTCTCTTTGGGACCCAAGCCATTACTGAATTGGATCTGCCTTGTGCATCAAAGTAATCAAATTTCTTCAAGTTTATTGATGCACTGCTGGACTTAGGTTTCCATTTCCAGCATGCTGAGGCCTTAAGATCATAAAAGTGGTTGCCACAACTGTGTCTGTGATGACCTTAGGCTCAGCAGCAGAAACTGCTTCTGCCTTAGAAGGAGACACAGATCTGGTCTTTGGAATGGGCCTCTTTGGTGTAGCAGTAGTGATTGTCCTAGAAACACCATTTCTCAACAAAACTTATCTAGGAATCATGTCTCTATTTGGGTGAGGGTGAGTCTTTCTACCAAAGTTCTTATGATTTACCCTAGTATATTGGTTCCAGACTGGTCTTTTGTGGTAGTAACAATTTTCCTGAAGATGATCAAAGCTACCACAACTGTAACAGGCCTTTTTAACTAATTCAAAGTCACTACCTAACTTTTGTGAGATTAGGTTGTTCCAGTTCCTTTGATTTCCCCTAGGCCAGTTAGTTGATTTTCTAAGGACTTGTCTAGGTTTGTCCTTAAATTCAGCCATCTTCCTAGAGATACTGCTTCCTAGCACAGGTTTTACAAACTCAGCTTGTTTGACTTTAGGTTCAATTGGTTTAACATCCTCTAACCTTTTAGCCTTTAATGTAGTCTCTACCTGCTCATCATCACTATCTGATTCCCAATCTTCAATGATTGGTGCATCAGACAATTTTTCATCAATCTTAGGTGTACTAGTCCTAACAGATGTTTCATTGTTTACTTGACTTGTTTCACCTACAGATTGTGCAGCTACCTCAGATATAAAAGACAGTTCTTTCCTAGTTGGCGCAAAAGCACTTTTGAGTGGGGGAGCCACTTCATTGTATCCTAGGCCACATCCTCTTTTAATCATCTGATTTTCAACTGCTTTATTTGCTAGAACAAATGCATAATGTTGTTTATCTATCCTAACCACATGTTTTTCTTTCTCATTTAAAGCTGAGTCTCTAGCTAATTCAGCTTCTTCCACCTTTTTATTTAGCATGTTAATTTCACATTCTTTCTTAAATAGCTCACTTTCAAGAGTGTGAATTTTATCATCATATTCTTCCTCAATTTGCTTAAGAAACTCAACCTAGTTTTCTAATGATTTTAGGCCATGTTGATATCCTAAATTATCAAGTTTGAGTTTTTCAAATTCAACTCTTAAATTTTCATAGTTTTTCAAATTCAACTCTTAAATTTTCATACCTAGATTTCAGTTCCTCTATAGTATCTGAACAAGATTTAAATGAACATGAAGATTCATTTGATACCTCAGAGTCTGATCCAGAGGAGGAATAACCCATAAGAGCAAAGTGTTGTTCTTTGAGTTCTTCATCAGCTATTAGTGCATAGTTGGGACCATCCTCAGCTTGGTCACTCCAGTCAAAATCTCCCAAGCCATCACATGAGACCATAGCAGTAGTAGGTTTAGCCTCTTCAATGGGAATCTGCCTTGGATTTTCTTTATTCTGATTTGGTGCTCTGCACTCCCTTGCAAAGTGCCCCTTTCTGTGGCAGTTATAACATTCAAACTTTGATTTCTTAAATCCCACATTGTATAGCCTTCTATATTTGAGCTCTCTTCCAGTTCTCTTCAAAAACCTCCTAGCCCTCATAGTCAACATTGCCATCTGCCACTGTAAATCAATCTCTTCTAAATCATCAGGATCAATTTGATCTAGATCCTGACTCATTACTGGAGTACTTGTAGTGAGTTCAGCTAAGTAGGCACAAATAGCAGCATCACTGATGGTGTCACTATTTGTAGAACCAGCAGCAGAAACTTGCGAGCTAGCAGCAGTATGAGTTTCTTGAGAGCTCCCAGAAGACTTGTTATTAAAAGACATAAAAGCAAGGTTGTTTGAACTTGAAGAACTGGTTAAACCCTTAACTTCAGTTTCATAGACCTTCAAGTTTTTGTACAGATTATCCAAAGTCATGGTGTCAAAGTCAGACTTGTTCCTCCAGACCACTGTGTGAGTATTCCATTCTGGTGCTAGACTCCTTAGAAACTTCAGATTAATATCTTCCTGTGCAATATTGACACTCAGAAGAGCCAACTGACTCACTAGCTTTTGCATTCTGTCATAAGTACCATCAATGCTTTCATTGCTTGAAGCAGTGAAAGTTTCAAATTCATGCTTTATCATATTCTTCCTTGACTTTTTGGTGGCTTCATTCCCACCAAATCTGATTTCAATTGCTGCCATCAACTCCTTGGCAGACTTGGTGTTGGTGAAGCTCAATTGGTACTCATTTTGTATCCCCATTAAGAGGATAGTGTGAGTTCTAATCTCCAGTTTCCTTTGAGCCTTTTCTTCATTGGTTTTGATGGGCAATACAGACCCATCAGCACCCTTCCTAGGCAGAGTATCTCCAGTTTCTATGATCTCCCACATGGTGTAGTCAAACATCTTCATGTATTGCTCCATCCTCATCTTCCAGACTTCATATTCTCCAACCTTGAGCATTGGAACCTTGGACGCAGTAACCATATGATGAGATTCAGACTCCATTGCTTTAGTTGATGATGAACAGATCTGAGCTTTTCAAAATTCTTCTCGGTATCAGTTTCTAGATCACAAGCTTAGATACCACTTGTTGATCCCAGATGAGCTTAACGATCTTGTCAATTATCTTAGATACAAACTCCAAGACAATTAGTATAGAAACTGTTCTTGAACGATTTATTAAATATTATGCGAAAACTAATATTTAATCTTAAGAAGAATAATAAACACACTTGAATTCTCAAATAACACTTCAATATATTAATACGGTTACTCAAAAGTAACCGGGTTACAAAAACCTTGAAGTGATCGAATTACACAAAGATACGTACTCTAATCCTAACCCTAGATCCTCCTTTTATACTCTAAGGAGTCCTAGTCGGTTACAAAACTTTCTATACAAGATAATATCAAATCATATATTTTCCTAAAATATCTTAACAAACTATACATTATCTTATAAGCAGCAGCATCATTACTCTAGCAGCATTATCATCGAAAGCTAGCAATAGTATGATACTTAGTGAATTTCTTCAGACATCAGCAGCATTATGAATAAACTAGCAGTAGTATGACTTTGCCTAGCAGCAGTATCATACTTGGTGTATTTTCCTCTAAGTACTCAGAGCAGTAGTATGAACTTCAAGTAGCAGTATCATCAAAAACCCAACACTGATTGTAGGCTTCAATTTTGAACCCACTTGCATCATATCCCTCTTGTTCTTCATAACTGTGTCATGTAGACATTAGATTTTGGGAAAAAAAAGTGGACCAAATTTTTTAATTTGTTAACTGCACTTATATTAGTTATTACCTTTTTCGAAAAGCCAATAACTGAGGTATATCTCTGTTTATAAATATCCTTGAACCGAATAAAGCATTATGAATTGAGGGTTTGTCTGCATCATGTGCAAGAGCAAATATATTTCGTTATACAATATTACTTAAGTTTTGAGGTAAATGTACAACAAATTGAATTAAAGTGTAACAAAACTTACTATCCCAGTATTTTACTTTCCCCATCATCAACAGAAAGCCTATATGACCAACTTTATCAAGTTTTTCTTCATATTCATTCCACAGCAACGCCCATTTGTCCTAAAAGGTAACATCAAGCCTCAAAGATCTGCATATTGTGTTATCAACATATGATTACATTTGTGCATTTTTTTATGTTAATTATAATTAAATTTAAGATAACTAACTCACTCGGCATCTTCTATGACAATTGTCCTTCGATTCTTTCAGCCACCAACGCTATTGAAGGATACAATATTTCCAATAGCTACAACAATTCCGATAACATCAGCAAATAAAAAATGGATAATTAAACTAAAATAAATTATATTTTTACATTTACAATATACATATATTTATTAGATATATATACCAACACAGTCATGCTCATGGTACTCATAGTCTGTGTCCAATATGCGGCTGAATGGTTCATTAGTGAAGCCAATAAAGTTGTCATCGATGTGTTCAACTGTCACACCCCCAAATTTGGTGACTTGCAGCGGAATGGAACACTTGAGGGCGTGACTGACCATAGCACCACAGTTACAGTTATATTCAACGACCTAAAGTTTCGTTTTGAAAATACATTGTTTGATTAATTAAAAACATTCAGAGTTACAAAAGTTAGGTCCCAAAAGATGTTTCACGTTGCGGAAATAAGTTTATACAAATCAAATGATAATAAGTGCATAAAAGATAAGTGAGACGCGTCGTCACCGCGACTCCAAAATAGGTCCATATGCAGGCCATGATGCGCATACCTTAATTACCTGAAAATACATTGCTAAAAATGGTCAACAAAAATGTTGGTGAGATCATAGGTTTATGTAAATGAATTGTTCCTACGGTAACCAAAAGTATGAGGTATATGACATAAATGCCACAAAAATAATACATTAACTCTTAAGCTCATGACCCCGAAGCTAGACTGAATGAAATGCCCCAAACTCGAGTGCTTTGCCAGACACTCTAATATGATTAAAATGAAATGCGTTCGTATGACCAGTTGAAGCTACCAACCCGAACGGAGGCGTCACCTTCAATAGATCTATTCACTCACTCTCGCTTACTTCCATAATTAACGGTTCATGATAATAAAGGGGACTTTAATCTGGGCAATGATGTAACTTAAGCAATGTAAATGAATTTTGATACTTTGGTCCGTATGTAAAAATGGTGTAATGTATTCTCCCCCGAGAGTTTAGAAATCAAGTAATCAATTGAAAACGGGGCTATGAAAACTCACCTGATGCGATAGCACAATGAAAATAGTGGATATGATGAAATGTGGCTCGGTCTCTAACCGCAACCTATTATGAATGATGTATCTAATGTAAGCAATGAATTTACGCAACACATGCAAATACGTATGTTATCGATACCACTCGAGACTTTTGGAAATGATGTTTAACGTCGAAAAATATATTTTTGACATCTTGTTAAGTTAATAAACTCTCTTCGTGTAAATGTGTTATAATGATAACCCACGATCGTCATTTGGTAATTTATCGGTGAATATTGTGTTTCCGTCGTAGAAATAATCATTTTTCATAACTTAAAAATATGTGACCAAATGACTTTGCAAAACAAGTCATAAATGTGTGCTCGTTAAGTGTTAGTGAATAGGCTCGGTGTCTTTGAAAACTTTGTAACGATGTCTTGAAGACGTGTCATTTAACTTTTGATCATACGGGTCTCGATTGATAAGAAATACGGCTCACAATATAGTGTATTGCAAAAACTGTTTTTAACTTAGTAATATTTCCCTTATTAGAAAGCTGAAAATATATATTGAAGTTGTCGGGTTTCAAACGCGTATATCTTTGTTGTTATGAGCTCGTTTTCCACGTTCTTTATATCCACGGCTTCATATTAACATGAACTAACATAATTTCAGTAGGTCGGGTCATCTAGATCATGTCTAACACCTCGTTTTGTCCGTTGAATCTCGGCAAACAGCACGCAATATTTTCAGAAATTAGTTTTTCGTCGCCAAACTTAGAAAAATCATAACTTTCTCGTCGTATGTCGGTTTTTACTCATTCAAGCGGCCACGGTTTCGTTTTTGAAAGTATTTTCTAAATATGAAGGCCAAAAATAGTTCAATGTCTACTGATTTTTCAAGATTTCACGTTTTTGGACAGACCCTTTTCTATTGTTTGAAATAATCACTTTTATGGTACAAGCTTGTTCAAAACACAATCAATCAACACCACAACTATTCTAATCCTACCACACACCTTCTTAGGGTGTCATGGGGTCCTTAACATCTCCAACAATGGTGGGTTTCATGAGGATACAACTAAAAATCCATAGATCTATGTTTATAATGAAAATGAGTAACAAGTGGTATGTTTAACATGTATATACTTGCATGATTAGTTGATAGCACAACAAAATATATCAAATGAGAGTATGAAAAGATTGAAAAGTTTACTTGTAACTTACTTGATGATTTGAGGTGATTTGGAGAGAAATGTGTAAGTAACCTAGGGATTTTTATTTCAAAATCCTAACTAGGAGTATAAATGAGACTAAGGGGCGGCACATGGGAGAAATGGAAGAAGTATTTGGCTAATTAAAGCTCTTGTCTCCCACTAAGCAAGAGTTAGTTTGTTTTGAGTATACATTAGGTGTTATCGTGTACCGAGTTAACTAGAAATAAATCTTGACGAGTTAGAATAAAATACGACGAAGTTGTAAAAATTGTAAAATCATATTCCTTGCAAGAATCGGGTGTTAGAATGATTATCGGGTTGAAATTTCGCAAACCGACGGTGTTATAAGCTTTTAACGAGAAATATAGCAAACGATTTAAAAACACCGGGTAAATAAATAATGAAATCTCCATATCATTATAATGAGTATGAAAATGTATTATGATCATTGTCTGGAGTGTTGGGTGTAATGTTAGTAGTAATGACTGAGTGGTAACGTTTATTAAATAATTAAACATACGTTAATGAAAATCACACAAACCCGTGCATGACCTAATATGATGATGATGTTACTGATGATATGTAGACTACTCTAGTCTATATGAAGTGTCCTTACTGATGATGCATAAATACGCAGCTAAACCATAATGGTTACACGCATATGAATACCCGTAAACCTAGTTTACGTAATGATGAATGATAACCATGAATAGTGATTTCCCTCCGGGAATAAATAGTGTTTCGTGAATAGTAAAATTTTTGAAAACTTCTCAAAGTCTCAAACTAACTTCAAAAATGATGAATAGTGATTGGTGAATAGTAAATAATGAATAGTGATTGATGAATAGTAACTTTTCGAGGTTTGGAAAATGACCTGAAATTACAGGTTGTCACAGTCGCCCACCTAAAAAGGAATTCAGTCCCTGAATTCAGTTGGTGTTGGTCTCTGGAGTGGACTCGGTGAAAAGATGTGGGTACTTGAGACGCATCTGGTCTTCCCGCTCCCAAGTAAACTCGGGACCTCTATGAGAATTTCAGCGAACTTTCATGATAGGAATTCTGCTCTGCTTCAACTGTTTGACCTCACGGTCCATGATTTCTGCGGGCTCCTTGACGAAATTGAGCTTATCGTCGAGTTGAACTTCGTCTAATGGAATTACAAGCGATTCATCTGAAAGACATTTCTTGAGGTTTGAAACATGGAAGGTGTTATGGACGCTGCTGAGCTCTGACGGAAGCTCAAGTTTGTATGCCACGGGACCAATCCTTTCCAGAATTCTAAATGGCCCAATGTATCTCCGGTTCAACTTCTCGCGTTTTTCGAATCGTATCACACCTTTCCAAGGCGAGACTTTCAACATGACCTTGTCTCCAACCTGGAATTCTAATGGTTTGCGTCTAATGTCAGTGTAACTTTTCTGTCGGCTTCTGGCTGTGCGGAGTCTTTCTCGGATCTGAATTATCTTTTCTGTTATTTCGCGAACCATCTCTGGACCAGTAAGTTGTACATCGCCAACTTCGGCCCAACAAACAGGGGACCGGCACTTGCGACCATAGAGTGCCTTGAATGGTGCTGCCTTTATGCTCGTGTGATAACTGTTGTTGTAAGAGAACTCGATCAATGGAAAATGGTTAGCCCAACCATTTCCAAAGTCAATCACACATGCCCTGAGCATGTCTTCCAACGTCTGAATCGTTCTCTTGCTCTGACCATCGGTCTGAGGATGATAGGCAGTGCTCATGTCTAATTTGGTTCCAAATGAATCTTGTAATGACTCCCAAAAGTTTGAAGTGAATCGACAATCTCTGTCAGAAATGATGGAAACTGGTGCACTGTGCTTTAAGACTATTTCCTTAACGTAAAGCCTGGTAAGCTGATCCATAGAATGAGTCTCTCTGATTGGAATGAAATGGGCTGATTTAGTGAGTCGATCAACGATTACCCAAATAGCATCGAAACCGCCTGATGTTTTGGGTAGTTTGGTGACAAAGTCCATTGTAATGCGTTCCCACTTCCACTGGGGAATTTTTGGTTGCTGAAGCAATCTTGATGGTTTCTGGTATTCGGCTTTTACTTTAGCACAAGTAAGACATTTGCTGACATACGTAGCTATTTCTGCTTTCATATTCGGCCACTGATAACACTCAAATTGTGCATGTTTTTAGTAGCGTTATTCGTGTTTTTATGTATGTTATTTGGTTATATTTATATGCTTTTGTTACTAAATCGTACCAAAGTGTGTTTGCAAAGCATATGTGGCCGAAAACAGGAAAAAGGAAGAAAAAGATGAGAAAAAGGAGAAAGAAGGAAATATTTATGAAAGTGAGAAGATTCTTATACCAAAACCCAATCAAAAAGGCATTTCAAAGAATGAAGGTCCAAGTATTCATGTCGATTAGCTTCAAAGATGTTGAAAAGATCAAGTTTGGATGAAGAACCAAAGACCCAAAAAGGAAAAATCAAGCCAAGACCACAAAAGTCCAAAATGTTCCAAAACAGCAACCATCCATCCGATCGGAGGCTGCCCGCAACCGATTCGGATGGAGGCAATTCCAAAGACCAACCGATTGGTTGGACATATTTCCGATCGGTTGGAAGCTTACTGATTTACCAAAACTTCATCATTAAGTTTTGTCTTTTCATATATCCAGTTCTAAGGCCTTCTAATAAGGATTCTAGGCTCTTCTAAACTACTTGGAGGACAAGTGAAGCATTAATGAACCAAGACCCTTGGGAGGAGTATTAATAGGATCATTTGTGGAATATTTAGTGTGCTAATTCTTAATCAATAAACTAGTAATCATCCACCACTCATCAAATACTCTAAAATTCGTCCTTAAAAGTCCAGGAGCAGTTGGAGAGTCAAGAAGTCATTATTTGGAGGTCAAAACATCAAGAAATCAACACCAATCCTTGGGGTATCATTACTTTATCATTTGTAATCTATTTCCAATCATTGTAAGACTTTCAATTATGGTTTCTAATGTTCAAAGTGCTGAGATTATGTTCATGTTTGCTATGAGTGGCTAGTGCCTTTGTGCACTTGCTTAGATGATGTGTATTACCAATTGATATGCGTATGATTGTGATGACATGTTTTAATTCAATTTCAAGCCGATTCTAAGATCCAATCGTGATTAAGTTTTGTAGTGACATTTGTTGAATCAAGTTTAACTAGTTGCTAATAATTTTAAGGGTCGAAAGAACTATTGTTATTCAACTAGTTATAATCATTTGTCTATGAATGATTGTTTTTACCCATTATTCTTGATTAAACAAAGAAAGTTAATTGTGGTCGTAATGAGAATGCTTTTGTCTATCAAAAATAGGATTGATGGTAAACCATTTCAAGGGTCGAAAGATTAATAGTTTACTCTCAATTGTGACCTTTTGTCTATGATCGGTTACCTTTTGTATTGACCATTTCCTAAGCTATTTGATTAAGCAAAAGATGATTTTTATGTTTAAGGTACACCAACTTATGAACCTTGAATTGATCTTGAATTGAGTGGTTAAACGTAATGCTTGTTTTTATGAACTAAAATCTTGACGAAGGTTTAATTTGTAGAAACAATAGATTAGTTCACCAAACTAATTATCATAACCAACATGTTGTCCAAAGTTATCACAATCATGCTTATCAATGAGTAGTATGCTAGTCTAAGCAAGTGTAGTTTTTAATCATTTGAATTATTCTATTTTTCATTACTTGTTAAGGAATTTACTTCTAGTAGCTTACAATTCGATTCACTACACAAATCCCTGCGAACGATCCCGACTTACCATCATAATCTTGCTATAACGGACGAGTTCACTTGCTCGTATGTGTTGTTTCTAGATCCGGTAATTCGACCTTTATAAATTTAAAACTTGTACTCGCACACGACACATCAGCCACCAATAAAGTTTCTTGAGAACCTGATACATCTTATCAGAACCTGGGTGAATGGAGTACTTAGACTTGTGCGATTCGTGCATAATCAACTCTCGTATTCCGCCATAGAGAGGTATCCAGCTTCTATCCTTGAAGCATAATATTCCGTCTGCTCTTCTTACAAAGCCATTGGCGTTTTCTGGCATTTTATCGATTTTCTCACTTGTTCGGTTTTCTTCCTTGAGTGCTTCTACCTGAGCCTCAAGGATTTTTGACGGTAAAGATGAAATGATCGTCATTCCCAATGATCTGACTCTCAAAGGCTTGAGTCTTTCTTTCCGACTAAGGGCATCTGCTACCACATTAGCCTTACCTGGGTGATATCGAATCTCACAATCGTAATCACTAAGTAGTTCCAACCAACGACGCTGCCTCATGTTGAGTTCTTTCTGATCAAGTATGTACTGTAAGCTCTTGTGGTCGGTAAATACTACACACTTAGTTCCGTAAAGATAGTGCCTCCAAATCTTGAGTGCGAAAACCACGGCACCCAACTCTAAGTCGTGAGTAGTGTAATTCTTCTCATACTTCTTAAGCTGAAGAGATGCATAAGCTATCACCTTCTCATTTTGCATTAGCATGGCTCCATGCCCTTTATGTGAAGCATCACAATATACCATGAAGTTTTCAATCCCTTCGGGTAATGCCAAAATTGGTGCACTACAAAGCTTCTGCTTCAATAACTGAAAAGCGGACTCTTGTTTTTCTCCCCACTCGTACTTCTGGTTTTTCTGTGTCAACTTGGTCAACGGATTCACTATCTTAGAAAACCCTTCAATGAACTTTCTATAATATCCGGCAAGTCCTAAGAACTGACGAATCTCTGTTGGGGTCTTGGGTGTTGTCCAATCTTTAACAGCCTCGATCTTTGCAGGGTCCACTTGTAATCCTTGACTATCAATGACGTGACCAAGAAATTGTACTCTTCGGATCAAAAATCACACTTCGAAAATTTGCATACAATTTCTCCTGCTTGAGTAGCCCTAAAATTGTCTTGAGGTGCTCTCTGTGCTCTTCTTCGCTCTTCGAGTAAATCAAGATATCGTCGATGAACACAATTACAAACTTATCCAGATACGGCTTGCAAACTCTATTCATGAGATCCATGAATACTGCAGGTGCATTGGTTAATCCGAACGGCATTACTTGAAACTCATAGTGACCATAACTTGTTCTGAATGCTGTCTTCGGGATATCTCCCTCCCAAACTCTGAGCTGATGGTAACCTGATCTTAAATCAATCTTTGAGTAAAAACTAGAGCCTTGCAACTGATCAAATAAGTCATTGATTCTGGGCAGTGGGTAACGATTCTTCACTGTTAACTTGTTCAGTTCTCGATAGTCTATGCACATCCTGAAAGATCCATCTTTCTTCTTCACAAACAAGACAGGTGCTCCCCAAGGCGAGGAACTCGGCCTAATGAATCCTTTGTCTAAGAGCTCTTGCAATTGGTTAGACAACTCTTGCATTTCTGATGGCGCTAGTCGGTAAGGTGCTCTTGTGACTGGTGCATCTCCTGGCACTAAGTCAATCTGAAATTCTACTTGGCGAGTAGGTGGAAGTCCTGGCAAGTCTTCGGGAAAGACCTCCAGAAAATCTCGAACAATTGGTACATCTTCAAGTCGTTTCTCATCCGACTTCTTCTCTGTGATATGTGCCAAGAAAGCATAACAACCCTTCTTTATGTATTTCTCTGTTTTGATGCATGAGATGATACTGAGTCTAGTCCCACTTCGTTCACCACGAACGATCAAGGTTTCGCCGTCATAAGGGAGATGAACAACCTTTTCATCACAAATGATCCTTGCCTGATGTTGGGATAACCAATCCATACCGATTATTACGTCAAAACTTCCAAGTTCTACAGGCATGAGGTCTATATTGAATGGGTGATTAAGAAAATTGAGAGTGCAACCACGAATGATGGTGTTTGTGCCAACTAAACTACCGTTAGCTAGTTCGATGTGGTAGGGAGTGTCTAGTGTGGTTGGTTCGATATTTAGTAAAGGTGCAAATGCAGTAGAAACAAAACTTCTGTCGGCTCCTTAATCAAATAAAATGGATGCATAACAATTATTGATGAGGAACGTACACGTGACGACATTCGGGTCCTCTTTGACATCTTCACCTCCTATCACATACACTCTGCCTCTAGCTGTTCCACCTTGGTTCGCGTTCCCTTGATTCTTTCTTTTTGTAAATTCATTCTTGAAATGTCCTCTTTCTCCACAACCAAAACATGTCAATGCGGGTCTCTGATCGTCAACCATAATCGGAGCCTTGCAATCCCTGGTCGAATGACCAACCTTCTTACAGTTCCCACAAGGATTAGGACAGTTTCCAGGGTTATGATGGGTTTGGAATTTGTTGCACTTGGGTAAGGTACCATTGTAACCTCTCTTTTCAGCTGGGCCTGCAGCATAGGCCTTTGCAACTTCTTGCCTCTTGGGTGGTGGTTGGATAGCATTGCCACCTTGGTTATTGTCCCACTTTCTTTTTTTGTTCTTGTTATTGTTGGAATGGTTTCGGTTGTTGTTATAGTTGTTGTTGTTTCGGTAGTTGTTGGAGTTGTTGTTGTAGTTACGGTTATTGTTGGTGTTGCCATTGTTATTGTTTGCAGTCGTCCCTTTCTTCACTACCTGAGCCATAAGCTTCTGAGATATTCTGACAGCCTCGTCCAGTGTTTGTGGATCAAATGAAATTACAACCCCCTGGATGTTGGATGGTAAACCACCAATGAAATTTTCTAACAACTTTTCATTGTCTAGAACCATAGTTGGACACAATGCAGCCAACTCCTGAAATCTTCTGATGTATGCTTCAATCTCATTACCCTTAGTCACTAACTCATAAAATTATGTTTCCAACTTTTTCACTTCCGTGCGTGGACAAAACTTTTTAGACAGTAATTTCTTGAATTCATCCCATGAGAGCTTGTGAGCATTTTCCATACCAATCGGCTGGGCATAAGAATTCCACCACGACATAGCTTTGTCAATGAGTGTACTGGTTGCAAACTTTACCTTGCTGTCCTCGGGACAGTTGCATAGTAGGAATACAGATTCTGTCTTTTCAAACCATCGGATCATGGCAGTGGCTCCTTCAGTGCCCTTGAATTTTATAGGATCACCACTCTTGAAGTCTTTGTAAGTACACTTACGACCATTAGTATCTCGTCCTCCAGCTTCTTCCATTTCTGCCCTTGAAGCGGCTTCAGCAGCAGCAGCTACGGCTGCTCTTTCGGCTACTAGTGCTGCCTCAATACTATCGGTAACAAGCTTCCTGATATCAGCGGGTGTCATAGACGTAGTAGCTCTTTTGGGCGGCATGACTCTTCATAATCACAAAAGATAACAACAATGAAAACTCACAATAGAAACGATCATCATGTACAATATATACAACCACAACATGTATATACAACCACAACATGTACATATAACCACAGCGTGTATAAATACAACCACAACATGTATAAATACAATGAAATCACAACGAGAACAACTATGAAATATCATAAATATAATCACAACGCACATGAATATAATACATGAAAATTTTGGTCAATGTAGGCCGATATCATAAATAGCACAACTATTCCTGCATAGTAGAGTCACACTTGCTACATTTGTTTGTACAACAACCAAAAGACATACAAGTTCTTTAAACTATGTCCCACACCCCGGGACTAGGATACTAATAGTACAAGCTACATGATAAAAGTATAACACTAAGCACCTCCTGGTGCTCCACCTAATCGATGACTAATCCTCTCGATATCTCTGGACATAGCAACCACGATCTCCTCCAAATGCTAAACTCGGAGCTGAAGATCGGCCTCCCTGCTCTCTGATGCAGAAATACTGGCCTGAACTAAAGCTAACTCTCCTGCCTGACGGTGATGCTCATCCTGGGACATCTGTGCCCTGTCAAATAACTTCGGCATCTCCTGTCTCAACTGGGTAATGCGCTCAGAACTCTCCTGCTGCCTGGCCTCTAAGCCCTGATATGAGACATCAATAGAAACTTTGCCCAAAACTAGTCCCTCAATCTGCTCCTCCATAGTCTCGACTCGGCTCACTGGTATCTCTGCTAGCTGACCCAATGCCCTCTCAATCTGTCCCTGGTGCTGATCCACTTGGGCCTCCAATGCTGAAATAGTAGACTGTCTGGCTGATGCTTCTCTAGAACTCTCGCCAATCTCAAACCTGCGAGATGGTGCAGTCTCTGCTGTCTCTGTAGTGGCTGGTGATGGGATGTCAAGTCGTGCCCACTTCTTGAGCTGTAAATCAGACATAAGAGTAGGGTTTCTAGGATGAAGTGGTACTGATGGTGTCTCAGATGGTGATAATGATGGTAAGGCTGGGGATAGTGGTGGTAGAGGTGGTAGGGATGGTGATGGTGAGGATGATGGTAATGGTGCAAAAGCAGCTGGTGATCTGATAGTAAGACGATGAACATGCTTAGCAGCAGTGCACTTCATGCGCGGTCCATCTGGATATAGTCGGTAAACCCGACCAATAGGTATGAACTCCCCTGGCTGAATAACAGGTGCAACTCTAGGACCACGGCGGATCACAGGTGACAAAGGTGGGATAGGTGCCACCTCGCCCTCCTCAAAGGGTTCAGTGTCAGCCTCAGATAGCATAGGTGATGACTGTGGAATAGGCTCCACTGAGGATAGGATGATAGTGGGTAGTGATGAAGTAACTGACTCTAGCACAATGGTGGGTGGTGATAAAACCTCGTCAGTCTCAGAATCAGATGCAATGACAATGGGATGCGTGTCTGAAGACATCTCTGTGACAATCGATGTGAAATGAAAGTAAATAACTAACATAATGTATGTATGAAACATCATGTAAAATGAATATGCACTTATGATGAAATGATAAGATGCTGTGATTGTGTAGTTATAGTCTAGGGTATTATGGACAACCTAGTTCGCTATAACCTTTTCTCTGGTACCAATCTGTCACACCCCCAAATTTGGTGACCTGCAGCGAAATGGAACACTTGAGGGCGTGACTGACCATAGCACCACAGTTACAGTTATATTGAACGACCTAAAGTGTCATTTTGAAAATACATCGTTTGATTAATTAAAAACATTCAGAGTTACAAAAGTTAGGTCCCAAAAGATGTTTCACGTTGCGGAAATAAGTTTATACAAATCAAACGATAATAAGTGCATAAAAGATAAGTGAGACGCGTTGTCACCGCGACTCCAAAATAGGTCCATATGCAGGCCATGATGCGCATACCTTAATTACCTGAAAATACATTGCTAAAAATGGTCAACAAAAATGTTGGTGAGATCATAGGTTTATGTAAATGAATTGTTCCTACGGTAACCAAAAGTATGAGGTGTATGACATAAATGCCACAAAAATAATACATTAGCTCTTAAGCTCATGACCCCGAAGCTAGACTGAATGAAATGCCCCAAACCCGAGTGCTTTGCCAGACACTCTAATATGTTAAAATGAAATTCGTTCGTATGACCAGTTGGAGCTACCAACCCGAATGGAGGCGTCACCCTCAATAGATCTATTCACTCACTCTCGCTTACTTCCATAATTAACGGTTCATGATAATAAAGGGGACTTTAATCTGGGCAATGATGTAACTTAAGCAATGTAAATGAATTTTGATACTTTGGTCCGTATGTAAAAATGGTGCAATGTATTCTCCCCCGAGAGTTTAGAAATCAAGTAATCAATTGAAAACGGGGCTATGAAAACTCACCTGATGCGATAGCACAATGACAATAGTGGATATGATGAAATGTGGCTCGGTCTCTAACCGCAACCTATTATGAATGATGTATCTAATGTAAGCAATGAATTTACGCAACACATGCAAATACGTATGTTATCGATACCACTCGAGACTTTTGGAAATGATGTTTATCGTCGAAAAATATATTTTTGACGTCTCGTTAAGTTAATAAACTCTCTTCGTGTAAATGTGTTGCAATGATAACCCACGATCTTCATTTGGTAATTTATCGGTGAATATTGTGTTTCCGTCGTAGAAATAATCATTTTTCATAACTTGAAAATATGTGACCAAATGACTTTGCAAAACTAGTCATAAATGTGTGCTCGTTAAGTGTTAGTGAATAGGCTCGGTGTCTTTGAAAACTTTGTAACGATGTCTTGAAGACGTGTCATTTAACTTTTGATCATACGGGTCTCGATTGATAAGAAATACGGCTCTCAATATAGTGTATTGCAAAAACTGTTTTTAACTTAGTAATATTTTCCTTATTAGAAAGCTGAAAATATATATTGAAGTTGTCGGGTTTCAAACGCGTATATCTTTGTCGTTATGAGCTCGTTTTCCACGTTCTTTAAATCCACGGATTCGTATTAACATGAAATAACATAATTTCAGTAGGTCAGGTCGTCTAGATCATGTCTAATGCCTCATTTTGTCCGTTGAATCTCGGCAAACAGCACGCAATATTTTCAGAAATTAGTTTTTTTCGCCAAACTTAGACAAATCATAACTTTCTCGTCGTAAGTCGGTTTTTACTCATTCAAGCGGCCACGGTTTCGTTTTTGAAAGTATTTTCTAAATATGAAGGCCAAAAATAGTTCAATGTCTACTGAGTTTTCCAGATTTCACGTTTTGGACAGACCCTTTTCTATTGTTTGAAATAATCACTTTTATGGTACAAGGCTTGTTCAAAACACAATCAATCAACACCACAACTACTCTAATCCTACCACACACCTTCTTAGGGTGTCATGGGGTCCTTAACATCTCCAACAATGGTGGGTTTCATGAGGATACAACTAAAAATCCATAGATCTATGTTTATAATGAAAATGAGTAACAAGTGGTATGTTTAACATGTATATACTTGCATGATTAGTTGATAGCACAACAAAATATATCAAATGAGAGTATGAAAAGATTGAAAAGTTTACTTGTAACTTACTTGATGATTTGAGGTGATTTGGAGAGAAATGTGTAAGTAACCTAGGGATTTTTATTTTAAAATCCTAACTAGGAGTATAAATGAGACTAGATTATCACTTGTTCTTGAAAAATTTATGGATTCTCCTTGTGTTCTTGATGTTGGCCGAACATATGGGAGGAAAAAGATGAGAGGATTTTGATGTTTTGCTAACTATTAGTGGAAGTGTATGTGTTATGGAAATTAAATCCAAAACATATAAGCTAGGTGCATTAAATGAGGCACTTAGCTAATCAAGTGAAAAATGGACATTTAGGGGGGCTAGGGGGGCGGCACATGGGAGAAATGGAAGAAGTATTTGGCTAATTAAAGCTCTTGTCTCCCACTAAGCAAGAGTTAGTTTGTTTTGAGTATACATTAGGTTTTATCGTGTACCGAGTTAACTAGAAATAAATCTTGACGAGTTAGGATAAAATACGACGAAGTTGTAAAAATTGTAAAATCATATTCCTTGCAAGAATCGGGTGTTAGAATAATTATCGGGTTGAAATTTCGCAAACCGATGGTGTTATAAGCTTTTAACGAGAAATATAGCAAACGATTTAAAAACACCGGGTAAATAAATAATGAAATCTCTATATCATTATAATGAGTATGAAAATGTATTATGATCATTTTCTGGAGTGTTGGGTGTAATGTTAGTAGTAATGACTGAGTGGTAACGTTTATTAAATAATTAAACGTACGTTAATGAAAATCACACAAACCCGTGCATGACCTAATATGATGATGATGTTACTGATGATATGTAGACTACTCTAGTCTATATGAAGTGTCCTTACTGAGAATATGCAGCTAAACCATAATGGTTACGTGTATTTGAATACCCGTAAACCTAGTTTACGTAATGATGAATGATAACCATGAATAGTGATTTTCCTCCTGGAATGAATAGTGTTTCGTGAATAGTAAAATTTTTGAAAACTTCTCAAAGTGTCAAACTGACTTCAAAAATGATGAATAGTGATTAGTGAATAGTAAATGATGAATAGGGATTGATGAATAGTAAATTGTCGAAGTTTGGAAAATGACCTGAAATTACGGGTTGTCACATCAACTCTCATAACATCGGTCCCTTTATAAAATGAAATTTTATACATGTGTGGTAACAGCGGCAACCTTCCATCGTTTTCATTGACCCTCTTACAACAGTGGCTCAAATTTAAACATCAATTCTTTTTTGATGTAAACTTGAATACGATTTGACTGTTGCAACAATTGTTAGTATTAGTGTCTTTGTTAAATATGTACAACCAATTATGATTAGTAATTAAATTAAATATACCTCTTCATCTTGAAAAACAAAATCAAGATTATATGGATCGTGCTCTTCATTTAGTTTGTGGGAATGCCAAACAGAAATGCACCTTCCTTTTATTGTAATATTAACAACCATAGGACTAATATCTCTAATTGGTGTTATTGTGCGATCATTTATGTTTAGTCCTGTCAAATTGTACATATAGTCTTCATATGAACTGAACTAAAACCATTTATATATTGAATAATAAATTCTAACCAAACCTTGTGAATGACTCCCAAAAGTGGACATATTGCTTCCAATGCTCTTCCTTTGGCGGGAAGTTATTCCTACATATATTCAAAGATAATATCAGTTGGCAGTTTATCAAACCATGTAAAATAAAAAATATATGTTTATTATTTGTTAACAAACTACCTGAAGAAGAAGATCCACCAGTAGATGTATGCATCACTTTGGATTTCTTTCTATATCCACTAACACCTATAAAATGATCAATATATTGTTGCGATATAATGAAATTTAACAAAAACATACACACAATAATTTATATCCAAATTACCTGTTGAGGAGCTACTTAAATTGGATGAATGAACTTTTGAAGTCCTTCCACCCCATGTCGTTAACCCTATATAATTTTTTAAATTTTTATTAGATAAAATTTAAAAATACGTTACAGGCATTTAATAATAATGAAATTAATGGATGTAGAGAAACAAAGTTAGAATTACCAATTTTGGCATTCTCTCATTCGGAATGCATATCCAAAGACGTTGACTGGTACCCAAAATTTCATCTTGTACGTGGATTAACGGCTCCTGTATGTTAATCAGTACATTATTCTCAAACTATTATATGCAAGATTTTATAACCGACGGAAGCTAAATTAATTCTTAACAATAATACCTGATGCTGCACTTCTCAAATCTTTTTGTGAGTTCCTGATGTATGTCATCCTATTTGATTCCATCATTGAGGTTGATTTCCCTAATAACATTTACAAAACATTTTATCTTATCATTAAAGTGGTGTCATTCAAACATTAACATATCAAAGTTTGAAATAATGTATAGTAAGAAAATTAATTACACAACATACACAGTGTACCCAAATTATTTGGATTAATGTCAAATTATAATACATTGTGGTTTTCTACCTGGTTTGTCATCTCTAAACATGGTTGTGGCTGCTTTAGTTGTCATATTTTTTGAAAGTTCAGTGCCTGGGTATTCAATAAACATATATGTAAATAAACTATATAATTAATCATATTCTCATTTAATACTTTTACACCATAATACCTTGCCGACGTGTTTTTGATGTACCACCCTCAATCATGGTTACAACCACTGCAGTTGGTTTCTTTGTATTACCTTTAACTGATGCAAATATTAAAGTATATCTGTGTTTACTCATTGTCCTTAAAGTTTTACACATATGGGCCATTAACAACATAATTTTAAACCAAATACCTTGTTTCTGCTTTGTTGGTGTATCGCTCTCAGACATTCTCGCATTTGTTGTTGTACTTTTAGGTGTTGAATATCTCACTGATGAAAAAAGTACAACGTTATATCTGAGTAAAATTAAACATTAAATCAACTCTATTATCATACTAAAGTAAAAACATCATACATTCTGGATACGTAACTGGTGTGTCACTTCCAGCCATGTTCCCATCAACTGGGACTGATTTATTCTTTATACCATTCCCATCTACAAATTCAAACAAAATTCCTCATTGTAAATATAAAGTCTATGAGGGAAACATGGTTAACATAAGGCATTAATATATATAAGTTGTAAATAAAAATAGAAAAACATGTAAAATCTAACAGCACAAAATATAATACAACTCTTATGAACTACTTATATTCTTTTCAAGTATGTGTTACAAAAAAGGTTTAGCAGTACTAAGTTTAAAAGAACGTGATTAAATTGAAACTTAGTACTGATATAATGTATTGGAAGAAACAGTACTAACGTGCTAGTTAATACTAAATTGAAAGTTAGTACTGTTGCGATCTTTAAAGGCGCAGTTCTAATTTGAAACTTAGTACTGTTAACATGCGTTTAAAGAAACAGTATTAACGTGAAAATTAGTACTGTTGCAACCCAATGGTTATAGCAACAAATACATATTATGCACAACATGTTTTATAAATAACAAAATCACATAATCTATCAATGAGACAATATCATTGTATCAAGAATATGTTAATGGTCATGTAAGCTATCAATCACACAATATCAATGTATTAAAATTCAATATTAAATTCAAAACCGTATAATTCTATAACACAAATATCGACATAATACTTTTAAAACATAATACCTCGTGAATGACTTTGATGGTGTATCACTTTCAAACATGATGTCATTCATGGTAGTAGTTTTCTTCCTAACAACCCTTGAATCTGAAACAATTATGTAAATATTGATAAGAAATTTAACACAATGATATAAACTATTAAACAAAGAATATCAGTTTGTTTGTTTGACACACATCATCAATTTAATTAACTAAAAAATGTCAATATTAAAGGTATAATAAAAATAATTTAAATGCACAATACCTTTTTGATGCATGGTTGCATCCACTGTAGTAGTTTTCTTTTTCGAAGCTTTTTCCACTTCAATTTTAAATAGACATGTGTCTCAACTCATTGAACAAATGTATTAACAGAATTTCAACAAACAATGTATACAAAACAATTTATCATTACAGTACCAGATGCAGGATCTTTTACATTTGTTATATGGTGTGGTATACTTTTCCCTTCTTGGATATCTACATCAAAATTCATTGTATCATGAATTAAATACAAATTATATGTAACCAAATTATTCAAGAACACAATACCTGGAAGACAACTTTCAGAATTTTTGTTTTGCTTAGCTTTTGAAAGCCTTTCAGAATGTCTTTGCCACTGCCTATTTGATTAGGGTTGCTATATAGATCGATTTCTGTATATTAAAAATACGTATATGTTTGTAGATGCGTAGTTAATGATGTATATATAATGAAAAATTAGAGCTGCAATTGTGTGAATTTTAGATATATGCAAAATATTTTTGGAGATAAAAGATATCATAGAATCCATTCTAAACGTATCCTCATACGAATCAAACTGTAATAGCTATGTTATTCGGGGCTGCAATTGTGCGAATTTTAGATATATGCAAACTATTTTTGGAGATAAAAGATATCATAGAATCCATTCTAAACGTATCCTCATATGAATCAAACTTTAATAGCTATGTTATTCGGATTAAGCTTCCCAAATAAATGTATATCCTTCCTTGCGTTTATAGATTTTAGTTTGTAAAACAAATACAAAACATTGTGTTAGTGCAGTGATTAAGATGTGATTAGCACTTATTCACAAACCCATGTTCAAATCCATGATAATGAAATTTTTAACAAACAAATTCCGGAATTCACAATGCAAAACACTGCTTACGTGGCTTCATTGTGATGACATGGAATAAAAATATGATGAGGTGGTATTCCATGTCATTGATGATGTCATATATATATATATATATATATATATATAATGTATTTATTGAGTGCATTGAGTATTAAAAATAGGTATTGGTAATTGGTTTAGTCGTTAACGTTAAATACGTATAATTAAGTGGGCTTAGTTAAAGAATTATAAAGGTGTAAGAAATTTATTTTTAGCACTTTTGTAGTAATTTAGGGAATGTGAGAATTTATCAAAAATAATCGTTAGGAGTGTCGGGTACGTTGGGTATTCATTTGAATTGTGAAAACTTTTTTTAAATTAATAATCGTGAGTAACTAAAAATGCAAATGCCCTAGCAATTTAAATTATGAATTAGAGTAGTGGTAATGTAATGTAATGTTGTACACTAACTTTAGTCTAAAGTCATAGTGCACAAAAGGGTGTTTCTTGTTTTACGTCATTTAATTAAATAGTTTTATGTAAAGTTAAATGTGTAAACTTCCAAAATAAATAAATTTTGAGCTTGAGGTTGAGTGAGGACATGAAAAATTATGGGTTGTTATACTTGCTTCTATCACTCAACTCACCTCCATTGGATTGACTTTAGTTGATTAGACAATCAAATTAACACTTCCAAATCATTAGGAAAGATCAATGTTGAATGGATTAAAATCAAATAAAAGCACAATCTTTCACAAATCTTGAACTCTATAAATTAGAACCTCCAGGAACTTCATTTCATCACCTTCATCACAACAACCTGTGAGTCTTAGCATTTCTTAAGCAAATTCACAATGACAAAATCCAACAACTCATCACCCTCCACTAGGCCACCTAGAAGAACCGCAAGGATTAGTGTCAAACCTTGTTGTTTTGTCAACCTAAACTCATCATCATCAGACTCTTCACCCATTAACATCTCATCACCCATCCAAGATGAAAATTTCTTGAATCTAAGTACTCCAACACCTCCACCAAAATCACCTATCATTGTGACTACTCCACCTCCAACCAAAACTCCAATAGAAACTACACCACCTCCTGCTCTATCACAACCACCAAAATGACCATCACCACCAAAGTCTCCAAAACTTGAACCCATTGAACTTTTTTGCTACACCATGTTGATCTCAGTTGAGCAATTGATATTATTAGTTATCTTAGATATGAATCTAAAACAACAAGTATAGAAACTGTTCTTGAAACAATATTAAATACTATGCGGAATCTAATGTTTAATCTTAAGAAGAACAATTAATAGAACAGTAGAATTCTCAACAAACACTTCAATATATTAATATACGAATACTCAAAAGTATTAGGGTTTTACAACCTTGAAGTGAATCGACTCTGTTGGAAATTAAATAATCTGAAGATTAAGTATCGGGAACTATGTAACCACTGTAAGAATTTCACTATATAATTATCATATTCTAGTACTTATCATTTTTCTACGTATAATTTTTTTTATTTATTATCTGATCATAATTATTATCTAATGTGATGTAGGTCACATCCTCGATAAACGTGCTCACACGCAACCCAACCTTAACTTATTTAATATAAACATTTTTTACCTAAAACTTTATGATACCTCATCTGCCACTTTACGTTAAATTGGTTAACGTACGTTTAAAACTGAACATTTCTTATCTAATAAGAGTTTCTATGTAACCCTAAACTATCATAACAACATGTAAGGATAAAAAAACCTTAAAAATACTAAAATACAATTTATTTAAGTAATGTACAAGTCACTAAAGCACAAAAACCCTAATTCCACTATAACTCCCGATAAAAACCCTAATTTCACAGAACTATGATTTTATGTAATAAAATCACAAACCCTAAATAATATTTTTATAAAATATATATGTACAAGTCCTTTAAACCAAAGTACAAGTCATTTAAGCATAAAAACATAAATATTAATAAAAATACTATAAAAACCTTAAAAATAATTATTTTAAAGCATATTGTGCAATAATTTCATGCACTAAATTTTAAAATAAATTTATTATATTTACTAATTAATTGTACAAGCCCATAAAACCCATTGTACAACCTTCCAATGCACAAAACCCAAAAATCTCATTTAAATACTTTAAAAACCTAATAAAAATTACATAAAATTTATATAACTTAAGGAAATATTAAAAATGTATTTTTCTTATTTCACAAACCTAAGTACCACCCTATTTAGCCTATAGTACAACTCCATAAAGCACAACATCATTTTCTTTTCATATATATAAAATCCGGTTATACCTATACATAAATATAAACCCTAAAATTAATCTCTAATTAATAACTAATTACCATAAACCTTAAACTAACTAGTTACCATCTCTAACCCTAAGGTACCACTTGACATAACCTAATGTACCACCTATTAATGCACCATTCGAACTACATCTATTCATTTCTATCTTGTCTAGTTCGAATCCAACACCAAACCAACTAACCACTTTTTTTTCAAAACCCTAAGTAAACTATATGTTATCCCCTAGAACCCTCCACATCACCCATTCTCTAGAAGGTAGGATACTTGTATGGAGGGGGACTTTCCACATCAACCTCCTTCCCCCTCCTTCCATATGGCGCCTAAGAGATAAGACCACATCACCTTATCCCTCTCACACTTCACAAGGAACCCTAGAACCAAGTAGAAACCCTAATCCTCCTTCCCTATAAATATCAAGCACCATATTTCCATTTCTTCCTCAAACCTACTCGACACAACTCAAACAGCCCACATACTCAATCACTACTGATCCCACAACATTCATACAAGCCTAAGAAACCCTAAGAAGCCTAGGAGGAAGGAGGAATACTTGTGTCCAAATTCCAAGTCCAATTCGCCCCAAAAATCCCTATTCGACTCATATAGACAAGTAAGTGTCTTGAACCCTTTTCATTACTCTTTAGATACTCTAAATACTCTTAGAACATCACTAAATAACTTCTAATAAAAACCTAGGCTAGGCACTATATATGTCTTTTCTTTTTCTTTCTTGTCGAACACAACCAAACAAACCCTAATGTTTATATATAATATATATATATATATAATATATATATATTAAAGTAACTTAGAAATATTTTAAAGGATGGATTAGAAATGCAAAAATAATAATAACTACATATACTAAAATGATATTGGAACTCAAGAACTAGAAACCATTGATTTTTGTTTTCTTTTTCTTTCTATTGAACCAAACAAACACCCTCTTATTATTTTGTACAAATCAAGAACTGATAAAACATGTTAAAAATAGTTTAAATATGTTAATCATATCGTAAACATGCTAGAAATATTAATCCATAAGCTCAAAAACCAAAAACTATTTCGTTTTCCTTTTCTTTCTTCCTGTCGCAAAAACAGCAGATCGCCCCACTTTGGACCTCAAATTCGACCATCAAACTGACTTTAAAAATTCTGGATTTTTGTCATGTTAAATATCACCTAGCTGTCTAATTTTAGGTAAAAGAACAAAGTAAAAAGATCGAGTATTCATCAAGTTATTCATTTTTCTTTTCTGCCCGTTTTCTGTCACTCGAACGCCCCACAAATAAATCATTCGAGTTTCATAAGCTCGAATGACCAGGCCATAAGCTGTCAAAAAGCTTTTAATAAGTTGAAAATAAAGTTTATAAAAGAGTCGTAAAAAGTTTCGCCTTTTTCCGTAACATATAATGCATTTTTATAAAATAAGGACGTCGGGTGTAACGACTTGGGAGTCTCAAGGGTATTTTATGTCAAAACTCTAAATAGCTTTATAACATGGACTTGACCTGCTGTCGACTTGTAACTTAGGGGTAAAAAGTTTCATTTTTGAAACTACATGGTAGAAACCGTCATTTGACCATAGTTGAGGGGTAAAAGTTGCCAACTTATGAAAGTTGAGGGGTAAAAATTGTAATTTCATAAAAGTTCAGGGGTATAAATTGTCAATATGTGAAACTATAGGGGAGAAAGCGTAACATTTTATTATTATTATTATTATTATTATTATTATTATATAAAACATCACTTTATTATTATTATTATTATTATTATTATTATTATTATTATTATTATTATTATTATTATTATTATTATACATAATATTATATATATATATATATATATATATATATAATATATATATATATATATATATATATATATATATATATATATAATATATAAACTACGTTTATCTCGATAACAAACTAACGAAATATATATTTAACGAACAGACGGAACGAAAACATAAAAATAAGAAATAAGATAAATCTTATAACTTTTGAAGAGACTTCATATTGTCTCAAAATTAACATTTAATCGACAACCGAAAACGTTACGAGACGAATAATAAAACTTATATATACAGAAACGATTACTGAAATTTGACATAACGAACCAGGTTGCGTGCCGGAGACGTTTATCAACTTTATTTAACTTTGTTTTCCATCCAGACTGACCAGGTGAGTTCATAGTCCCACTTTTCTTTATATGTTTTCCAAACTTGTGGGGAGATACATTCTATTAAACCGAACACAAGTATTTTCCTGATTGTTATTGCACTAAGTTAATTGTTCCCTATTTATATTTATATTTAAAAAGTCCCTCATATCATGCACCATTAGTCACCTGCTGGGTGAGCGCGAATATGTGAATAGATCTATTGGCCTGACGACCCATTTGTACTAGTCGGATGGATATCTTTGTGGTAGCCGGTTAGACAGATGCATTATATTTGATATCTAATCTCGGGGCCAAACCACTTTCATTTTTATTATGTTAGTGAGACTGGAAACTGTCAACGCATTGCGTGTCATGAGGTTTAGTGCAATATACCGAACTGTGATATAACTGATTTCTTTTTATTTAACTTGTGTTCAAACTGATTATAACCTTAAACGCTATGGATTCACTCAACCTTTGTGTTGACTTTTTAACATGTTTATCTCAGGTAATTAAAAGACTGAACATGGCACGGAGTGGCTGTGGACTTTCTTCTTATAAAAAGAGTGTCCATTTTGTTATCATTCAACTGAATAATGTAACTTTTATAACGTATTTCCGAACTTCCCTCTGGGACCAATATTATGTACTCTGATTTAAATAAATGAATGATAACAATTTATTTAAAACGTCTCTTTTTGAGTCGTTTTCTATTCTCATGACTGTGATACTTGAAGTAACACCCCAAACTTATATTCCGCTGCGTATATCGAAAACAGGGGTGTTACAAACTAAAAGTATACAAGATCAGTTCTGCTCAAAGAAATACTCTAAGTATCATTCTACTGTTAGTGCATTTGATTCTACTGCTAGCGTTAAACATTCTACTGCTGAATGATGCTGCTGCTGGTGAAGAAGATTCTACTGCTGAGTGGATCACTGTTGAAGTATTCTACTACTGGTTGGATAAGTATATGAAGATATTGTGTGTATAATAGTCAACAATACACGGTAGATAATATCTTTAGACAAAGTGTTCAGTAACAAGCTGTAAACACAGATACATGTTGTATCTTAATGACTGACACTCTCAAGCATGTGTTCGATTAGACTTGACAATATTTGTAAAGATCTCTCTTGGACTATAAATGAGAGATCTTAGACTAGATATTAAATAACTTAGATTTCTGCCAAAATATAGAACTTGAATATCTGTTAAGAGAAAAGAACAAACACAACAATATCACAAGTCATAGAAACATTAAGATTCAAGGTTTTGTAACCCTAGTGATAGTGAAGATCACTCGTATTATTATTTTGAATAATATTGAATTGTTTGGTGTTAACATTGTGTGTTCATTATTCATTCTCAAGCATTACTTTCCATTTCCAATAACCAAATATACCTTCTAAGTGTGGTTAAGTAGATTCCGCATACTTAACCATATTAACTCAAAGTATCACATACACTCGTACTAAAGGACTAACATCCTCAAATAGTGTTTCAAAGCATCCTCTCAATTGGTATCAGAGCCAGGCTGATATCTTTGATTTAGAAGAAGATGAAGAAGAAATGGACGTTGAATCTATTCAGACAAATGTTGCTGCAAAACTACCCATGCTTAAACAGAATGAGTTTGAGATGTGGAGGCTGAGGATAGAGCAATATTTCCAAGTGCAAGACTATGCACTTTGGGAAATCATTGAAGATGGAAACTCTTACCAGCCTACAACCACTACATCAACAGTGGATGGCAAAGTGGTGACAACTCTGCTGCTTCACCCAACATCTGCAGAAGACAGAATAAAGAAGAAAAATGACCTAAAGGCAAGAAGCATGTTGATGATGACCATTCCCAATGATCAACTTTTAAACTTCAGCAAGTTCAAAGATGCCAAGTCATTATTTGAAGCTATTGTTGCCAGGTATGGTGGAAATGAAGCCACCAAGAAAACCCACAAGACTCTGCTCAAGCAGCAGTTTGAAAACTTCTCCTCTACCAACAATGAATCTCTTGACCACATGTTTAATAGGCTTCAAAATATTGTGAGCCAACTTGATATTCTTGGGGTTGAAATACCTCAAGAAGATTTGAACTCAAAATTCCTGAGAAGCTTACCAGAAGAGTGGGCTATACATGTCGTTGTCTGGAAAAACATGCCAGACCTTGACACAATGGAACTGATAGACTTGTATAGCAACTTTAAGATTGTGGATCAAGATTTGAAGAAAACTGGAGGTACTAGTTCTAATACTGGGAACATGGCATTTATGTCATCTCCTAGTACCTCAAATCCAAGTGAAGAGGTGAAAGTTGTTGATGGTGTTGGTGCTGCTAGTTCATCAAGCAGTACCATGGGTATTTTGGATGAGAAGACTTGTTGTGCATTTCTCACAAGTCGAAATGATGGGTCCATGCTCACTTATGAAGACCTCCAAGAGATCAATGATGATGATCTGGAGGAAATGGACCTAAAATGGCAAATTTCTCTTCTTAGCATGAGAGCCAAGAAGTTCTATCAAAGGACGGGGAAGACTTAGTAGATTATAAATATGGTTATAAATGTGGTTTAGAATCCCTATATTATAAGTCCTAAGCAGAACTCAACAAGACTTAGTAGATTATAAATGTGGTTTAGAATCCCTAGAGAAGCAGATCATTCATTACAAACAAAATGAATTTGCTTTTTCTGATGACAAAGCTCTTCTTAGACAAGACATATTCTTTAGAGATGCTGAAATTAAGCTTTTGAGAGAGGCTTATGATAGGATCAAAAAGGAAAATGGAAACATTCACTTGACTACAGAAACACTAGAACATGCTTCTAGAGGTGTAACCAACATGATAGAATGTCAAGTGATTAATAAAGCCAAGTCAGGGTTAGGATATAATGCTATCCCACCCCCTTACAGAGGAATCCCTAAACCCTCAGGGATTGACCTAGAAAATTTAGGTGTAGCTGAATTTCAACAACCTGAGCTACAATATGGTGTTCAGCCAAAAACAAAGCTAGTTGTTGATGAACCTAAGAAAATAAGTGAATGTTTAAGTAAAACTTCACTTCCTGAGGACAAGGTGTCCTCTGATAGAAGATCAGATAGTGTAGTTATTGAAGACTAGGTATCTGATGATGATGAAGATGAACAGGTTATGTCTAAACCTGAATTGGTTAAGAAAGCAGGAACAAATGTTCCTAAGATAGTCAAACATGATACTAATAGGCCTAAAAACAATGTTAAACATGTTAGGCAACCAGTTAGATATTTTGAACAATATAGAACTACAAACAAGCCCAGAGGTAACCAAAGGAGTTGGAATAACCTCAAGTCTCACCAACTAGGTGATGACTTTGCTTTTTATAACAAAGCTTGTTACACATGTGGTAGTTTTGACCATCTTGCAGCTTTCTGCAACCAAAGGGTAACTGGGTATGCAAACAATAGGGTGAAATACAAAAGGCAAACAACTAAAGATCACTCTAACTTCACTAGAATAAAACCCAGAGCATTTTCAAAAGCAGTTTTTCCTACTGCTAGACCATATATGACTGTTTACCCAAAACAAACAACTAAAGGTGCAAAAACAACTTTCAAACATGCACCAAAGACTGTTCAAAGGCCCATTAAAACAATAGCAGTGGTCCAAAAACAAGTTTGGAAACCAAAGGGTACAACTGCAAAGCTAGCAGTTTCTACTGCTAAGCATGTAGTTCATACTACTGCTAGGAATAACAGGGCAAATGCTGTTAAGGCCTCAGCATGTTGTGTTCTTAAATCCAATGTTGCATCAACTATTCTCAAAAGATTACATTTCATTGATGCAAGAGGCAGATCCAAGTCTGTAATGGCTTGGGTCCCCAAAGGAAACTAATACTCCTTATTTGTGTGCAGGAACATTCACCAACAGATCATGAAAATCAAGGCTATTCAAATAGTGGATGTTCAAGGCACATGACAGGCAACAAGTCTTATCTTTCCAATTTTCAAACATTAGATGGAGGCTATGTTACCTTTGGAGGTGGTATCGATGGCAAGATTACTGGTAAAGGTACTCTTAAAACTGGTAAATTAGATTTTGAAGATGTGTACTATGTACAAGAGCTAAAGTATAATCTTTTTAGTGTCTCACAAATGTGTGACAAAAAGAACAAAGTTCTTTTTACTGATACTGAATATCTTGTACTTTCTTCTGATTTTAAGATGCCTGATGAAAGTCAAGTACTTCTTAAAATTCCAAGAAAGGGCAACATATACAGTGTTGATATGAAGAAGATTGTTCCTAAAGAGGCACTTACTTGTCTAGTTGCAAAGGCCACATTGGATGAATCTATGAAATGGCATAGGAGGCTTGGTCACATTAACTTCAAAACCATAAATAAGATTGTTAAGAATGGTTTGGTAAGAGGTTTACCTCAAAAACGATTTGAAAATGACCAAACATGCATTGCTTGTCTTAAAGGCAAACAACACAAAGCCTCTTGTAAGCCCAAAATTTTTAACTCTATTGATCAATCATTGTTTATGCTTCATTTGGATTTATTTGGACCTACTTCTGTTAGTAGCCTAAAGCATAAAAGATATTGTCTAGTAGTTACTGATGACTATAGTAGATTTACATGGGTTTTCTTTTTAGGTTCTAAGGATGAGACTTCTAGCATTCTTAAAACATTCATTACAGAGATAGAAAACCTAGTAAGCAAAAGAGTAAAAGTCATTAGATGTGATAATGGGACAGAGTTTAAAAATAGAGTTATGGATGACTTCTGCAAGGAAAAAGGTATTAGGAGAGAATTTAGTGTAGCTAGAACTCCTCAGCCAAATGGTGTTACTGAAAGGAGAAATAGAACACTCATAGAAGCTGCTAGAACCATGTTTCCCGACTCTAAGTTGCCTATCACTTTTTGGGCAGAAGCAGTCAACACTGCTTGGTATGTTCAAAATAGGGTTTTGGTTGTCAAATCTCACAATAAGACATCATATGAGCTTTTTAGAGGTAAAACTCCTGCAATAGGATTTCTTAGACCTTTTGGATGTCATGTGACAATTCTAAATACCTTAGACAATCTTGGAAAGTTTGATGGCAAAGCAGATGAAGGATTCTTAGTTGGATATTCTCTTAATTGTAAAGCATTTAGAGTATACAACTTAAGAACTAAGAAAGTAGAGGAAAACCTGCATGTGAAATTTTTAGAGGATAAATCCAATGTAACAGGTCAAGGTCCTAATTGGCTATTTGATCTTGAGACACTAACCCATTCTATGAATTATGTGCCTGTTGTTGCAGAAACTAATGATTTTTCAGGTTTACAAACAACAAATGAGGCAGGGTTAGACAAGGAGACAAATCAAGATCATGTATGGATGCCAATAAATACCAGTGTGGCTTCAACTTCAACAAATGATGAATCTTCTTCTGGTAAAGCTAAAGAAGATGTTGAAGATGAACACAAGGAAGATGGAACCAAGGAACAAGAGGATGTTTCTTCTGATGATAGTACTGCTGAGATAGAGCATTCTACTGCTAGGCTTAATTTTTCTATTGCTGAGCCAAATGATTCTATTGCTGGCCCATCATAATCAAATGAAGTGGATTTCTCAGATAAAGAGGTGGATTTGAGCAATATCTCAACTAACTATCAAGTTCCTTCTACTCCACACATCAGGATTCAAAAAGTCCACTCCCTAGAAAATGTGATTGGAGATGTACAATCAGGTGTGAAGACAAGGCAACAACTGATGTCTTCAGACCAACAAGGGCTTCTTGATTCACTTTATGCTTCAAAGCAACATGAGTTTTCAAACTCTTGCTTGTTTGTATGTTTTCTCTCTCAAGCAGAACCAAAGAACATTCTTAAAGCCCTAGATGATTCAAGTTGGGTGGAAGCTATGCAAGAAGAGCTTCTTCAGTTTAAGATTCAGAAGGTTTGGGTTCTAGTTGATTTACCTAAAGATGCAAAGGTAATTGGCACTAGATGGGTTTTCAAGAATAAAAGGGATGAAAGGGGCATAGTGATTAAGAATAAGGCTATATTAGTAGCCCAAGGGTACACACAAGAAGAAGGTATAGAATATGATGAGGTTTTTTGCTCCAGTAGCAAGACTTGAGGCAATTAGGCTTTTCTTAGCTTATGCTTCATTTATTGGCTTCACAGTTTATCAAATGGATGTCAAGAGTGCTTTTTTATATTGTACTATTGAAGAAGAGGTGTATGTCTCACAACCTCCAGGGTTCATTGATCCTGACCATCCATAAAAAGTGTACAAAGTAGTTAAGGCTCTTTATGGCCTTCATCAGGCACCAAGAGCATGGTATGAAACACTGGCTTCCTACTTAATAGAAAATGGATTTCAAAGAGGGAAGATTGATCAGACATTATTCATCAAGAAGCACAAGAGTTATCTTTTGCTAGTTCAGGTGTTTGTGGATGATATTATCTTTGGATCTACAAGGAAGGAGATGTGTTTGGAGTTTGAGAAGCTTATGCATCATAAGTTTCAGATGAGTTCCATGGGGGAACTTACATTCTTTTTGGGTCTGCAAGTTAAGCAATCATGTGAAGGCATATTTATTAGTCAAGATAAATATGTTGTAGAGATTCTTAGAAAATTTCAATTTGCTGATTCAAAAGTGGCAAGCACACCAATGGACTCTGAGAAGCCACTTCTTAAAGATTTTGATGGAGACAATGTAGATGTACACACTTACAGATCTATGATAGGCTCTTTGATGTATCTTACATCATCAAGACCTGATATCATGTTCTCTGTTTGTGCTTGTGCAAGATTTCAAGTAACTCCAAAGGTTTCTCATTTAACAGCAGTCAAGAGGATTTTTAGATATCTCAAGGGTCAACCTAGGTTGGGTCTATGGTATTCAAGGGAATCACCTTTTGACTTGGTAGCATTTTCGGATAGTGATTATGCTGGTGCTAGCTTGGACAGAAAGTCAACAACTGGAGGATGTCAATTCCTTGGGTGTAGACTTATCTCATGGCAGTGTAAGAAGCAAACAACTGAAGCTGAATATGTAGCTGCTGCAAGTTGTTGTGGTCAAGTACTTTGGCTTCAAAATCAATTACTTGATTATGGGTACAATTTTATGAACAATGTCATACATATTGATAATAGTAGTACAATTTGCATAATTAAAAATCCAGTGCAACATTCTAAAACAAAACACATTGAAATAAGACATCATTTTATTAGAGATTGTAATGAGAAAAAGTTGATTCAAGTTCTTAAAATTGATTCTGATCACAACTTTTCAGATCTTCTTACAAAAGCTTTTGATGTTGGAAGGTTTCAGTACTTGGTAGCAAGTATTAGGATGCTTAATCCTCAATGATTTAAAACTATGTGTTTTTGTATATAAATTTTTGATTGTACTACTAGCTTTATAAGTTACTACTATTAGTGAAAAGTTTGTGCTGCTAGTACAAATTTTATTTGTTTAAGTTCATTCTGTTAGTCATATCTATGATACTGCTATAAGACAAATGCTTTGCATTTTGTTTCTTGGTTTTGGACTAACATTTCCAGGTATGAACATTGAACAAAAAGGAAGTTTCAAGTGAAATGGAAGCAGCAGAATGATGATATCAGTTGCTGACATAATAGGTTTATGATGGACTGAGTTTGGGAATTTATTAACAAAGGTTTACTCCTAAGTTAACTGATCCCTTAGAACTTATTTCTTGAAATCTGATTATGATATTTCACATTGAATTGATGGTTCAGTTGATCAGATAGTAACTGATTCAACTCACTTTCTATCATTTTATACTTTAATTAGTATAATGAGCAAGTCTAAGGACATCTGATAGAAAGAACAGCTAGTAAAAGTGAATCTAACACTTGTGTTAGAGGTAACAATTGCTATGAGCTGGAAACCATGTCAAGAAAGCCATTTGAATAGGTTTATCTTTACACAGGCAGTTATTTATAACTGAAAAACATTGGTTCTCACATAACCAGAGGTTATTTTAAACCGAAATCTTGATTAAGTGTCTATTACACACTTAATCCCTTCAAAATTGTTGAAAGCAGTATGATTTTTCAATAATAAAATCATAAACATACTGCTAAGTCAAAAGTTTTTCTTAAAAAGGATTTTCAAAATGGCTCAGAAAAACCATCAAATGATGGAATATGAGTAAATGTCCCATGATTCACCTCTCACAGGAGTTAACACACCTGGAAGTGATAAGGGCGGCATTGAAATTTAATGAATTGATGGCTATATGTACAACATTGTTTGAAAACAAGTTCACATTGGTAGATCAGATAATGATAGGATGATGGTGAGAGATCTTCCAAATAGGGGATGATGAAATGTTATTTGCATCTCAGGGGAGGAAATATCTCAGGGGAGGAAATAAAGCCCAAGGAAGGAAGATTAACCAAATGTAAGTGAGGAAAAGAAAAGAGCATACAAGATGATGACATGGAGGTTGAAAATGACAAGAACAGAGCTGATTCTGGAGTATTATATATATTCAGAAGGGATGAAGCATTCCAAAGGAGAAAGTTCTATCTAGGTTCTTTCAGTTTCAATTTCAGTTTACTACGTTTTTTCATCACTTGCAAAGGCATGCTGATAGATGATTTCACTTGTTAAAACAAGCATTCAAGATACAAACCCCCATTGCCTCTTATAATTCCTCCATTCAAGGAAATTGTACCATCTTTTAGGCTTTATTTGAAGCTTGAAGATTGGTACTAATATTGTTGAAGTCAAAAGAAAATGTCAGATGAGTTACTGAGAAAGATATTTAGTCTTACAGAACAAAGGGAAGCTCAGATCAAGGGTCTGACTAAGAAGTGTTTGAAAGATCTTCACAATCCTCATTTAATTGAGAAAACATGTTGATCGATTAAGGGAAATCACATGTTTAGGGGAGGATTGTTGGGAATTAAATAATCTGAAGATTAATTATCGGGAACTAAAAGTATACAAGATCAGTTATACTCAAAGAAATACTCTAAGTATCATTCTACTGCTAGTGCATTTGATTCTACTACTAGCGTTAAACATTCTACTGCTGAATGATGCTGCTGCTGGTGAAGAAGATTCTACTGCTGAGTGGATAACTATTGAAGTATTCTACTGCTGGTTGGATAAGTATACGAAGATATTATGTGTATAATAGTCAACAATACACGGTAGATAATATCTTTAGACAAAGTGTTCAGTAACAAGTTGTAAACACAGATACATGTTGTATCTTAATGACTGACACTCTCAAGCATGTGTTCGATTAGACTTGACAATATTTGTAAAGATCTCTCTTGGACTATAAATGAGAGATCTTAGACTAGATATTAAATAACTTAGATTTCTGCCAAAATATAGAACTTGAATATCTGTTAAGAGAAAAGAACAAACACAACAATATCACAAGTCATAGAAACATTAAGATTCAAGGTTTTGTAACCCTAGTGATAGTGAAAATCACTCGTATTATTATTTTGAATAATATTGAATCGTTTGGTGTTAACATTGTGTGTTCATTATTCATTCTCAAGCATTACTTTCCATTTCCAATAACCAAATAAACCTTCTAAGTGTGGTTAAGTAGATTCCGCATACTTAACCATATTAACTCAAAGTATCACATACACTCGTATTAAAGGACTAACATCCTCAAATAGTGTTTCTAAGCATCCTCTCAGACTTTAACAATGATACGTACCAAACTCTAACCCTAGAACCTCCTTTTATAGACTAAGGAGTCCTTTACAAGATAAGTATAAGTCTAACTAAATAGGATATATACAAAATCCTTTCCATACTTATCTAACCGACTATACATCATTATTACATAAGCAGTAGAAACTAACTCTAGCAGTAGAATCATTAAGCCTAGCAGTAGTATCTACTTAATGTATTCTCTATATCTTTGTCAACAACTCCAGCGGTAGTATGAATACACTAGCAGTAGTATCATTATAACCAGCAGTAGTATGACACTTAGTGAATTTTCCATTTAGCACCATAAGCAGTTGTATCTATTCTGAGCAGCAACATCTCAAAACCCAACAATGCTCCCCTAAACTTGATATTTTCTTCCAAAATCATCAAGTTTCTTTTAAGCTTTAACCTTCACCAGGAGGATGCTTCCAAACACAATTACTTCTTTTTCTTATAATCTGCCCCATACAGTTGTCTTTGCATTTTTCTGAGAAGATCAACAACCATTTGACTCCAACGATCAATGTGAAGTTTAATAGTTCCATTTACCATCATATCAAGTGTAGTCTTAGCCAGAGGGTAATCCTTTTCTACCAGCATGTAAATTTGAACTCCTCCCCTCATTACTATATTATGAACTCCACATGATTCATACAATCTCCACATAGTCATTTTAGTACTTTTTGCCTGCTCATTCCAAACTCTGTCTTCAGGATATACTTCAAATATAATCTTTAAATCTCCCAGAGTACACTATCCAACTCATATTTTGGCCTTGAATCTCCATATTTGTTCTTGAATAATTTCCACAAAGTCTCTAAATCTTCTCTGTTAAAGTTTCTGAGCATTTAAGAAAATGTAAAAAACCTGTGAGTTTTTCCACCAGCTCTGTTGATCTCCCACCAAGGAGTTTTTCCTTCATAACCAGCCTTCCATCCAATGATAGGAGCTTTAGAATGCAAAGGAACAATATCAACAAATATGTCATCATCATTATCTACAACTCTAGTCATTTGTTGTAGATCAGCTGTTTCCTTTTCATTTTCCTTTTTGGACTGCTCTGATTGCTTTGTTTTCTCTTTTTCTTCATTCTCATCCTCTGACTCAGAACTCTTCTCAACTGCCTTTGACTTATTAGATTTTCTCTTTTTCCTTCCAACACTTTTCAAAACTCTTCCAGCTCTCTTTACACCAATACTAGAGCTCTCTTTCTCTTCCTCCTTCACTTTTTCTTCAACTTTCTTTTCCACATTTTCTTTTTCCACCTCAGTCTCCACCTCTTTCTTAGCCTTCTGAAATTTATCTTCTAACCCCATAGGCACAAAACTATCAAATTCTCTTTTAGCACTCTCAAACTTCTTTTGAATTGATTCATCAGAAAACCAAGATAGATGTTTAAGTGTGTATCCCTTCATGTTTTTAAAATACCTTTCTTGAAAGTTTCTTATCTGTTTAACAGTTAGTGGTTTGAGCAATTTCCTTTTTCTTCTCTCAGCAAGATACCATTTCTTTCTTTCTGCTTTGAACTTCTTCATCCACTTAGTTCTTTCTTCTATAGTTTGTGTATCTTCATGTTTCACCAACTTGGAAAGCTCAACATCTGCATCACATTTGATTCTCTCCTCATCCCAAGCATCAAGGAATTCCTTAGTCTTTGCCTCATCCTCAACATGCTTTCTTTGCTGTTCAAGAACCTTTTGGTTTTCCTCTTCAAACTCAGCAGCTAATTTCCTTGCAGCTTCTTCATTAAAGGCAATCTACTTCTCCTTAGGCCAAAACTCAAAAGGTATGTCAGGTTTAGGCTCAGGCTCTTCAGTCATTATGCCTTTACCTTTTTCCTGAATACTGAGGTGTTTGAGCAGCTTTCTTGGTTGAGATAGGTTCTCTGATTGGTACACCTTTAACAGGTGGTCTTGATGCCTTTTTTGGTTGTGGTTGTGGTTGTGATTGTGATTGTGATTATGGTTTAGATGGTTATGATGTTTTCAATTGGATGATAGCTTCAGCTAAACTCACATCATCATCAAATAACTTAGCAGTAGAATCTTTCTCTGTTTCAGCAGTAGAAACTTTAATACCAGCAGTAGAATCTTGTACCTCAACATTAACACCAGCAGCAGAATCAACTTGAACTTGAGCAGTAGAATCATCAACACTAGCAGCAGAATGTTTTGCACCAGCAGTAGAATCATCCTTAGCTACTTCTTCTTTGTCACCAACAGCAGAACCAACTTTATCCTTAACAATAGAATCTCCCAAGCTTTTCATTGACTCCACCATTATTTCAGAAGCTTTCACAAGCTGCTCAGCATCCAAAGTTTTCAATTTGTCTACAATCTGCTCCTTTTTCCCTTTCTCCAAAACCACTCCATTACCATCTTTGTCTTTAACCACAAATTCATCATTTTCACCACTATCCATCTCCATATCAACATTTGCATCATCAGCAGCACTTTCAACATTCAAATCCTCAGCCTCCCCTGAATCCTTGTTCTCATTCCTCCCCTGTTTGGGAGCATCCTCCCTCAAACTTGGTTCAGAAGATTTCACCCTTGCAACAGATCCAACCTTGTACATCCTCTTGAATTTATGTGTTCTTGATCTCTGTAAACCTTCAAGATACCTCACTCTTTGCTTCAAAGTTTTGATTTCAATACCTTGAGAAGTTTTAACCGCCTTAAGCTCCTTCTTGAGACCAAGAACAACTTTTGACAATTTTGTACATTTTTCCATCAATTCTCTTATAAGTTCCATACTATCCTCACCACTTCGGCCTGTGTTACCTGGCCCGAGAGGTGGATCACTAGAATTGTCATTGTGTATATGATGATCCATCAATTCCTCTGTTTCATGTCTATCCTCATCACTTCGGGATGTGTTACCTTCCTTGAGAGGTGAATCATGGGATGTAAACTCAGTATCAAACCTAGTTTGATCATCTAAGCCCCCTATATTTTCCATTTGGCTGGGGTTTCCATCACCTGTACCAGGTTCTTGTGAACTAGATACATTAGATGTTGCCTTGGTTGGGGTCTTATTTATGTTGCCACTGACCTGCTCTGCTTCTAAGCTACCAGCAGTAGTGGTAGTCCCTTCCAACATGTCACCTTCCACACCTGTGACAGCCTCATCTGCTCCAACCATCCTAACACTAGCCTGAGGTAGCTCAGTGTTCTTATTTTGTGAATTCCTAGAGTTTTGGGTCTTTTGAGGTTGTGAAGATGATGTATCCAAAGTGGGTGTGTGTTGGGTAGCAGTTGTGGTTTCTGCACCTTCACCTTGATTTTGAGCCAATGTCACCATATATGGAAATAATGGTGTCACTGTCCCAAAAAAAAACTTTGCCATCCTTTTTCAAGTAGGAAAATAGTTTCTGTTGAAGTTTAGGGCAAATAAATTCCTTTTTATGTACCTTAGGTTTTGTAAGTTGGTTATTCAGAATTAGTTGCAAAAACCTTGGATAAATGTAATATTTTCCTTGTACATTCTTTTTCAAACCACCCATTATCATATTTGAAAAATTAAAAGGTTGTCCTTTAGCCAGACAAATCATAGCAGAAGCTTGAGTTGTACTGAATTCATTCCAACCTGAAGTTTTTGGACTTAGACAATGTAGAATGGTATGAATCAAAACCTTCCATTGAGGACAGAGAAGACCTTTATAAAACTTTAAACCTTCAACTTTCTTCTCATATCCCATGTTTTTAAGTTCCTCAAAAGTGATAGAATTTTCAAGACAAGTTATTTCCTCATCATCTGCAAAGTGAAGAGCTTCTCTCACAGATGATTCAGAAATAATTATCTTGTGGCCATCTACCTTAGCCTTTAAATGTTCTTCCCCATTTGTAGTTCTGGTCTTAACAGTAGACCAAAACTGATCAATGTGGGAAAAAAATATAGTAGGGTTTGCTGTTAATGCATACTTAATGTGAGTAGCATTAAGAAAATCTATTACCTCAGCAAATCCATCAGCTTCTTTAGGCTTTTGAAGAAAAGCGACTTGATTATGATTATCAGAAAAGATTCTTGTCGACATTGTGAATTAGGGTTTTGATTTTGGGGGTTTTTTAAAATCAAATGTTAAAAAGTGTGTTAGGGTTTAAATTAGAGTGATTTTTGGGCGCACAAAGCCAATTATGAGATCAAATTAGGTTTTTAAGCCGTTTGGATCGAATTAGGTTTTAATTGGCGCCAAATTTACATAACCGACCCTACACTTTCAAAACGAGCAGTAGAATCCCAGAAGTTACAAAACGAGCCGTAGAACCCTCAGCAGTAGAAAGTTTTGCCTAGCAGTAGAATGTCTGCTGAACTTTCCAAACACCTTTTTCTCATCAGACAAGCATTCCCCTTTGACTTTTCCTGCAAAAGATTAGTCCAAAACCACAAAAACACAAGAAAGAATATGCCACAATAATCATAATCCATAGTTATACTTAGCAGTTGTATAAGCAACAAGCAGCAAAACTAAATATAACTAACAGCAAAACTAGCAACAGCAGAAACAACTTATTGACTAATAACAGTACAAATCCTTACAAATCAGTACAAAAACACAAAGAGATAAGAATTTTCAAAGATTGATCATGTAAAACCCTAAAATCTAAAATGAGTAAAAAGACCAAAATGCCCCTACAACTTTGAAAATTAAATAAAGGCTTATATAACTTATAAATTAATCCCAAAAATTATGAAATGTACCAAGTATGACATGAAATAATTAGAGAGCATCATAAAATATTTGTGCAAGCTATCAAAATTATTATTGCACATAAACAAGTCCAATTTAGCCAAAAAAATAATTAAGTATACATTTAAATTGTTTTAAAAGTTATTTAAGTGTATTTAAATTACAAAATAAATGGAAATGAATACAAAATAAATGATGATTGACCTATTCCTTCATTAGGCCGCTCCTTTTGATTCCCCCTCCTCCTAATATTCGGCCTCATCCTCATTTAAGCAAACAAATAATTTTCTTTTCCTTAAGTAAAACTGAAACTCCACAAAACCCTAGAAATAATCACTAAAAATCCGTGCGACTTCCTGGAGGTGTGAGGTTAATTTTCGTGTGTTCTTGGGCATCAATTGAAGCCTAGAAAAATATTCTTGGAGCTGTGTGTGGGCGGATTCGATTGTGGTCAATTTATTCCTATCGCTAATATTGAAAGTAAGTATAATCGTCTATAATTCATACGATACTTATAAAATTCGTTCCTCATTTTTCTCAAGATCCTCACATCATATATACTCTATGAAAAATGATTGCAAGATTTGTAGATCGTTCGTGAGGCCGTGGTAAATTGTGGTGTGTCGCGTGTAGAACCGAAAGGAAAGAATTCGTGCCAGCCTTTTGACTCATCCTAAATTCGGTTTGCCATTTTTCCTGAGTCTCTTATGATCTATGAACATCAAATAAAATGATAATAACATACCATGCATGATCTATGAATTATTTGTGAATTAAATCTTATGAACGTGTATAAAACCTAAATAATTGTATCCGAATTTTCTGGGCATGAATGATAATTTATTTGAGCTTCATATGATGAATATAATCTGGGAAAAATGTCCATTTGATTTATAGAGGCCTAAAATAATTATTTTTGATTTAAGTATATAATCGGCTAAAAAGAAAATAAGGAAGAAAATAAAATAATGGAGATCGATTTAGGGTTTGGGCATTAGGGCTTGTTCTTGATGATATAAATGATGTGTAATGATGATATAATGATTGACTTAATGATTAGGATACTAGGGTTAAAGTTTTGTGGATTAAAAGGGTTATACGATTTGTATTAAAAGTATAAGGGGTGTTTTGTAAATTATAAAACTTGTGGGTTATTTTTAGAATGTTATTTGGACCTCATATGAATCGTATAAAATAAAAGTTATGGGTCTCTTATGTAAATTTTGTATTTAAAGGGCTTAAATGGTTATTCTAATAAAGTATAATTCGATTTTAAAAATAATTAAATAGAGGGACTAAATATGTAATTTCTGGAAACTTAGGGTGGATTTGAGAAATAAATTATATTCATGGGGTTATGTGTCATTTTGGTAATTTAATGGCTTAATATGCAATTATTGATAATTAAAGGTTGGAAATGTAAGTTAAGGGTTAAATATGTAACTTTGATAACTTGAGGGACTTGATGTATAAATATTGAATACTTAAGGGTAAATTCGTATAACATAATGAAATAAGTGTCCATTGTGTAATTTTGATAAATTAAGGGCTTAATGTGTAATTATGGATATTATAAGGTTTAAAATGTAAATTATGTAACTTAAGGGTGTAAAGTGTAAAATTGGGAAACTTGAGGGGCTGAATTTGTTAACTTGATAAATATGGATTCAAAACAGATTAATTGGGATATTTTCATATTTGAACCTTAACTTTGATATAAGTACACTTAAAACCCTAAATTATGTAAAGTTGTCATAAGTAACCCTAAACTTTTGTGACTTGTTAAAATACACCCTAAAACCATAATATGTTTTGATAATGACTTAACCTAAATGGGATTTTGGAAATATTACTAAGTAAGGAAACTTTCTAAAAGTGGAAACTTACTAAATATGGAAACCTATTTAAAATGGAAAGTTACTTAAAATGGAAAGTGTTGTAACACTTGTCTACCCCTCTAGGTGTGAAGAAGGAGAGAAACTGAGTTCATTCAATCTTATTCATTTGGTGTGTGCTTTGCATTGGTATAAGGTACAGATATTTTGCTTCTTGAATGAGGAGCCTTCGCTCTCACTTTATTTTCGTATTAGGGTTTCCCATGCCATTGCTATGATTCCCTACTTTGATTGTGAACCTTTGATATATGAACCTTTTGGCAATTGGGACCCTTAGCATTTGAACTTTGAGATTTGAACTTTTGATATGAACTCTTTAATATGAACCTTTGACATGGACTTGACATTTGGACTATGACATTTGAGCCTTTGACCTTTGACCCCAGTTTGACACTACGAGCCAAATTTGTTTCCTAGCCATGAAGGTAACATGGCCGTGCCTTTGATGCACCACTGGCATGACTAGCGTGTAGCCCTAGTGATTTGGTTACACCGTCCCCATTTTGATTATGATATGCTAGCACACTATGATATGTTTTGTTATGGCCAATATGATTTGTTCGGGGGGCGAATGGATGCATCCTAGGTTCGAGTCCGTGTTCGTGGACAGTTCGTTTTGATATGATTTGATTTGGTGACTGATGATGGGTGCAATCCACGTCTTTCACAAAATTTGGGAGCTAGCTACTCCATTTGAAGAATGAGGACACCCCTCATATTATCTGATTATCTGAGAGGTCTCCCCTCTATATGATTTGAAGATTGTGGTTACGATATGATATGTTTTGTTTTGTTTGGGCTCGTGGTGGATTACTGTCCTAAACCTTACTCTTTATTTCCTTTTCCTATATCTCATTTATTATGATACGTCTGTTCATTTTCATTTGCTTTTGTTTCCATTCACTATATATCTGTTCACTGGGCTTTTTAAGCTCAGCCGCATTTCTTTTCCTGCGGCAGGTTTTAGTAGGAAGCCAGGAGCTTGGGTTTGCTTTGGGATGAGAGATTAGCTTATGAAGACGATACCTTAGTTTTAGTATTCATTTATGTATGACTACGTAGATTTGGTATATTTTCCTTTGTAACTTTGTAAACCATTTGTATTATGTAAGTCGTATGTTATGCTTGCCTTTGATATGTCACCATTTTCGTGACACTTCTACCCTTGCCGGGTTGGGGTGTTACAATTATGGTATCAGAGACAGGTTTACGACTTGTAGTACATCTACCCTTGGCCTGTGTAAGTTAGGACCCCTAAGTTTCCACTGTAGGCGCTCGTAGGATAACCTTTGCGAAGTTGCGTAGAATTTTTCCCATAGAAATATAAGTCATAACCGGTGAGGAATGGGTAGTCTAGGACATCCATGTGAGTAGTAATTGCTTCCGCATCACTCTGAATCTTGCCTTTGCCTTTAGTCATGCCTTATAAGAACGTTTGTCGCAGAAGACGGGGAAGTCTTACCTTCCGTCATTTGAATGATGAACGTTGTATGTTAACCAACTTTTCCTTTAGAAGGATTTGAGGTTGATAATTGTCTAGTACGGAATTGTTATCTAAGCATGCTGATGCTAATAACTGATATTCCATACATCTCAACTCTGACAGTTAAACGATGTTCGTATTACTATCGGTGCACACCCTACCATTCCTATGTTATAAGCTAAACAAGATTTCAATCCTTTGAACTGTTCACGATTCTAAATTTGATATATTTGACCTTGATATATTCTAATACTCTCCCATCCTACACTTTGATGAACCATGTACCTAAATTTGATATGTAAACTATCCGTATGATTTGACAACCACATTCGCTCTGAGAATCCGTTTCCCTTTGGATGTATTTGACTTTGAGGTCTCTTGACTATGGAGTGGTGGTTTTTGTAAAGCTATCATGGACTGCAATATTGGCGACCTCTAACAATCTGCTTCACCATATTTTGATATAATATTCTCAATCATTAAATCTGTTAAGATTATTGTTGCTATGAAGCACATACTCCGATCTTTTTGATTTCCAATTTTCTCCTAACGCCTGTTAGTATCCACTCTTGGAAAGCTCCGGCATTTGAAAGTTGTTGTACGAATTTCTGGTGTTCTGATGAACCTTTTGAGATCCGTTGGGAAATGAAGTTTGCATTGACCTGAAGAAGTTAAGAGATGGTAGGAATTGATGGAATATGAGATTGTCCACTTCAGTGATATCTTGAATGCTCCTGTTGATTTATGAAGAAGAAAGAGAGAAGTGTGCGGCGACACACCGACCATCGTGAATGTAACCATAATCATTATTCCATTTCCGCGTATCAATATTTGATTTGTTCTATTTTTGAAACTCCGTAGCAGACGATCTCATTTGAGTTTGAAAGACGGGAGCAGCAACCACAACAACATCTGAGAAGGAAGTTGATTAGTGAGATTAAGTTCCGCGAAGCATTACAATTTGACTTGTAAAGAGAAGGATTTGTGATATGAAGTTTTTCCCTAAGAAGATTTCCTGAAGTTGCTTTAGTACTCGTGTGACCACTATGAGTTCTGAATGATGTCAATTGTATTGGCTAGAAGATTCATGTTTTCGCAAGTATTCGGACAATTGTCATAGTATGACAGTGTGTTTATGCTCAGAGACGAACGAGGAACTCGTAGATCGTTTGTTTGTATTTTGTGAATCGACCCTTTGTTCTGGAAGAATAGTTTTGATTTGCGTTCAGAGATTGCAGCAGACAACACCACCAGGTATCCGATGGCGACAGAGTTTCCACAGAAAGGACCAAGACTGAAGACCATTGTCAGAGTTAGAAACCTTGTAGAAGATGTGCAGAAGAGGTTCGTGACAGGCATTACCAAGAGAGAAGCAGGTAAGAAGAAGACAGACTAAGATGAGACTCGATTATACCCCCAAGCAGCACGTGGAGACTTCAGTTGGGCATCAAGACGACCAGACCGTAGGAGATGAGCTTCAGCACATAAACCAGGAAGTCCACAGCAGTTTGAGTTGGTGAATTCTGAATCATGTTAGAAGACCTGTAGGAGACACGCAACCCTGTTTCTCTAGTCATTTTAGTTGTACTAAGATGAATTGAGAGCTGAAGCAGACTCGCAAATGGAGGAATGCAAGCTGATCACGTCAGAGATTCACGCTACCACACCGAAGTGTCCAGAAGAAGTGTCGAAGACTTGAGGAACCAGACTCAAGTTTATGATTTTCTTTTCACCCTATGATCGTATGATTAGACAAGAGAGCGACTACTTGGAATGTGAAAAGATTCGAGATCATGAAATTGAATGGATGGAATTTTGCTGTAAACGTTTGGATTTGGAAGATTTGATTGTTGTAAAGGATGAAGATATTGAAGACGTAATTCATTTTCTCTTAGACCACTTAAGTTTCCGTTACCTTTCGATAGGATCTTTTGAATGAGCTTTACCCTATTAGAAATTCCGTTTTGTGTTCGTTATGCATTTGTTTGGGTGATGGTTTCGTTATGAGAAGGATGATGAATTGTGGAAGACCTAACGTTTCGACGACGAGTTTCATTTTGAGGTGTACACATTTCGTTACGCTATTTGTACGTTCAAATTCCTCCGATTTAGAATCCGTAGTGATGTTTGTTTTAGACCAACCTTAGGAGGTAGAAAAGACTGATAGGTGGTTAAGATAAGTAGTTCTGTTCGCGACTTGAGATAAAGTATGACCATCATGATGGTATACTCATATGATGCTGGTATTATGACGGTTCGCGAACGTGATAATACTTACGTCATATGACGTACCCTCATTGTGTTCATAGGATATTTCGAGGAGTACTTTAGAAACCTTAGAATTTTTATTAGAGATGTGAGAAATTTCGCATTTGTAAGATTTAGGTTCGTTCCACCTATACGCTTAATCTGTTTCGCCGTTATGCGATTTGATACGTTTGGATTCTCGGTACGCGGTTGTTGACCTTTGTAATTCCGATAAGAATCTTAAATTCTGCTATAAGTTTCTTCCATTTGATAGCACCTACGATTTATGTTCGGTACGATCTCATCTGATTTGTCTAATCGAATGCTATGGACGGCATATCCGTCACATTCTTGCGTATCCTTGTATCTCTTCTGAGAGAATATGATAACCATTCGTCATGTTTGAATATGATCCTTGCAATCTGAATTCCGTATGATATGTCATTTCTGGGAACTGAAGTTACTTTTGGATCGGCAATGAAGAGTCATGAGAAACAAGTCTTTTTACAGTTCCGTTCGCTGTCCGTTGTGTCTTCTGTTTTGTTTCATCTCCATTCGTAAAGATTCTTTGGAAGAACCACCCAGAGCGGGAAGCTACCTGGGAAACCGAGGAATCGATATAAGCTAATTATCCGCATTTTTGTATTCTGATCTGGTATGTCTTTATTTTGTTTCCGTTCCATTTCAGTTCTACTTCTTTGCAAATTTCGAGGACGAAATTTTTCGTTTAGAGGGGAAGAGTTGTAAAACCCTAAAATCTAAAATGTGTAAAAAGACCAAAATGCCCCTACAACTTTGAAAATTAAATAAAGGCTTATATAACTTATAAATTAATCCCAAAAATTATGAAATGTACCAAGTATGACATGAAATAATTAGAGAGCATCATAAAATATTTGTGCAAGCTATCAAAATTATTATTGCACATAAACAAGTCCAATTTAGCCAAAAAAATAATTAATTATACATTTAAATTGTTTTAAAAGTTATTTAAGTGTATTTAAATTACAAAATAAATGGAAATAAATACAAAATAAATGATGATTGACCTATTCCTTCATTAGGCCGCTCCTTTTGATTCCCCCTCCTCCTAATATTCGGCCTCATCCTCATTTAAGCAAACAAATCATTTTCTTTTCCTTAAGTAAAACCGAAACTCCACAAAACCCTAGAAATAATCACTAAAAATCCGTGCGACTTCCTGGAGGTGTGAGGTTAATTTTCGTGTGTTCTTGGGCATCAATTGAAGCCTAGAAAAATATTCTTGGAGCTGTGTGTGGGCGGATTCGATTGTGGTCAATTTATTCCTATCGCTAATATTGAAAGTAAGTATAATCGTCTATAATTCATACGATACTTATAAAATTCGTTCCTCATTTTTCTCAAGATCCTCACATCATATATACTCTATGAAAAATGATTGCAAGATTTGTAGATCGTTCATGAGGCCGTGGTAAATTGTGGTGTGTCGCGTGTAGAACCGAAAGGAAAGAATTCGTGCCAGCCTTTTGACTCATCCTAAATTCGGTTTGCCATTTTTCCTGAGTCTCTTATGATCTATGAACATCAAATAAAATGATAATAACATACCATGCATGATCTATGAATTATTTGTGAATTAAATCTTATGAACGTGTATAAAACCTAAATAATTGTATCCGAATTTTCTGGGCATGAATGATAATTTATTTGAGCTTCATATGATGAATATAATCTGGGAAAAATGTCCATTTGATTTGTAGAGGCCTAAAATAATTATTTTTGATTTAAGTATATAATCGGCTAAAAAGAAAATAAGGAAGAAAATAAAATAATGGAGATCGATTTAGGGTTTGGGCATTAGGGCTTGTTCTTGATGATATAAATGATGTGTAATGATGATATAATGATTGACTTAATGATTAGGATACTAGGGTTAAAGTTTTGTGGATTAAAAGGGTTATACGATTTGTATTAAAAGTATAAGGGGTGTTTTGTAAATTATAAAACTTGTGGGTTATTTTTAGAATGTTATTTGGACCTCATATGAATCGTACAAAATAAAAGTTATGGGTCTCTTATGTAAATTTTGTATTTAAAGGGCTTAAATGGTTATTCTAATAAAGTATAATTCGATTTTAAAAATAATTAAATAGAGGGACTAAATATGTAATTTCTGGAAACTTAGGGTGGATTTGAGAAATAAATTATATTCATGAGGTTATGTGTCATTTTGGTAATTTAATGGCTTAATATGCAATTATTGATAATTAAAGGTTGGAAATGTAAGTTAAGGGTTAAATATGTAACTTTGATAACTTGAGGGACTTGATGTATAAATATTGAATACTTAAGGGTAAATTCGTATAACATAATGAAATAAGTGTCCATTGTGTAATTTTGATAAATTAAGGGCTTAATGTGTAATTATGGATATTATAAGGTTTAAAATGTAAATTATGTAACTTAAGGGTGTAAAGTGTAAAATTGGGAAACTTGAGGGGCTGAATTTGTTAACTTGATAAATATGGATTCAAAACAGATTAATTGGGATATTTTCATATTTGAACCTTAACTTTGATATAAGTACACTTAAAACCCTAAATTATGTAAAGTTGTCATAAGTAACCCTAAACTTTTGTGACTTGTTAAAATACACCCTAAAACCATAATATGTTTTGATAATGACTTAACCTAAATGGGATTTTGGAAATATTACTAAGTAAGGAAACTTTCTAAAAGTGGAAACTTACTAAATATGGAAACCTATTTAAAATGGAAAGTTACTTAAAATGGAAAGTGTTGTAACACTTGTCTACCCCTCTAGGTGTGAAGAAGGAGAGAAACTGAGTTCATTCAATCTTATTCATTTGGTGTGTGCTTTGCATTGGTATAAGGTACAGATATTCTGCTTCTTGAATGAGGAGCCTTCGCTCTCACTTTATTTTCGTATTAGGGTTTCCCATGCCATTGCTATGATTCCCTACTTTGATTGTGAACCTTTGATATATGAACCTTTTGGCAATTGGGACCCTTAGCATTTGAACTTTGAGATTTGAACTTTTGATATGAACTCTTTAATATGAACCTTTGACATGGACTTGACATTTGGACTATGACATTTGAGCCTTTGACCTTTGACCCCAGTTTGACACTACGAGCCAAATTTGTTTCCTAGCCATGAAGGTAACATGGCCGTGCCTTTGATGCACCACTGGCATGACTAGCGTGTAGCCCTAGTGATTTGGTTACACCGTCCCCATTTTGATTATGATATGCTAGCACACTATGATATGTTTTGTTATGGCCAATATGATTTGTTCGGGGGGCGAATGGATGCATCCTAGGTTCGAGTCCGTGTTCGTGGACAGTTCGTTTTGATATGATTTGATTTGGTGACTGATGATGGGTGCAATCCACGTCTTTCACAAAATTTGGGAGCTAGCTACTCCATTTGAAGAATGAGGACACCCCTCATATTATCTGATTATCTGAGAGGTCTCCCCTCTATATGATTTGAAGATTGTGGTTACGATATGATATGATTTGTTTTGTTTGGGCTCGTGGTGGATTACTGTCCTAAACCTTACTCTTTATTTCCTTTTCCTATATCTCATTTATTATGATACGTCTGTTCATTTTCATTTGCTTTTGTTTCCATTCACTATATATCTGTTCACTGAGCTTTTTAAGCTCAGCCGCATTTCTTTTCCTGCGGCAGGTTTTAGTAGGAAGCCAGGAGCTTGGGTTTGCTTTGGGATGAGAGATTAGCTTATGAAGACGATACCTTAGTTTTAGTATTCATTTATGTATGACTACGTAGATTTTGTATATTTTCCTTTGTAACTTTGTAAACCATTTGTATTATGTAAGTCGTATGTTATGCTTGCCTTTGATATGTCACCATTTTTGTGACACTTCTACCCTTGCCGGGTTGGGGTGTTACAGATCATTCCAATACTAGCAATTAAAAATTGAAATCTTCCCACATCAAAACCTTTAGTGAGCAAATCTGCAACATTATTGTCAGTATGGATTTTAACAATTTGAATTAATTTCTTCTCAAAACAATCTCTTATAAAATGATGTCTTATCTCAATATGTTTTGTTTTAGAATGAAAAACAGGATTTTTAATAATACACATTGTACTGTTATTATCAATGTAAATTTTGGTGTGCATGAAATTATACCCATAGTCCAGTAATTGATTCTGAATCCAAAGCACTTGATGCAACACCCCAACCCGAAAAGGGTAAAGATATCACAATAATGGTTTCATATCAGATCAAAACAAAGCATACATCTGTAGTAATACAAGAATCTCAAAGGTTACAAATGAAATACTGAAAACTACAAGATTACAATGCGGATAACAATAAACACTAAGTCTAGAGTAAACTCTTCTAGTCATCTCTAATCCGGAAAAAATCTATCAAGCATAGCCTTCTAAGTCCAAGATACTCTCCACTCATACCCAGCTTCCTACTAAAACCTGCCGCAGGAAAAGAAAATGCGGCTGAGCTACGAGAGCTCAGTGAACAGATATAGCGATAACAAAGCAGTAGTAGAGAAAGATACAAAGTAACAGAAGTAAAGGTCATGCAGACATAATATGAGTTAAGGGAAATATAAACGAATAAGAGTGAAGGAAAAGTAAAAGATTATAAGGTAAGGGTAAAGGGACAGTAATCCACCACGAGCCCAGAACAGATAATATCATAACCATGTAACCATATCAGTAATCCAGAAGGGATGCCTCTCAAGTAACCAGATAATATGAGGGGTGTCCTCATGTATCAAATGGAGTAGCTAGCTCCCAGAGATGTGAAAGACGTGTATCGCACACACCATCAGTCACCAGAGATATATATATAACCAGTAAATAATAACAGATAACAGAAACAGATCAAATCTAGGATGCATCCATGCGCCCCAGTAGGCCAGAATCTTCTCCTACATAACAGATAAAATCAGGGACGGGACAGGTCATCACTCTCCTGCCCTAGAGTCATGCCATCGGTGCATCAATGACATGGACATGAAACCCTCATGCCTAGTGAGGTGGCTCGGGTATCAAACCGTGGTCAGGGTCAAGTATCAAGTATCAGGTCAAAATCAGAGTGTCATATCAGAAGGTTCATGTCAATTATTTTAGAATTAAATATCAGAGGTTCAGAATAAATCAGGTTCAAATCAGAGTTCATCAGATCAAGGTTTATATCAATAATCAAGTCAAGGTTCAGATCAAAAGTTCATTTCAGAAATTTCTATCAAAAGTTCATTTAAAGCAATCCTTTAATATTGGTTTTCATAAAAATGATCTTTCAAAGTAGTTTCATAAAAATGATCTTTCCAAAATGGTTCTTCATAAAGATAGTCTTTAAAATAGCGTTCATAAAGGTTAGTAAAACTTCATATAAAAGTAGTATCATGTCGTACTCATAAACATTATTGTAACAAATGATTTTTCTCAAAACATTTCCAGTTCATAATTAAAAGGTTTCCACATCATAGATTTATATCAGAGGTCATAACAAAGGGAATCATAGGATAGGTTCAAAGCAAAGGAAATCATAGCAATGGAATCAAATTAGAAGCTAAACAGATCAGACTATGAGAGAGATCATAACAGGGTTCACAAAGCAGGGGAAGCATAGCAATGGCTTAGGGAAACAAGACAGAAAAGAGAGAGAGTTCATGAGAAACCTGTGAGAAGGTCAGAATATTTGTACCTTATGAGCAAAGCAAACAAAAAATAAAGCAATTACGGAACAGAGTCAAGATCTCTCCTTCTTCACACCTAAAGGAGTAGAAGACAGAATCACAAACGGTTCTAGGTTCAGATTACTATTTTAGTTTACCTTTCCATTATAAGTAACTTTCCACTTTAAGTAGGTTTACTCATTTTAGATGACTGTCTATTTTTAGTAACTTTCCAGAAGTAGTAACATTCTATTTTTAGAAAGTTTCCTTATTTAGCAGGTTTCCATAATTAGCAGGTTTCCATAATTAGCAGGTTTCCATAATTAGCAGATTTCCATAATTAGCAGGTTTCCATAATTAGTAGGTTTCCATAATTAGGGTTTTAAATGTATTTATACCAAAGTTAAAGGTTTAAAATGAAAATATCACAAGTTACTCATTTTATATCATAAGTTATCCAGAATTACACTTTTAACCCTTTAGGTTTAACAATTTACAATTTATACCCCTTTAGTTAATTAAATTACAAATTAAACCCTATAATTATATAAATCACAATTTAACCCTTTACCATATTTAATTTACACCTCAAGTCCTTCGTTTTACAAAAGTATATATTACCCATGAATTCAAAAAATGGTACGACTTACCCTTTCATTTTAAATAATTACAAAACAAGTCCCTTAAGTTATAAAACTTTACAATTCGAATCACATTTATTCATAATTACACATTAAGTCCTTAAATATCCAAAATTACACATTACACCCTTTATATCATTATTTATACGAATCACCTTCAAGTTTCCAGAATTTACACTTTTAGTCCCTCTATTTTCAATAATTACAATTCAAAGCATATAAAACAATTTAAACCCTTTACTTACAAAATTTACACAAGATACCCCTCTAATATATTTTTCATGTTTCACCCCTGATCCAAAATGACTTACAAAAATATCCCACAAGTTTAAATAATTACAAAACACACCCTTCTAGTTTTATTTTCCAATCGGTAAACATTTTAAATAACAAAACCCTAACCCTAATTTATCCAATCATTATCAAATCATCAAAACATCATTAAAATACATTAATTCATCATATCTAATCATAAAAATTCAAACCCTAATTTATTCGATCGGTTTTATATATTTTTTTCTTTATTTCCTTTTTAGCCGATTAGAACAAAAATTAACAAGACAAGATCTAAGCTTCTAAAATTACAAGGGTTATTTTTCTGATGTCATATGATACGTATGGAACCCATGAAAAATATGTATGAAACCCAAAAAATTTCGCATGAATAGATTAGAAATTATTTTCCTTTTTAGGGTTTTAATCCCATTAATTTTCATATGATCAAATGAGCATGCATGGTTCGAATCTATCATTTTATATGAGTCACATATGTTTTAAAGAACACTAGAAAAATGCCATATGAATTTTAGAACAAAAGAACAAGCTGAGATAATTATTTACCTCTCGGATGAAAAATTCGACACCAATTAATTACCACTGATTAAACGAATGACCCAGAAGCCTTGTAGCTATTTTTCCTACCTTTCTAGGACTTATATGATTACCAGAAAAATGCCCAAAAGTTTTAGAAAAATCGGATCAAGAGTAGAGGGATTTTTGGTGTGTTTATTTTAAGGTTTTGGTAAAATAAAATGGGAATAAATAATTGGAACCGAGTGATAGGAGGGGGGGCAGGTAATCACGGTATTTTTGGAGTTAATTGGCAATTAGAATTAATTTGTGAATTATTTCCATATTTGGTTTAGTAATTATCGCATTATAATTGATTTATTTAATTTAAATCAAACCGAAATAAATAGAAATTAAAATACTTAGGCTTATGTAAATGCAACATTTTTTTAGGACATTTAAAACATTAAAATGTTCATGCAAAAATTATCATATATCATATGTTGCTCATTACCAAAGGTTTGGGATTTATTTGGTATTTTATACAAGCTTAAATTGAAATTTAAAGTTTCAGGGGTATTTTGGTCATTTTGCATGTTCTGAAATTTTGGGTTTTACACTTGACCACAGCAACTTGAAGCAGCTACATACTCAGCTTCAGATGTAGAATTTGCCACCACGGTCTGTTTCTTGCTTTTCCATGAAATCAACCTATGTCCAAGAAATTGACATCCTCCAGTTGTTGATTTCCTATCTAAACATGCTCCAGCATAATCACTATCTGAGTATGCCACCAGATCAAAAGGTGAATCTTTTGGATACCAAAGGCCCAACCTAGGTTGACTCCTTAAGTACCTAAAAATTCTCTTCACAACATTCAAATGTGATACTTTAGGGGATACTTGAAATCTGGCACAGGCACACACAGCAAACATAATATCTGGCCTGGAAGCTGTAAGATACATCAATGAACCAATCATTTATCTGTATAAATGCACATCAACTTCTTCTCCATCTTCATCCTTGACCAAAGGCTTGTTGGACTCCATGGTTGTCTTAGCAGGCTTCACATCAGAAAATCCAAACTTCTTCAAGATATCAACCACATACTTATCTTGGCTGATAAATATGCCATCATCCTTTTGTTTGACTTGAAGTCCTAAAAAGAATGTGAGTTCTCCCATAGAACTCATTTGAAACCTGTTGTGCATTAGCTTCTCAAAATCATCACATAACACCTTGTTGGTTGACCCAAAAATGATATCATCAACATACACTTGAACCAATAAGATATCATTTTTGTCTTTTTTGATAAACAAAGTCTTGTCAATTCTTCCTCTACTGAAGCCATTGTTCAACAAGTACTTTGATAAGGTGTCATACCAAGCTCTAGGAGCTTGATGCAAACCATACAATGCTTTCTCCACCTTGTAAACTCTATCAGGATAATCAGGATCTTCAAAACCAGGTGGTTGGGTCACATAAACTTCTTCATCAATTTTCCCATATAAGAAAGCACTCTTGACATCCATTTAATACACTGTGAAGTTCTTATATGAAGCATAAGCCAAAAATAATCTGATAGCTTCTATCCTTGCAACAGGTGCAAATACTTCATCATAATCAATAACTTCTTCTTGAGTGTATCCTTGAGCCACTAATCTTGCTTTGTTTCTGATCACTATGCCTCTTTCATCCCTTTTGCATCTAAAGACCCATTTTGTACCAATTGCCCTTTTCCCCTTAGGCAAATCAACCAAGGTCCATACCTCTTGAAGCTTAAACTGAAACAACTCTTCTTGCATAGCTTTCACCCAACTTTCATCTTGTAATGCTTTATAAGCACTCTTGGGTTCCAATTGTGATAGAAAACAAGCAAACATGCAATTCTGAAGGTCTTTGTGGCTATTTCTTTGATGAATAGATTGAGAAAATAAACCTTGACTAAACAAATATCTCAATCCTTTTGTTTTACTTCTTGTTTGAACAACAGATTCAACATCTCGTATGAGCTGCTCTTTTGGATGATTTTTGTGAACTCTGGTGGTTGGAATAGGACTGACAGGGATTGCATTCTCCATATTTGTTAAGTCAGCCTCTGCACCAAACCCATCCAAAGCTTCATCATCAGTATCTTCATTGATATTGATCAAACCAGGGACATTAGGATCATCAGAAGAGTCATCATCAGCAAAAGATCTTCCATCTTTGTCAACAGTAGTAACTTTTGGTGCAGCAGTAGAAACACCAGACTGAGCAGTAGAAACTTTTGGCTTAGTAGTAGAATCATAGATACTACTGCTTGTGTTATTTCCTCTGTTTTCACCATTTGCTGATTCATCATTCTGTACTTCATCAACAATTTGTGGTCCTTCATTAACCATTTTTCCATCATCAAAAGGTTTATCCCCACCTTCTGTATCTCCCTTTGGTACTTCATGAACAACATCATCTTGTGAACTCTTTTTCTCTTTCTCTTTGGTTGTGAAAGTTGGATCAAGCTTCCATTTTTCAATCAAAACAAACTCCTTTGCAGATTCATTCACCTTAGCTTGTGTTCCTGCATTAGAATCATCTTTTGTACTTGCAAACTTATTAGTTGTACCTGTAATCACTGGCTCATAATTCATGCTTTTGGTTAGTGAATCAATATCAAACAGCCAGTCAGGTCCACTTCCTGCAACATTAGCTGTGACTTCATTAAACCTAACATGCAAGTTTTCTTCCACATGCCTAGTTCTTTTATTAAATACCCTAAAAGCTTTACTATTGGTAGAGTATCCAACAAAGAATCCTTCATCAGCCTTCTCATCAAACTTGCCTAGGTGATCATTGGTATTCAAGATAGTAACAGGACACCCAAATGGTTTTAAGAAATCAATCATAGGTTTCCTACCATGTAACAGTTCATAAGGGGTCTTGTTATGAGGCTTAACTACTTTACTCCTATTTTGCACAAAACAAGCAGTATTAACTGCTTCAGCCCAAAAAGTAGTAGGTAATTTTGATTCAGGCAACATAGTCCTTGCAGCCTCAATAAGTGTCCTATTCCTCCTCTCAGCAACACCATTTTGTTGAGGAGTTCTAGCTACACTAAACTGTCTTAAAATACCTTTTTTCACACAAAACTGGTTCATAACACTATTCTTAAACTCAGTTCCATTGTCACTTCTTATCACCTTAACTTTATGATTTACTAGGTTTTCAACTCTTGTTATAAAAGCCTTAAGAATGCTAGAAGTTTCATCCTTAGTTGCTAAAAAGAAAACCTAAGTGAATCTACTAAAGTCATCTGTGACAACTAGGCAGTACATTTTCTTGTTCAAACTTTTCACATATGTTGGCCCAAACAAATCCATATGCAACATATATAAAGGCTCAGAAATAGTGTTCACATCTTTAGACTTACAAGAAGCTCTGTGTTGTTTTTCCATCTGACAAGCAACACAGGTTTCAGAATTTTCAAAAACTTTTGAAGGTAAACCTCTTAAAAGGTTTCCCTTAACCAATTTATTAATAGTTTTGAAATTTAAATGGCCAAGTCTTCTATGCCAAAGTTTGGATTCATCACTTGTGGCCTTTGCAAATTGGCAAGTTAAAGCTCTTTTGGGAACTATGTTCTTTATGTCAACACTGTATATGTTGTCTGTTCTAGGGACTCTAAGTAGCACTAATTTATCATCAGGATCCTTAAAATCAAGAGATAAGACAAGACATTCTGATAGGATCTAAACACACGGCTTGTGTTGAAGATACTTTGAGTTAATGTTAACTAGCACGCGGAATTTACTAGCTAAAACTTAGAAGATTTTGTGTTTGGTAATGTATGTGATTGTATGAATGTAACAATGTAAGCAAGAACACAATGTTTAACTAAACGATTAGCTTCAATATATTACGAGTGATCTACAATATCACTAGGGTTCGACAACCTTGAAGCTCTTACAATAATATGTATAACTGATATATTCAAACCCTAACCAAAGATCTCCTTTTATAGAACAAGGAGCCCTATACAAGTAAAACTATTATACGTATCAATCTATCTTAATAAGATATACATTACATCTTTTCTATATATATCTTTACGCGTCTTTCATCTTCTGTCTTCATCTTATAATCAGTACTAACTTCATGTTCTAGCAGTACTAACTTACTTAGTACTGTTAATGTAATCTTGAACGAATGTTCAGCAGTACTAATTTATGCCTGGCAGTACTAACTGTTGGTTTAATTCCCAACAATCCTCCCCTAAACTTATGATTTCTCTGCAATTCATAAGGTTCTCGAATTAAACTCCAACTTTGATGATGGGGTGGATTCTTTCAAACACTTATCTTCAATCTTGAATCACTTAGCATTGAAGAAACCATAACAGTAAGCACTCCAATATGAACTTCACACTTATCTCATCTTTTGAACTGATATCCTCCCCTGAATCACATATCCATCTTTGACATTGACTGAACAAACTTGAATTCCTCCCCTGTTTGGAAGAATCTTCACCATCACTTTAACTTGAACATATGACATTTGAGCTCAGCTTCCAATATGACAATTTGTACAAGTTTCAATCAATTCATAGTAGTTTCAAGCTGCTCTCATCACTTCCAGATGTGTAACCTTATGAGAAAGGTGAATCATAGAGCATAAACTTAGTTTTAAACCAAGTTCAAACCATCAGTACAATCTAGTTGGAACTAGCAGTACAAACTGTTTAGCAAAATTTTCAGAGATCAGGATAAACTTAATGTGGACTTGAAAACATTTTTGCCCACTTATAGTTTTTAGCAAACTATCAGCTATCAACGGATTTGATGTGTCTTTACCAATAGCCGTTTGCTTTGGACTAGCCAACTCTTCACTGTTAGATATGGTGAGTTGATAACCATATAGTTTTTGGTAAACTATCAACCATGAACGGATTTGAGTAGTCTTTACCAGAAACCGTTTGATCTGGACTAGTTGGTTCTTATGTGGATTAGACATGGTGAACCAATTACCATTTGTTGTGTGACAAGATCTCACACTTGGCATTCCAAATCACCAGACTTTCCAAAGCACAATCCATCTCAAAATTCTTTCTTAACCTGTAAATGTTAGTCCAAAACCAAAGAAAACACAATACAAAGTATTTCCTTTTTAACAGTTATCAAAAATGACTAACAATTAAGATAAGCAGTACCAAAAAATTATTCAAGCAGTACAAACTATACACAGCAGTTTCATCAGACACACCTAGCAGTACAAAATCCTTTTTATTACAAAAACACTTAGACATCGATTTTTCAAGGATTAAGCATTCCAATACCTGTTACCAAGTACTGAAACCTTGTCACATCAAAACCTTTTGTTAGTAAGTCAGCAAAGTTGTCATCAGTATGAATTTTGACAACCTGAACTAACTTCTTTTCATTACAATCTCTTATAAAGTGATTTCTAATCTCAATATGTTTAGTTTTTGAATGTTGAACTGGATTTTTAACAATACACATTGTACTGCTATTGTCTATGAAAATTATTGTATTCAAGAAATTATACCCATAATCAAGCAATTGATTCTGAAGCCAAATAACTTGAGCACAACAACTTGCTGCAGCCACATACTCAGCTTCTGTGGTAGAAGTGGCCACCATAGTTTGCTTTTTGCACTGCCATGAGATTAATCTGCATCCCAGAAACTGACAACCACCAGTTGTAGATTTTCTATCCATACTAGCTCCAGCATAATCAGAATCTGAGTAAGCCACCAGATCAAATGCAGACTCTTTAGGATACCACAGACCTAAATTAGGTTGACATTTAAGGTATCTAAAGATTCTCTTCACTACAGTCAGATGAGACACCTTGGGATTAACTTGGAATCTTGCACAAGCACATACGGCAAACATAATATCAGGTCTGGATGATGTGAGATACATCAAGGACCTAATCATAGATCTATACATGTGCACATCCACAGCTTCACCACTTTGATCTTTCAATAGTAAATGTGTCTCTTTATCAATAGGTGTACTTGCAGCTTTAACATCTGTAAATTGGAACTTTCTCAAAATTTCAGCTACATGTTTATCTTGAGAGATAAATATTCCATCTGATTTCTGCTTCACTTGGAGTCCCAAAAAGAAAGTAAGCTCACCCATAGAGCTCATCTGAAACTGATCTTTCATAAGCTTTTCAAACTCTTTACACATTTCCTTCTTGGTATAACCAAAAATGATATCATCTACATATACTTGTACCAATAGTATATCACCCTTGTTCTTCTTGATAAAAAGAGTCTAATCAATCTTTCCTCTATGGAACCCATTCTTCAAAAGATATTTAGCTAGAGTTCCATACCAAGCTCTTGGAGCTTGATGCAATCCATAAAGAGCTTTTACCACCTTATATACTTTGTCAGGATGATCTGGGTCTATGAAACCTGGAGGTTGAGACACATAAACCTCCTCATCAATTGTACCATATAAAAAGGCACTCTTCACATCCATCTGATATACCATAAAACCCATAAATGAAGCATAAGCTAGAAAAAGCCTTATAGCTTCAATCATGGCAACAGGTGCAAAAACCTCCTCATAATCTATCCCTTCTTCTTGAGTATAACCCTGAGCCACAAGCCTTGCTTTGTTCTTTATCACTATACCCCTTTCATCCTTCTTGTTCCTGAATACCCACTTAGTACCAATAACCTTCATTCCCTTTGGCAAATCAACCAGAACCCAAACTTTTTGAATTTTGAATTAAAGCAGTTCTTCTTGCATTGCTTCAACCCAACTTAAGTCCTCCAATTCCTTTAGTACATTCTTTGGTTCAATCTGTGATAGGAAGCATACAAACAAACACTCATTCTCATCCTCATGGTGTTTTTCTTCATACACAACTCTTAGAAACCCATGATGATCTGGATCTTGTATTTGTTTTCTGGTCTTCACACCAGATTGCACATCTCCAATCACATTTGTAAGTGGATGATTCTTGCTAACTGTTGTATGGGGAGTAGGAAGAACCTCATAATTCACTGGCATGTTGTGCAGCTCCACTTCTTCATCAGAATAACTACCAGTATCAACTGTTGGTTCATCAGTATGAAGATTTAAACCATCAGTACCTTCTTTTGGCTCAGCAGTACTAACTCCATTTGTACTGCTCTCAGGAATTTCTGTTTCTTTACCTTCCAGTCCACTGATTTCACCATCATTCTTCTCTTTATCATCATCCTTGGAAGAAGAAACATTCAATGGACTATCTTCCAAGATTGGCATCAAAATATACTCTTCATCATCTTCTTCTGAACCTGCAACATGGTTAGTATTTGTACCTGTAACATGCACATAATTCATAGAATCTGAAAGCATATCAAGATCAAACAACCAATCTGGACCAGCACCTGCAACATTTTGTATATTTTCTTGAAATTCTATGTGCAGATTCTCCTCTACATGACTAGTGTTCTTGTTATACACCCTAAATGCCTTGCTATGCAAAGAATAACCAACAAAGAAACCCTCATCAGATTTCCCATCAAACTTTCCTAGTTGGTCTTAGGTATTAAGTATAGTGACATGGCAACCAAAAGGTCTCATGAAGCTTAAGGTAGGGGTTCTACCTCTAAAAAGTTCATAAGCAGTTTTGTTATGAGGTTGCACAACTAGAACCCTATTCTGAACATAACAAGCAGTACTAACTGCTTCAGTCCAAAATGAAATAGGTAACTTAGAGTCTGCCAACATTGTCCTAGCAACCTCTATTAAAGTCCTATTCTTTCTCTCAGCTACTCCATTTTGCTGTGGGGTTCTAGCTACACTAAATTCTCTCCTAATACCCTTTTCTTTGCAAAATTCATCCATAACCCTATTCTTGAATTTTGTTCCATTATCACATCTGATTATTTTGACTTTCTTATCAGCTAGGTTTTCTACCTCAACTATAAATGACTTAAGGATCTCACTAGTCTCATCCTTAGTCCTCAAAAAGAAAACCCAAGTAAACCTAGAATAATCATCAGTAATAACCAAACAATATCTTTTATAATTCAAGCTATTCACAGAAGTTGGACCAAACAAGTCCATATGAAGCATGTATAAAGCTTGATTGTTAGAGTTATGCATCTTTGGCTTACAAGAAGCTCTGTGTTGCTTACCCTTAAGGCAAGAAACACAGGTTTGGTCATTTTGAAAAGTCTTGTTAGGTAAACCTCTTACCAAACCATTTTTAGCAATTTTGTTAATGGTTTTAAAATTAACATGACCAAGCCTTCTGTGCCACAACATTGACTCCTCCAACGTGGCTTTTGCAACAAGGCAAATAAGACCTTCTTTGGGAACAAGTTTATTCATCTCAACACTGTATGTGTTACCCTTTCTGGGGATTTTAAGCAATACTTGACTTTCATCAGGTAGCTTGAAATCAGGAGAAAGAATAAGACAATCAGTATCAATGAATAAAACCTTGTTCTGTTTATCACAGATTTGTGATACACTAAAAAGGTTGTACTTTAGCTTTGGTACAAAATACACATTTTCAAAGTCAAGATTACCAGTTTTAATTATACCTTTACCAGTAATCTTACCACCAACTCCACCTCCAAAGATGACTAGTCCACCATCCAGAGCCACAAAGTCTGAAAGGTATGACATGTTACCAGTCATGTGCCTTGAACATCCACTATCTGAGTATCCTCTATCTTCTCCATCATTTGTTGGATGTTTCTGCACACAAAATAAGGGGGTTAGTTTCTTTTGGGGACCCAAGCCATCACTGACTTGGATCTGCCTTGTGCATCAATATAATTATATCTATTAAAAGTCATTGATGCACCATTAGATTTGGTAGGTTTCCAAACCCAACGTGCTGAGGCCTTCACAGCATTGCCCCATTGACCCTTAAAATTCATATGCCTAGCAGTAGGAATTGCTGGACTAGCAGTACAAACTGTTGTCCTAGCAGTTGAAACTGCTAGTTTAACTTTAGGCACCCATTTTTGATTACTCAAAGATGTTTTCCTATAAAAGGGCCTTTTAACTGTTTGTGCATGATTTGAAAATGGTTTTGCACTTGAAACAGTTTGTTTGTTATTAAACCACTTGTTTTGTCTAGCAGTAGAAACTGGTTTAATGCCAGACTTTAACATAACTGCTCTAGGTGTCATTTTATGGTTCACATTTGGGCTAGACAATCTAGTTGGACTGTTTTGTTTTGCCCTAGCATCAGTATTCCCATACACCCTTGAATTTCCAAAAACCCTATTTTTCCACGGGTTTGAATTACAATAAGCAGCCAAATGGTCAAAGTTGCCACATACAAAACACACTTTGTTCTGCATAACAAACTCTTCTCCTAGTTGTTGAGATTTCAAGTTGTTCCAGTTCCTTTTATTGCCCCTAGGAACTGATGATCTATGTGTAGACCTATACATCTCAGCATACTTAACATTTTTCCTAACTGGTTTTATGTTTTCATTCTTAACCACTTTAGGAACATGTTTTGCTTCTACCTTAACAACATCAGGTTTAACCTCAACCTGATCATTCTCATCTTCAGATGTCCAATCCTCTATGGTTGGAGCATCTGAGTCCCTACCAGAGGACATTTTATTCTCAGAAAGTGATTTCTCACTAGCACTCACAAAAGAATCCTCAGCCTTAACAAATTTAATAGGACTCTCATCGATTTTTGGACCATATCCAGGAAAATCAATATCTTTAAACTCTTCTAAACCAGTATGAGCTAAGTTTATTCCTGGAGGTACAAACATTCCTCTATTTGGGGGTGCAACTGACTTATATCCTAAACCAGACTTTGCTTTATTAAGTACTTGACTCTCTATTATTTTCTAAACTCCTTTAGATGTATGCTCAAGAGTGTCAACACTTAACTGTATATTTTCTTTTTCTTTCTTAAGTTTCTCTAGTTCATATACAAGCCCACTCATTTTATCATCTCTCAGTTGCAAGTCTCTCTTTAGAATAGCTATATCATCATTAAAGTTTGATTCATTCTTTCTATAAAAATCAAGTTGTTCTTCCAAAACAGCTAGTCCTCTTTTATGGTTTGACAGACTAAAATTTACTTGATTAAATTCTACTCTAAGATCATCATACTGTTTCTTAAGAGTTTCATAATCTTTTAAAGAAGAACAAGAATTTGAACATTTTTGAACCTCATGTACCTCTGATTCTGAAAAGGCCATCAATCCCAAGTTGGCTAGTTCCTCCTCCTCTTGCTCCAATCAAAACCAGATCCATCAATGATGCGTGGTTTTGCGACCTTACAACAGGTTTTACCTCTCGAGGGATCTCGAGAAGCTTGCAATCCCCACCAGGCAGTGTACCTGACCGATGTAGTATAGTGTAGTGGCAAGTACCGGGGGATTGATCGTTCTCTAGGGGAATAGTGTCGTTAGGATTGAAAAACTACTCTAATAGGTCTAAGGGTGAGGGAAGATTCTTTTTGTATTTTTATATTTTTATGAAAGCAAGTAAAATCTCGGGTTTGAAGGAGTGGGCGGAATTAGTTGCTAGTCAACTAACCCAAATGACTACAATTGCAAATAAAATAAAATAACTGAAAATAAAAAGGTTGTGGAACTTATATGGAGAGAAATGTGTTTACTTAGATTTCCTTACTCCCTAACTATCTTTTACCGGTTGATTAGTGTGTATTAATTGCGTGGATGACGGGTGTATTCCTTAATACCAATCGTGGGGTGGCGTACGTACTTCTCCAACTCTACAAGCTCCTACTTCACTCTTATGTCGAGCCAGCTAAGAAGCTCCTAACATGGGATCACTAGAATTCGCTCATGCATTAAATACAACCATAAAAACCTTAGTACGCATTGGTTCATGTTTCTTAAGACGTTCAAGCAAGTTACCGTATAGGAGGTTAGCCAGTTTTTTTAAGCCTAACATCGATAAACAATCATCCAATACAATTAATAACACACCAACAACCAATAATCAATAGTTAGGTTTCATTAGATCTAAGCAAACACAAGATAAATCTAGCCTAGCATGTTAAATAAAAGACAAGAACAAGATATAATCAAACAACACATAGACATATTGAATGATTAATTGATTACTTATCTTCAATTGACCATGGGAGATCCAAGGGCATAAAACCCTTAAAAATGGAAGAAAAATCGTCTTAGGGTTTCTCCTCACAAAGTTGCACATAATGACTAAAAATTGCAAAACTATATATAGGGAAACAGATCTGACGGCGTCACGTTATAGATCGTGACGCCGTCACCTCGCCGCGGTTAGGGTTTCTTGATGGCCTTCTAGACGCCGTCCCCTTTTAATCCTCCAAAATCCTCTCTGGCACGTCAAGGGTTGACGCCGTCAAGGTTAAGGGTGACGCCGTCACTCTTTAATCCTGATGGCCATCTCTCTTTGTCTTAGCACGAGACGGCCTTGATCACCTTAAAGGGTGACGCCGTCAGACTTTCTTTGTAAAACTTTCTGGCGCGTCACGTGTATTTGTCATATCCACCTCTTTTGCCAAGCCGTGAAATCCTTGACGCCGTCACATGTACTTTTCCAGCAGCTTTGGCATTTTGTCGAATTCTTCACTTTTATGCTCCAAAAACGTCCAAAATGCTTCCTTTTCCAGATTTCTTCTCCAAAGTACCTAAAATGACAAAAGGAACGATTTAGGGCAATATTTGATCAAATAAATATGATTTAGGGCTTAAATGACCCCCTAAAAGCGGTACACTTTTCACTTCATCAAATACCCTTACACTTGAGATTTGCTTGTCCTCAAGCAAATGCGCTTTTATTCTAATCAAAATACAAGTTAGGGGTCATTTAACGCTAATATAAAAGTAATTACAACAAATAGTCGTTCCACTTTAATCATAATAAGCACGGAGATTACAAACTAGCACCTCACAAGTAGTGTTTAGATACTCACATCTCTCAGGTGTCATAAAAGTATATCTCATCAATGAAAACGGATAATATCTCTCACTACCTGTCATAGCAAATAGATTACCATAGGCTTGGAAAAGGATCAAAAACCTCCTCCACTAGGCGTAAGCACCTAAGATAAACTATCAAAGAGGGCTTTTAAACGGGTTATAACGTTAGGTGTAGGGATATGATAAACACGGTTTTGTTGGATAAAGGATATTTTACTGGTGGCGAGTTAAAGATCTTGATTAATTACATGTACAATATGGCGTTGCTAAGCCAAGACTAGACTCGACTTAAGCTAATGAAAAAAAAATAACAAAAAGATAAAATAAACATAAAATGAAACGGGATGGTAGTCCGTATGTTTTTTCTACTTTTCTTTTTCTCATTTTTTTGTATTTTTCTTGAATTATTTTTTTTTTTTCATACACTCTTGCCCTACCATCCAAAATAATACATCATAGGGGCCTCGGTTCTCCCCTTACACTTGAACTTTTACATAACTTTACAATTAACTATTCTAATGACTCGAATTAAGATAATCGAAACACTTTACATTACACTAGTACTTTACCCATGAGTCCCAATCGTCCCAAAACAATATGTACAAGGATATGACTCGACTTAGCAACCATGTAATCAATTAGATAATTAACTTGGGGTTTAAACAAATGTTGTCACAATAATGCACTAAAAATGAGTGCATACAAGGTAGGCTAAGGCGATTTGGGTGTACATTTAAGTGGGGTGTAAACAAATTCTTACTTTAAGTAAAATCTTAAAGTTAGAAACGAAAAGATAGGCTCTGAGGGGTGTACTAGGGGTATCGTGTACTAAAAATGAGTACAACGCAAAGGGTGTGGGAGAATTACTTGACCAATGTAGCCAATGTAATTATAACAAAAACACAGGTGTAAAACAATGGGTTAATCCTAATGCCTCTTATCATGTAGTAAATCTAACTACACGAATGTAGTCTCACTTGTGGCCTCGGAATGGTCCTAACGCAAGTTCTAGAATCTAAGTGCTACCGGTACACACATCATAGCATAAATGCTTTTCTACCAATTCTAGGGGCGAACCTCACATATTTGGGGGTGAAAAAAATTTTAGTGGTACGGTTTTGTGCTAGTCATATAACTCCTATCCGTGAGATGCTCATTAAGACCAAAGTTTCACTCCTATATGTTGTAAAAAAATTTAAATTTGGCACTAAAATTGCCTAACAGGTATTTCTCTCAGTTTTATTACACATCTACCATTAAACAAACGAAAAATCAAGCGTAATTGCATTCTCTAAAGTATCGTACTTTACCCCCCCTTACACTTAAGATGAACATTGTCCCCAATGTTCAAATAACAAGATGTAAAAGTAAATAAGGTAAAAGAATGAAATCAAATACTCCCCTGATTCGCTCGGTGGATAAAGAGGTAACATGGTTAAATCTTCTTCCAAGGTAATGTTGAAGTTTCAAGACTAAAGCGGCGCCAAAAGCTAGATTCCACATACATCTCCTTGTCCAAAATAACCTGTTAAACCTGAGAAAACAAACACGAAAACCTGCATAACATCAGCGGGATAAATCTGTATAAGGATATAATGCTTGTGGAATGATTATTTTGCAGATTCCTGGAGTTTATAAGTTAGAGATTTAATAAAAACTTTTTATGATTCCGGTAGAAAAACAAAACTTTCAAAAATTTCAGAAAATTAAAACCTGACGCAGTCAGACTGGGGTCTGACGCCGTCAGAAATGATCTGACAGATTTTTCATGTTAAGTTTCCGGAAAATTTCTGGAAAAACCTATACCTTACTTCCTGGAAATCCTGCAAAATATCATTATGACTCGATACAAGCATTTGACTCAAACAATTACTAATATGTATGCTAATTTAATATTGTTATGATTCATGTTCATTTGTTCTAATAAACCGATTTGGATTTCCCTTACACTTATCTTTTGCAAAATACCTTTATATGTAGTTAAGACGAAGTTAAAAACAAGATAAAGCATTTTCACAATTTAGTTTCGAACATGAATCAATAATAATAATAATTAAACATACATACGGAAACAAATAAAATCAAACAAACAAATAAATAAACACACAAAGCAAATAAAGCTTGGGTTGCCTCCCAAGAAGCGCTTTTCTTTATTAACGAGTCTTGTAGCTAGACTCAAAGTCACCGTACATTACGTGATTCCATCATTCATAATGACGTATCCCTGATAGATATAATCTTTGTTATCAGGGTGGTGGTGTCTCAATCGCTCGACATTCGCAGTCACTTCACCTCCTCCCTTGCTGATCAAGCTTACTACCCCATCCTGATGTAGACTTTTAATTGAGAATGGTCCGTACCACCAGGGACTTGGTTCATCGGTAGGTGCTTTTGTTTCTGAATGCCTTAGGAGCACTGAGTCTCCTTTTGTAAATTCAACGGGGTTTATTGGTCTGCTCATCAGCCTCAATATAATCGTTATTTCCACCCATTACATTCTCTAATCTCATTTTCATTGTAATTCTTAATCCTTGCCTCCCATGCAAGGATTTTCTCTCGAACATTACCACGGATTATATTGGGGTTCGCCTCCATCTTCTTTTGTAGAGCAACATCTCGTATATGTCGTGGGATCGTTGGGAAGTTTATTGTTTTCTTCCCCTTCTTCATTTGGATGGTACTATTTTCGTAATCGATTTGTGCCCTAGTGGTAGCGAGAAAGGGTGCCCCAAGGATTATTGGCATATTCATATCATTTCTTTCAATAATCATGATGTCGACCGGACACAGGAATCCGGCAACGTTGACCAACACATCTTCTACAATTCCTAACGGGTACTCATAAGAATGTTTTGCAAAGGAGAGTTTAGTACGGGTGATGGATGGCAGTTCGTCGGTTAACTGGACATAAACGGATAAAGGCATCAAATTTACGTCGGAACCTTGGTCAGCTACCGCATCCAGATACTTGAGTTTTCCAATGCTGCATGGTATTTCGAAAACCCCGTAGAATTCCTGCTTTTCCACTAACTTTTGTCTTATGAGGCTCTCATACAATTGCCCTCCGGGTAATGTGTCAGATTCATCATCCGGTTCCATCCTCTTGGACTCCTTGTTGGGTAGATGAGTACGTCGATAGTTTCTCACCCAATCGTTTATGGTCTCCTTGTTTATTTCGTGCTTCAAGTAATGCCACACTTGTTGTGACTTTGGCGGTTCTACCAATTGGCGCTCCTCAGAGGACGCCTCCTTTCCCTTGTCGGAATCGCATTTGTAGGCATTGGTGTTTCCGTCATTAAGTGGGATGAGATTAATCTTGTTAACTTTCATAGTTATCAACTTCCCTCTTTCTTCATTTACGCCTCCTTTGACGACGGAGATGGCATTAACACATTTAGTGTTGGGAACTTCAACGTCTTTTCGCACTAACACATTTTCAGGAGATTTTGTTTTTGTGTATTCTTTCAAAAGGCCCATCATCTCAGCCATCTTCTCTTCCATCTCCTCCTTTTGTTTGTAGATAGCTTCCTCAAATTTTTCCAACCGTTCGGAGTGTTTTGACATGTATTCTCTCATTCGAGCTTCGAATGTTGGACTAAGTGCCTGAGGTGGTGAGTTGGGTTGAGCGTGCTTATGGAAGGGTTTAGTATTTTCCCTCCAGGGTGATTCGGACAATGGTATTTGCTTAATGCTTGAGACCGAGTTAACTGTTGCTTTTTGTGGACTTAAGGGTCTCTTTTGCTTCTCCATAGGATATGCAACCCTCTTCTCAAGTTCACAAACGCTTTCCTCGGTGATTTGATTGGCTTTATCGGGCGATGAATATGTCTTGACCGCCGAGCGTACGTCGTGGGAAACTTGCCACAATTCATCATCGTCGGATGCAAGCTCATCAATGATTTCCCATGATTCCTCGGCACTTCTGTCACGCAATCTGCCTTCGGCAGCTCGATCGATGGTACGCTTGGTGTGGTAGTCAACATGGTCATAGAAGGTTTGAATTTGAAGCCAGAGATCTATGCCATGATGAGGGACTTTTTGGAGTAAGTCCTTGAATCGAATCCATGCCCCATATAGGGTTTCGCCTCGACGTTGTTCGAACATCAAGATATCCTTCCTTAACTTGGTAGTTCTTCCTGGTGGAAAAAACTGAGCGAGGAAACGAGTGGTGAGATCATCCCAAGAGGTGATGGATCCTGCGGGTAGACGCTCTAGCCATTGACTAGCTTGGTCCCGCAGAGAGAATTGAAAGAGACGCAGTCGGGTCATCTCTCGAGTGGCAACATCAAGGTCTATGGAATCAACGATTTTGAGAAAGTCCTTGAGATGTTGATTAGGATCTTCGGAACGAAGTCCATGGAATGCGCATCCGCTTTGCACCAACCGGATGGTGTCGGATCGCAAGGGAGTGACATTGGCTCCTTGAGTGAGCTCAATGGTGTTTCGATAGCCATGGTGGCTAGGACGGGAGTAGTCTTCTAAGGTACGGGCTCTAGGAGGTGGGTGTTGTTGTGGTGGTGGGTTGTTGGGATCGAGGATATTACCACCTTCCATGATGTCGGATGGTAATGGTTACGAACAAAGAAACGAAGAAAAAAGATAGACTAAAGAAAACCTAGAAAAATAAAATAAAAATCTCACTAGAAAGGAATCTAGTGAATAGACCTAATAAAATAAAAATTCAACCTAAACAATAACTATTCCCCAGCAGCGGCGCCAAAAACTTGATGCGTGGTTTTTTGCGACTGATGCGCGTGATGTGTCGTTGCGGTTTAGCAGTTTTAATGCCTACTCAAGTTTTAAATTTATATTTAGCCGACTTATCAATAACACACACACTTAACGAGCAGTGTACCCGGTCAGTATGAAGATAATGGTAAGTAGAGTGTCGATCACTAAGAGTGGAACGTATTATCTCGTTATTCTAATCAGTATTTTAATATCCTAACGCAAGGGGGTTTCAGCCTGAGAGACTGGCACGGTTTGCTTGCAATTAAATAATAAAATAAACCAATAGGCACGAATCAGCAAGTAGCACACACGTACACAGATAAATACTTGAGACAATAAGAGGGCTGTCCTTATGATTAAGTAGATTGTCACTTGTTTTATTGATAGCTTTATATGAAGTGTATGTAGTTAACCCTTTCTCGTTGGTCCTAATCTTATCGGCGAGTAAACCCTTAATGATTACTTATGTCTAAAAGTTATTCCTAAGTGATCAATTTAGTAATAACCGTGGGAGCCACATTATGTCCCGCAGTCAAATGCCCGCAAGCCACTAATAAACACAGAGGTTATCAATGCACTAATAAGTAGTAACCAAAGACATCAACATATAAACTTTAATTGATGGGAAAGCAAGTATTAAAGGGAGTGCAATCTTTCGTTGTCACATTACACAAGCCACCAATCCTGATGAATTAAAGTTTGCTAACACAATAAAACAAAACTACTTAATGAATTAAACACATGCAGCACCTTCTTACAACTCTTGTATCTTTGATTTGGGTGTGTCTTGTGCTGCCTCCTTGACTGAATTCGTCCTTTGTTTCTCCTGTTCGAACTTCGGTTTTAGGTTTTCCGGAACTTGTAATTCGTCTGGTCTACGGGGTATTTATAGTTTCTGTCTGAGGAAAGATGCGGCGCATCTACTAAGTAGATGCGGCGCATGTACTTAACTTCGCGTGGGGTCCAAGATTATAATATTCAGGAATATTCGTACACCGCCAGAAGATGCGGCGTAACTCCATGATTAGATGCGGCGCATGTCCTCTTGTATCTTGGATCGTATCTGGTGATATCTTGATAGAGATGCGGCGCATGTCGAGAGTGAGATGCGGCGCATCTGGATCAGAATTGACTTGATCTTGTCCATGTCAGTAGACTTTCACTTTATGCACGTTTTGCTCCATAATTAGTCCAAAATCGCTAAGTTTCACCAAATGCTTGTTTTTACCTGAGAATTACAAAAGTAAACGATTAAGTATCAATCCTCATACATAATATAGTAAAACAAGTCAAATTAATAGGATAAATGATAGTAATAAAATGTACTTATTTGAGTTCATCAAATATCCCCCCACTTGAACTTTACTTGTCCCCAAGTAAACCTTAGAATTTCTCTTATGAAAATGTATCCTAAAAGATGTTAGGATTTATTTTTATATTTAAGCATGTATTCGTTCATTTCATAATCACACAACTAAACACTTAACGATTCAGAAGTAAAATAAAATAAGTCGATAAAAGCAAATCTAATCGTTTAACTGTCCAGTCGCGACGAATATTCTATCATAAGCTTGGCAAGTATACACATCTCCACCACTAAAGCTAAGGAATAACAAGTCAAAAGCGGTAAAAAAGGGTTTTTAGGCTTAAGGGTTAATTATTCTTAATCACTATCGATCTCAAATTCCAGAAAAGGCGACAAAATCACAAATACATGATCGAATCCACGAACACGATACTTGCAATTGCTCAAATCCTTAACTCGAATAGGCTAAAGATAGGTCCAAACTTCACCAATAATAATATATCAAAAAGGGCGACAAAATCATAAATACATAGCCGAATCGACGACTACGATACTTAAGATTGCTCAAATCCCTAATCTCAATAAATCAAAGGTTTGGTTGGATAAAGAATAATAAAGGGCATGGATAACATTTGGGATATAAATTGGTGCAAAAATAAAAATAAACAAAACAAATAAATTAAAATCCTAAGTGTGGTTAATCACTATCCCAACCATCCCATGAATAAGACTCATATCATCGAATAACTCACGCTTTAACACTTGAAACACACGCTTTAGGTAGACACGAATTATACTCAACAAGATCTTAATCAAAGAATAAACCTTAATTGGCGTTCCCATAACTGCCAATTCCCATTCAATCCATAGATATAGTACAACAAATAGTGGTGATATCGACCACTTACATAACTTTACATAAGTTGGTTAAAACTAACTTCCAACTTTTCTTTCTTTCTTTTTCTTTTCTCATTTTTTCGATTTTTTTTTTTTTTTTTTTTTTTTTTATTAAACATAAACATAGATGTGTAAAATTTCACCACATCACTATAACTTTCTTTCCGGATAATTTTTCCATACTTTTCATGACTTCAGAAATAATGGTAATAGTGAAAGTAGTAAACACACGAAAAATAAACTCCAAAATATACAATATTTACTTTCACTCCAATTGCATTGTGCAATTTCCCGACCTAACCATAGATAATGAATTACGCACGCGAACACAGGTAATGTAAGGAAACACACTTTGCCTATAGCAATCAACCAACCACGGATTCTAATCTACAGGGTAGGCTAAGGTGTAAGGGTGTAACGAAACATTTTAAACATAGGTGTAAGAAACGAAAGGAATGGCTCTGAGGGTTTTTCTAGGGGTATCTTACTCTAAAAATGAGAGTAACAAAAGGGTTTATACGGGGGTTAACTAACCAGTGTAGTTAGTTAATAACACATAACATATAATAGGCTATTTGGGTGTAATCCTAGAATTTTACCAAGTTAGACAAGTCACTCCAATTATATAAATAATACTTATTATGGTGGTCTCGAATAGTATACAAGCCAAGTTCTAAAGTTTACAAGTCACCGGCACACTCATAGATTTGTGAATTTTGAAAAATCATAATTTTTGAAAATAACGTCATGTGTGCAGTTATGCAACTTAGATCTTAAACAAAAACATGCTAAAAAATTTTTAAGTTTGATATATTAAGCACATTTTAAGCATAATTTTTGAAAAAGTTTAGGACAAGTAATTGTTAAGTGTTCTAATTCTCCAATCCCCCCACTTAAGTTAAACAACGTCCTCGTTGTTTGTATAAAAGATTAAAAACTGGAAATTAAAAGAATTAGAACAGAAAAACTCCCCTGAGATTTGCTCGGTATGATCCTCCATTAGTATAAGAGCAAAAATCAACTTCTTGTGGATTAGAACGTTAAAGCTTCATACTTGATGTATCCACAGGAAATCCAGGAAACTATAATACCACCAACACTTTAAAACACACCTAAGATAAGAAAGGTTCAAGCTTTGCATAATACATTAGTAGTTAGGAAAAATAAAACTTAAAAATTAAAACTGAAAATCATCAGGTCAGTCGATGCGCCGTATCTTATGGAAGAAGATACGCCGTATCGAGCCTGGAATAAATACGGATCAGAATAACGATGCGCCGCATCCTTAACCAGGGATGCGCCGCATTAAAATAAACTGATAAATAGTTTTAAAGTCGAAAATAAAAATGCAGAAAAATAAAATAAGATATGACCATTGCAGGAGATGCGTCGCATCTCAGAATTGAGATGCGCCGTATCCTCATGCGGGCCTGACTGACTCGACACAGAAAACAGAATAGTAAATAGATAAATCCGGGTTGTCTCCCGGTAAGCACTTGTCTTTATTCCAGAGTCTTCAAGTTAGACTCACGTTCAGCTCAGCAATAAGTCCTTGTCACGGTCCATCCTTCGTCCTTCATCCGAAAGATTTTTCCGTATATCTCTGCGACGTTTTCTTCCGTTCGACTTAATCTAGTATAACTCTTTGTCTTCACCGCAGTATATTCTTCATCAGGACCCAAAGAGTATTTGATGATTTTAAATTTTTCAGAAATAATCATGGGCGGCTCATTGTAAGGAATCCCAAGTAGTTGACACTTTCTTTTGGTGAACTCTTCCTCGTTTTTATCAACAAACTTAAAATAGGGATCCTTAATCAAATAATCATCTAGTTCTTCAATCAACGACTCATTATTATTATCATCTTGAATCGCCTCCCATTCTCTTTCCAAATCATATTGTAACCGTCGACTAAGCTTTGTGAAATCATCAAACTGTTTATGCACCCATTCCCAGAAAGTAGTATCCGATGTTCCCTTAAGTCCTTTCAAGCATTCAATTCTGCCCTTTTCTTGTAAAGCCTCCGCCTTTGGTGGGCAGTCTTCAACATTATCGTACCACTCATAATCTTCAAAGGTTACATCGTTTCCAACCCGTCTCATCCCAATTATACTTCCCCCATTACAGGTTCCGTCACTTTTATAATCACAGGTCGGCCAAACACTACTCCCGTCCTTGAAAACGAAGGGTGTACAGGTGTGATTAATGTGCGCAAATTCCCATGGTTTATCCTAAACCCATGGTACTTGATCATTCCATTCATAATACCAGGTGTTTTTGAAATCGTCATAAGTCTTAAATCCTGGTAGTTCTCCAGTAAGCACATCATCGTCGACTTGAAGAAGGTAGTTAAATTCCTTGAACTACTTGCACAAGGGTGTCTCATAATCGAACACATCAATGTCTATTCTGAATAACTCTTCAATGCCTTCATTGATTGTTGAATCATGAAGTGACGACCCATAATCGCTTTCTACTTCTTCATCTTCTCCTCTCATCCAATATACCCATAATGCATCCTTAGTAGCACGATCCATGCACTTATGGTTATTAAACTTACTAGCCAACCATTCTGAAAAATCAACATCGTGAGGATCGTGGTTAACGTCAAAGCAAACCTTTCCAATCATATTCTTTTTTATCTCCATGAACTTGTTAAATTGCTTCTTAAAACTCCGAGTCAACCATGAAGTCATAATCTCCTTGACTTCATTTGCAGGGGCAAATTCCGGACTACCATATTTGAGTTCTAGCCAATCATTGAGGGAGAGGTCTATCAATCTTACCAATTTCCCATGAAATAGTAACTCCGCCAAAGCATAATTCATGTCATTATCCTGATAGTTCTCATTCAATCCCCAGTACTGTTCGGAATAAGGCATGTAAGAGATTTGGGCATTGCCTCCACCACAGCTGTTGTTGCTTGAGTCCATGTACGCAAGATAGAATTTCCCATCATCTTCTTCGATAGTAGTCCAGTTCAATCCTTCGGCTTCAATGATAGGCCATAAGAGCGACAATTCTTCTCCAGTGTACCTCACAAATACATCATAAGAGAATACCTCTTTGTCAATGTTGCATAAACGCATGAATTCCTTAAAAGCAGCTTCAAGAGGAGTCTCCCAAGAGAATAAATCTGCATCGATCATGAGTACATTGAATGAATCCGAAAACAAGCATTCCTTAGCAAGATATCCGTTAACTGACATGTCTTCCATAGCAAAATCTGTCATCCAAGGTAAAATCATCAGTAGGATTTGTTCGCTAGAAGAGAAATTAATGAATATAGAAACGGATATAAGAATAAAAATAGCTGATATCTGCTGACGATGCGCCGTATCCAAAAAGTTGGATACGCCGTATCTTAATACGTTAAAATTTAATCAGACTTTATCCAGAAAATAGATACGCCGCTTTAGAATTTAAGAATGCGCCGTATCGAATTAATTAATCAAAAATCAGCTTATCTAATTAAAATTAAATGCGTCGTATTAACGAAAGTTAATGCGCCGTATTTTCGTTACGTTTAAAAATAAATATCGATTTTTGATTCAGAAAGATGCGCCGTATCGACAGAGATCGATACGCCGTATCTGTTTAATAATTCGCAAACTGTTTTTAATTAAAATAATAGATACGCCGTATCTGCGAAAGCAGATGCGTCGTATGGCGTTAACGTTTAGAAAAAAAAAATTTTTTTTTTATTAAAAACAGATACGCCGTATCTGCTAAAGCAGATGCGTCGTATTACTTTATCGCTTAGAAAAATTTTCTTATTAAAAACAGATACGCCGTATCTTGGGGAAAAGATGCGTCGTATCGAATTAATTAAACGCGTTGTATTTTTTAAAAAATTAAACGCAATACGCCGTATCTGAGAGATCAGATGCGCCGTATCGTTTGATTTAGCACAGTACAACGACAGCAGAACAGAAAAAATACGAAAAATAAAAATCAAATAAAACACACGACGAAAATAAAACACACAAAAGTAAAAGAAAACAATTAACACACAATACAACAAATATGCAAAATAATACAATGATGCAATTAATCTAATAAAAAAGAAAAACCTAATTAAAATACTAATTAAATTAACAGATAATAACAATTCACTCCCCGGCAGCGGCGCCAAAAACTTGATGCGCGTGATGTGTCGTTGCGGTTTAGCAGTTTTAATGCCTACTCAAGTTTTAAATTTATATTTAGCCGACTTATCAATAACACACACACTTAACGAGCAGTGTACCCGGTCAGTATGAAGATAATGGTAAGTAGAGTGTCGATCACTAAGAGTGGAACGTATTATCTCGTTATTCTAATCAGTATTTTAATATCCTAACGCAAGGGGGTTTCAGCCTGAGAGACTGGCACGGTTTGTTTGCAATTAAATAATAAAATAAACCAATAGGCACGAATCAGCAAGTAGCACACACGTACACAGATAAATACTTGAGACAATAAGAGGGCTGTCCTTATGATTAAGTAGATTGTCACTTGTTTTATTGATAGCTTTATATGAAGTGTATGTAGTTAACCCTTTCTCGTTGGTCCTAATCTTATCGGCGAGTAAACCCTTAATGATTACTTATGTCTAAAAGTTATTCCTAAGTGATCAATTTAGTAATAACCGTGGGAGCCACATTATGTCCCGCAGTCAAATGCCCGCAAGCCACTAATAAACACAGAGGTTATCAATGCACTAATAAGTAGTAACCAAAGACATCAACATATAAACTTTAATTGATGGGAAAGCAAGTATTAAAGGGAGTGCAATCTTTCGTTGTCACATTACACAAGCCACCAATCCTGATGAATTAAAGTTTGCTAACACAATAAAACAAAACTACTTAATGAATTAAACACATGCAGCACCTTCTTACAACTCTTGTATCTTTGATTTGGGTGTGTCTTGTGCTGCCTCCTTGACTGAATTCGTCCTTTGTTTCTCCTGTTCGAACTTCGGTTTTAGGTTTTTCGGAACTTGTAATTCGTCTGGTCTACGGGGTATTTATAGTTTCTGTCTGAGGGAAGATGCGGCGCATCTACTAAGTAGATGCGGCGCATGTACTTAACTTCGCGTGGGGTCCAAGATTATAATATTCAGGAATATTCGTACACCGCCAGAAGATGCGGCGTAACCCCATGATTAGATGCGGCGCATGTCCTCTTGTATCTTGGATCGTATCTGGTGAGATCTTGATAGTGATGCGGCGCATGTCGTGACTGAGATGCGGCGCATCTGGAGCAGAATTGACTTGATCTTGTCCATGTCAGTAGACTTTCACTTTATGCACGTTTTGCTCCATAATTAGTCCAAAATCGCTAAGTTTCACCAAATGCTTGTTTTTACCTGAGAATTACAAAAGTAAACGATTAAGTATCAATCCTCATACATAATATAGTAAAACAAGTCAAATTAATAGGATAAATGATAGTAATAAAATGTACTTATTTGAGTTCATCAGCGACCTTACAACAGGTTTTACCTCTCGAGGGATCTCAAGAGGCTTACAACCCTACCAGGCAGTGTACCTGACCGATGTAGTATAGTGAAGTGGCAAGTACCGGGGGATTGATCGTTCTCTAGGGGAATAGTGTCGTTAGGATTGAAAAACTACTCTAATAGGTCTAGGGGTGAGAGAAGATTCTTTTTGTGTTTTTATATTTTTATGAAAGCAAGTAAAATCTCGGGTTTGAAAGAGTGGGCGGAATTAGTTGCTAGTCAACTAACCCAAATTACTACAAATGCAAATAAAATAAAATAACTGAAAATAAAAAGGTTGTGGAACTTATATGGAGAGAAATGTGTTTACTTAGATTTCCTTACTCCCTAACTATCTTTTACCGGTTGATTAGTGTGTATTAATTGCGTGGATGACGGGTGTATTCCTTAATACCAATCGTGGGGTGGCGTACGTACTTCCCCAACTCTACAAGCTCCTACTTCACTCCTATGTCGAGCCGGCTAAGAAGCTCCTAACATGGGATCACTAGAATACGCTCATGCACTAAATACAACCATAAAAACCTTAGTACGCATTGGTTCATGTTTCTTAAGACGTTCAAGCAAGTTACCGTATAGGAGGTTAGCCAGTTTTCTTAAGCCTAACATCGATAAACAATCATCCAATACAATTAATAACACACCAACAACCAATAATCAATAGTTAGGTTTCATTAGATCTAAGCAAACACAAGATAAATCTAGCCTAGCATGTTAAATAAAACACAAGAACAAGATATAATCAAACAACACATAGACATATTGAATGATTAATTGATTACTTATCTTCAATTGAACATGGGAGATCCAAGGGCATAAAACCCTTAAAAATGGCAGAAAAATCATCTTAGGGTTTCTCCTCACAAAGTTGCACACAATGACTAAAAATTGCAAAACTATATATAGGGAAACAGATCTGACGGCGTCATGTTATAGATCGTGACGTCGTCACCTCGCCGCGGTTAGGGTTTCTTGATGGCCTTCTTGACGCCGTCCCCTTTTAATCCTCCAAAATCCTCTCTGGCGCGTCAAGTGTTGACGCCGTCAAGGTTAAGGGTGACGCCGTCACTCTTTAATCCTGATGGCCATCTCTCTTTGTCTTAGCACGAGACGGCCTTGATCACCTTAAAGGGTGACGCCGTCAGACTTTCTTTGTAAAACTTTCTGGCGCGTCACATGTATTTGTCATATCCACCTCTTTTGCCAAGCCGTGACGCCGTCAGGAGCAATCCTTGACGCCGTCACGTGTACTTTTCCAGCAGCTTTGGCATTTTGTCAAATTCTTCACTTTTATGCTCCAAAAACGTCCAAAATGCTTCCTTTTCCAGATTTCTTCTCCAAAGTACCTAAAATGACAAAAGGAACGATTTAGGGCAATATTTGATCAAATAAATATGATTTAGGGCTTAAATGACCCCCTAAAAGCGGTACACTTTTCGCTTCATCAATCAACAGCTACCATTGCTTTGGAAGAAGTATCTTCCACATTTACTGTTCTTCTATTACCCTGCTGACCTCTATACCCTTTAGCCTTGGAATCCTGTTGTCTTGGGCTTCTACACTCTCTGGCAAAGTGTCCCATCTTATGACAATTATAACACTCCACCTTGGACTTGTCATATCCAGCAACATCCCCTCCATTGAGTGTAAGCTTCTTGCCAGTTCTCTGAAAATATCTCTTTGCCCTAATACTCAACAAAGCCATCTGCCACTTCAAGTCCATGGCATCCAAGTCATCTTCATCAATCTGAAGAAGGTCTTCATTGTAGATTTGAGACCCATTGGATTGCTCAGATACAAAGGCATATATAGTCTGATCACTCAAGTTAGCAGTACTAGTTTTTACACTAGCAGTACTAACTGTAGGGCTAGCAGTACCAACTGCTTCAACATCTTCAGGACTGCTATTACTGGAAGATGATAAGAATGCTATGTTTCCAGAACTAGTACTGGTGCTTCCTCCTTTCTTCACCTTTTGTTCAACAATCTTAAGATTGTTGTACAATTCATTGAGAGTCATCTTCTCCAACTCAGGCTTGTTGCTCCAGACCACTACATAGGTGTTCCACTCAGCAGGTAGACTATTTAGAAACTTCATATTCAGATCTTCTTGTGGAATCACAATTTTCAGAACAGTAAGCTGGCTAACAATCCTTTGAAGTCTATTAAAGATATGATCAAGTGTTTCAGTGCTTGAGGCACTAAAGTTCTCATAACTCTGCTTGAGCAGGGTTCTTTGTGCTTTCTTGGTGGCTTCATTACCACCAAATCTCTCCACAACTGCTTCAAAAAAGGTCTTAGCAGTCTCATAGTGGCTAAAGTTTAACTCTTGGTCATTAGGAATTGCCATGAGTAACAAATTCCTAGCCTTTTGATCATTCTTCGTCTTAATTCTTTCATCATTAGTAACAGGCTCAGTGTTAAGCTTTGTGGTCTTGGAACCATCAGCATGTGTTTCTTCAGAAGTAGTAGGTTTGAAGGAATCACCGTTAATAATGATATCCCATAATGCATAGTCTTGCACCATGAAATATTGCTCAATTCTGAGCCGCCATAGATCGTATTCGTTTTGTTTTAGCATGGGGAGTTTGGCAAGGATTGAGGTTTGTGGTGTCTCCATGTCCATCTTCTTGGTTGCAAGAGAGTAAATACTTTTGGATCTTCTAATTCAAAGTATCATAACCTGGCTTTGATACCACTTGATAGGATCTAAACACACGGCTTATGTTGAAGATACTTTGAGTTAATGTTAACTAGCACGCGGAATTTACTAGCTAACACTTAGAAGATTTTGTGTTTGGTAATGTATGTGATTGTATGAATGTAACAATGTAAGCAAGAACACAATGTTTAACCAAACGATTAGCTTCAATATATTACGAGTGATCTACAATATCACTAGGGTTCGACAACCTTGAAGCTCTTACAATAATATGTATAACTGATATATCAAAACCCTAACCAAGGATCTCCTTTTATAAAACAAGGAGTCCTATACAAGTAAAACTATTATACGTATCAATCTATCTTAATAAGATATACATTACATCTTTTCTATACATATCTTTACGCGTCTTTCATCTTCTGTCTTCATCTTATAATCAGTAATAACTTCATGTACTAGCAATACTAACTTACTTAGTACTGTTAGTGTAATCTTGAACGAATGTTCAGCAGTACTAATTTATGCTTGGCAGTACTAACTGTTGGTTTAATTCCCAACACATTAAGTATCTGTAAAAAGAACAAAGTTCTTTTTGTCACACATTTGTGAGACACTAAAGAGGTTGAACTTAAGCCCTTTTACAAAGTACACTTTTTCAAAATCTATTTTGCCTGTTCTTATTGTACCTTTACCCACAATTTTACCTCCTTTAGGATCATTTCCAAAGGCTACATATCCACCATCCATAGCTTCAAAATCTTCAAGGTTGGACATGTCTCCTGTCATATGTCCAGTGCATCCACTATCAAATATGCATTTGTCCTTTAATTCCTCTTGTAGATTGCCCTGCACATAAAGTAAGAGAATCAGTTTCTCTTGGGGACCCAAGCCATTACTGACTTGGATCTGCCTTGTGCATCAACATAATCAAATCTCTTTAAATCCATTGATGCACTGCTGTGTCTGAGAACATGATCTAAAACCTTTAATTTTGGTTTCGAGACCCAGCAAGTTGAGGCCTTAACAGCATAAAAATGGTTGCCCAAAACAGTGTTTGTTATCACTTTTGGCTCAGCAGTAGAAACTGCTTTTGCCTTAGCAGTAGAAACATCTGTATTATTTTGAAAATGCCTTTTTGGTGGAGCAGTAGTAATTGACCTAGTTACACCAGATTTCATCAATACTGCCCTTGGAACCATGTTTTTGTTAGCATGAGGGTGAGTCTTTTTAGAAAAATTTTTGTGGTTCACCCTTCTGTTTTGGTTCCAAACAGGTTTTTGATAGTAATAACAATCTTCCTGTAAATGCTTAAAACTACCACATTGATAACAAGCCTTTTTAACTAACTGAAAATCACTACCTAACTTATGAGAAATTAGGTTGTTCCAGTTTCTTTGATTTCCTCTAGGCCAGTTATACCTTCTTTTAGGTTGTTCTTTAGGTTCCTCATTATATTCAACCATTTTTCTAGAGATCCTATTACCTAACACAGGTTTTATAAACTCAACTTGTTTAGCCTTTGATTCAACTGTTTTAGGAAATTCTTCCTTTTTAACCTTTGGTGTTGACTCAACCTGTTCTTCATCACTATCTGACATCCAATCTTCAATAATTGGAGCATCAGAAACCATCTTTTCTATCTTAGGTGTTTCTTCATTTGCCTCACTAGTTTCACCTACAGGTTTGCTATCAATTTCACCTATAAAAGACAATTCTTTCTTAGGAGGTGCAAAAGCACTCTTAACTGGAGGAGGTACATCATTATATCCTATTCCACTACCTCTCCTCATCAATTGACTCTCAATAGACTTATGCACAAGATCAGATGCAAATTGCTGTTTCTCAACTCTAACTACATGTTTTTCTTTTTCAGACAAAGCAGCATCTTTTTCTTGTTGAGCTTCTTCTAGCTTTTTATTAAGAACATTAATCTCACTGTTTTTAAGAAAAAGCTCTTGTTCTAGAATATTAATCCTATCAACATATTCTAGCTCATTCTGTTTGAGAAAGTCAAGTTTTTCTTCAACAGATTTCAGACCATATTTATAACCTAAGTTATCTAGTTTTAACTTTTCAACTTCAGCTCTTAGACTCTCATTCCTAGACTTAAGCTCTTCTACAGTATCTAAACATGATTTAAATGAACAACTGGACTCATTAGATACCTCAGAGTCTGAACTAGATGATGAAGAAGGATAAGCTATCAAAGCAAAGTTGGGTCCTTCCTCAACTTGGTCACTCCAATCATACTCTCCCAAGCCATCACAGGACACCAAAGCAGTAGTATTCTTGGTTTCCTCAATAGGAACATTCCTTGTATTCTCTATATACTTCTTGGGTGCTCTGCATTCCCTTGCAAAATGGCCCTTCCTCTAACAGTTGTAGCACTCAATCTTGGACTTATCAAACCCCATGGTGTTTTGTCCTCTGTACTTGAGCTCCCTACCTGTCTTCTTCAGAAATCTCCTAGCTCTCATGGTCAGCATAGCCATTTGCCACTTCAAGTCAATCTCCTCAAGATCATCAGGATCAATCTGTTCCAAATCCTGATCCATAACAGTAGTACTTGTGGTAAGATCAGCCAAGAAGGCACAAATAGCAGCATCACTGATGTTATCACTGTTTGTTGAACCACCAGCAGAAAAATTTGTGCTAACAGCAGAAACTACATGACCAGCAGCAGAATAGTTTTCTTGAGAGCTGACAGAACCCTTGTTGTTTGAGGACACAAAAGCTAGGTTTTGTGCACTAGAAGATGAACTAGATGATCCTTTGACTTCAGATTCATACACCTTCAGATTGTTGTATAAATCATCCAAACTCATCTTTTCAAAATCCTCCTTGTTTCTCCAGACCACAGTATGCATGCTCCATTTAGATGACAAGCTTCTGAGAAACTTGAGATTGATGTCTTCTTGAGGCACTGGAACCTGCATAAGTGCCAACTGACTTACCAGCTTCTGAAGTCTATCATAAGTAGCATCAATGCTTTCAGAACTTGAGCCCACAAAGGTCTCAAATTGATGCTTCAATAAGTTCTTCCTTGACTTCTTTGTAGCTGCATTCCCACCAAATCTTAGTTCAATGGCTTCCATCAAGGACTTAGCATCCTGTATGTGACTAAAGCTCAATTGATACTTATTAGGTATCCCCATCATGAGAATATTATGAGTCTTGATCTCCAACCTTCTTTGAGCCTTGTCATCAGCAGATTTAATGGGTAAAAGTATCCCATCAGTAGCTTTTGCTGGTAAAGTATCACCATTCAGAATGACTTCCCACATGGAGTAGTCAAGCATCTTGATGTATTGTTGTATTCTCATCTTCCAAAGCTCATACTCTCCAGGCTTGAGCATGGGCACTTTTGATGCAGTCACCATGTGTGTTGATTCGGATTCCTTGTCTTGTAGTGATGCTTAAACAGATCAAAGTTAATACAGATTCTTCTTGATATCAGTTTCTAGATCATAAGCTCTGATACCACTTGTTGATCCCAGTTGAGCAATTGATCTTATTAGTTATCTTAGATATGAATCTAAAACAACAAGTATAGAAACTGTTCTTGAAACAATATTAAACACTATGCGGAATCTAATGTTTAATCTTAAGAAGAACAATTAATAGAACAGTAGAATTCTCAACAAACACTTCAATATATTAATATACGAATACTCAAAAGTATTAAGGTTTTACAACCTTTAAGTGAATCGACTCTAACAATGATACGTACCAAACTTTAACCCTAGAACCTCCTTTTATAGACTAAGGAGTCCTTTACAAGATAAGTATAAGTCTAACTAAATAGGATATATACAAAATCCTTTCCATACTTATATAACCGACTATATATCATTATTACATAAGCAGTAGAAACTAACTCTAGCAGTAGAATCATTAAGCCTAGCAGTAGTATCTACTTAATGTATTCTCTTGATCTTTATCAATAACTTCGGCAGTAGTATGAATACACTAGCAGTAGTATCATTATAACCAGCAGTAGTATGACACCTAGTGAATTTTCCATTTAGCACCATAAGCAGTTGTATCTATTCTGAGCAGCAGCATCTCAAAACCCATCACACCACCAACTTCTCCTCATCCATTTTTAGAAACTTTGGAAGACTTGCCACCAAGAACATCAAATCCACCACCTCTACCATCATTTGCATCAATTGAGCGTATTGCTCACCAACCACCTCGGGCATCATTCATGGCCAATGAGCCTCTTCATAGTGAACCATCTCAACCACAACCCCTACTTTTTCACCCTATACATAGGGAAATCCATGGGCCACTATATGGAGACCAAGCTCCACCACAACCTCAACCTCAATCCTTTTCCCCTACTCTTAGGGACATTGAGGAATCAATGTGGATTGATCCTCTACAAACACAAGAGGAAATCAATGATCAACTTGATGGTCTCTATGCCTTCTTAAACATGGTGGACTCCCACCTTCAAGAAGCTATGAACCTTCAAACCACTTTGCTCTCTTCAATCATAGCTCCACCACCAAATCCCAACCACCAATCAACCAATGCACCACCACCAACAAATGAACTACCTTTACCACCAAACTTCCCTCGCCATGGTTGTTCCATGTGTGAAAGAGCCGCTAGAATTAGCGAAAGGACCAAGATAATGGTCCATGAACTTCAAGATGAAATGAGGTTCATCCTCCAACACATCCTTGAACGTTTAAACGCTCTTTCCCATCTTCCACCACAATAGAAAAACTAGGATGGATGAAATAATAATTCCAATATCATTAGGACTTTCTTTTCTTAGGATCTTATTTCTAAGTTGTTTTTCTAGGATTTTTTATTCTAAGTTATTTTTCTTTCTTTTTTTTTTTTTTTTTTTTTTTTTTTTTTTGCATTTTATTTCACCATCTTCATTTATGTCCCATCATTTTGACATTAGTCAAAATGAATTTTACTAATGAATGATGTTGTATTATTTGTTGTGTGTTGGTTATTATTCCATATATTGTATGAATGGTTGTTTTGGATTTATTATCACTAACCTTTGTTTTGTAGCATTCAAAATCCATGTATCTTATACTTGTCACCCCAACTAGGGGGAGTATTAGCCAAGGGAGAGTTAATCAAGCTCGGTCGTGCACTATATTCCGCTACGCTTTTTCTTCTTTTTGTTTCGACAAAAAGGGGAAGAAAATATTACACTCAAACTCATAATTTGTAAAATTTAAAAGTTGCATAAAACAAGTTTAATCTATATTTTTAAAGACTTGCACTTTATTTATCTCATTGCTTAAAAATAAACTTTATGTTTTGTCCTCAACAAAAAGGGGGAGATTGTTAATACAAATATCGTCTAAAAAACGTTATTTATATTTTACGATCTTTGCTATATTTTGTTAAAGACAATTATAAACTTTATTTTAGCAAAACCTAAATCTAGTTAAGTCTTTCGTATATATAGTTACAAGTCTTTCTTAAACACAAATTTTAAAAACAAATAAAGTGCCACATTAGGTGTCAAAGTAAAATTAGTATGTTTTACAAATAATAATAAAAATGTGTCTTATGATAACATAAGTAATCAAACTTTTTTATTAACTCATTAACTAACCAAGTTACTTCTTAATTAAACATCATTTAGTTAGCTAGTATATACATTTTACATGTTTACTTTCCTAAACATTTTAATCAAAATGTAAATGCATTTTTACATCATTCCATGGATCATCCTACTCTAAGATTGCATATCTCTTTAGGATCCTTGGAAGATATGGTAAATATTTTGGTAAGATTGTCACTCTAGAATCCTTGGAAGATATGGTAAATATTTTGGTTAGATTTGATAAAGATTTTGACGACCCTTTGTCAGGTCCCGGCGGAACCAAAATTATACAAGGACGGAACCAATTGTTTGGTTCCGTCTGATCCGTGGCTTGCTGGCACTTGTTGCCTATAAATAGCAAGGCACACCATGTTATTTACTTACCACTCACATACATAAAAACAACATACATTCTCTCATTCATTCTCTATAACTAACTCATTCTTATTTCATTTTAGTGAGCTTCTTTTGTAGCAAGAATATCAAAGCATCATTTATAGACTTACGAGCTTCAACGAAACGTTGCAAGTCTTGTTTGCTTTTCATAGTGTGAATTGTATTAATTCATACATCATTGTTTGTACCAAACCATCATAAACCTCTGATAGTGATCGGTTAGTATTTTAGTCCTCAAAATACATAGTGTGACGGGAGTGGTTGTACCCTTGTAAAAGAACTCGACATCTAGCTTTGTGTCAGAAATATTATGTAAGCGACGTGTAAAGGTTTTCTCCGCCGGATAAATGAGCTTGTTGACTAGTGAAGAAAACTCTCGAGTCGGATACTCGAGGAGTGGACTAGGGCAAGGAAAAAGAGTCCTTGTAGACCGAACCTCTATAAACACTCGTGTTGTGGTTTGATCGTTTCTATCTTTCTTGCACTTTACTTATTGTTATTTTGTTTAAATATGTTAAGTCATTTCACACACAAAGATAACTAAGAAAAAGGAATTAAAAACGGTTAAACTATTCAACCCCCCTCCCCTTCTAGTTTTCCATAGTTATATATATAACCATTCACGAACATAGCCTTTTTCAAAGAACTCTTCACTCTTTCAAGCTTTTCGATTTCCTCTAACATAAGATCAATACAATGAGCGGCAAATGGTGTCCAATAGAGATTCGGTCTTGTGGATTCTAGCAACGAGCCTATTAATCGGCAGCAAATCATTAGCAAATCAGCACCAAAGCATCAACAGAACGGTAGCAAAAAAAGTGTAAAAAGTTCTATTTTTCTTACCCGCTTTAACATAGTTTGATGCATTATCAGTAACAACTTGAATCACGTTCTCCTCTCATACTTCTTCCACCATTTTGTTAAGCATTTGATACAATGTGTTGCCATCCTTCTTAATTTCAGAGACATCTATGGATTTAATAAACACCGAACCTTTTGGATTCACAATATCCTTTTGAACCGTGGAATCACGCTATCCATCAGATATTATAGAGCAACCCTTCATAGCCCATTCCTTCTTGTAGTTTATCGTGTTATTATCAGTTTCTTCCACTTCTTTTTTGAGTAAAGGAACTCCAAGCTCGTACATGCTAGGTGGTTTAAATCCCGGACCAAATTGAGTTACTGCTTCCAATGCAACTTGAAAGCTATCATAGTTAGCCGCATTGAAAGGAAGCCCCGCATCATAAAACCACTTAGCTATCTCTCTACAAGCATGAAATCTTAGCTCCTTTTTACACACTTCATTTACCGTTTGGTGCCTTCCACGTTTTCTTCCCGTAAGTACATCTTCAGGATTACGAGCAACGAACATGTCCATTGGACCCTTATATCTTGGCTTTTTAGGAAGACCTTTGCTACTTCCTTCTCCCGAGCCACTTCCTCTCTTCATAGATGTGATAACACAATCCTACTCATCCTCCTCATTGTGTTCATCTACTTCATTTATCCTTGGGAGCATTTGATTAGTTCGCTTCACTATTTGTTTATTTATTATATACTCGCGAACTATTGCTTTAACATGCTCTGGACAACTAGGACAATCAGTAACATCCCTAAAACCTCTAACTAAATTCTTCTTTAGACGAAATGCTCCATCCTTAGTTACTTTGAAGCAAAAGTTACATTTAAAATTTTTTTGTTCTTAGGATCCTGGACTGAATATCTCCTTGCTGGATCCTTAGGTTCGCGTGGGTTAGTGTTGCTTGGGTTGGTCGCGTACATTCTAATGTGAAATTTCATAAATTAAATAAATTACAAATGAGCAAATCATCGAATTAGCAGAACAAAATTTTGTAAGAAACCAGTAGCAAAAGAAGTAATTTTTAAAATTTCAAGCCATAAATTGCTCGTAAAATAGCAGGAAACATAAAAGAATGAGAAGAGGAATTAAGAAAATAAGAAGAGGAGTCAAGAAAAGAAGATTAAATACAGAAGCTGATCTTAAAAACATAAAAGTATGAACATAATAGCTTTAAAAAAAGAAAATAAGAAGAGGCATTAAGAAGTGAAGTACATGATGATGATAGATCATAAAAAAAGAAGGTTGAATGAGAGAAAACGGATGAGAGAGAAAGTTACTTGTGGGTGAGTAGTTGTTTTAGGTTTTTATCTCATAAAAACCTACATTACTTTAAATTGGGCTTTATTGGAGGCTTTCTTAAAGCCTAGTACCCAACTAAAAAGGACTAATAAAGGTATACTTAAACTCTTTTAGTTTAAATGTCCTTTTAAGACCCATAAACACATGATGCATTAAAAAGCGCTCTTAAAAGGCGCCAAAAAAGCATCGCCTTTTATCGCCTTATGTAATGGCTACGCATCAAGGGTCCCGATGCGATGACCTCACTGCCTCGGCTTGCCTCACGCCTCAGGCGCAAAAAGGCGCGCTTTTTTAAACACAGACTGTAACACCTCGCCTTTTCGGAGCATTAAACCCTCTTATTTGCCTTATATCAGCGGAAGCGTCTACTCTTACACGGTCTCAAATAATATCTTGATTCCTAAGCAGCTCATCTGGGTTGCAAAAATTTTAAAAGAGTTTTGGGTCAGCAAGAGGCCTAGTGAGAATTCATGATCTTCATGTACAAAACAAATTATATAATCCAAACACTTTTCAATAATAATTAACTTATAAAACGATCATGCAATATGTTCAAACATCATATAAGTGCTATTTAATTACAACATATTCTTAATCAATTCAAAACCAACAATTTAATATAAACCAACGATTCAACTTATATCACGTTACAACATATACCAACTATTCATATTTCCTTTCGATTCAACGGTACCAACTTATTCATTGTTGGGTTTAGAGATGCTGCTGCTCAGAATAGATACAACTGCTTATGGTGCTAAATGGAAAATTCACTAAGTGTAATACTACTGCTGGTTATAGTGATACTACTGCTAGTGTATTCATACTACTGCTGGAGTTGCTGATAAAGATCAAGAGAATACACTAAGTAGATACTACTGCTAGGCTTAATGATTCTATTGATAGAGTTAGTTTCTACTGCTTATGTGATAATGATGTATAGTCGGTTAGATAAGTATAGAAAGGATTTTGTGTATATCCTATTTAATTAGATTTATATGATGTAATACTTATCTTGTAAAGGACTCCTTAGTCTATAAAAGGAGGTTCTAGGGTTAGAGTTTAGTACGTATCATTGTTAGAGTCGAATCACTTCAAGGTTGTAAACCCTAATACTTTTGAGTATTCGTATATCTAATATATTGAACTGTTTGTTGAGAATTCTACTGTTCTATTTATTATTCTTCTTAAGATTAAACATAAAACTCCGCATTGTGTTTAATAGTTTGCAAGTCTATTCAGTTTCTATACTTGTTGTTTTAGATTCACATCTATTATACCTAACTAGATCAATTGCTCAACTGGGATCAACAAGTCTTAGTGTAGACGCCTAGGTTTTGTAAGTTAATAGTTGTTAGAGATGATGACGAAGAACCTTATTGATAATAATAATATTCTTTATGTTATTCCGTTGTGCTTATTATTATCATTGTGCTTATTGTTTATCCTAGATCAAGGTCTAAACAACCTAGAGTCCAAAACGGTCCAAGAACTTATAGATGGTGGTGCATAAGTTCTATCAGGTGGTATCAGAGAGGGGGCTCTCGATCTAGGGATGTTACAAGGTTTTTGTCGAAGAAGATGAAGAAAAATCGACTTTGTTCAATTTTCACAACTTTCTGCAGAGCTGTTTTCAAAGGACGATAACTTTTTCGTTAACCGTTGGATCATGCTAAAATTTTTACTTGAGGTTCTGTATATATCAAGGTATATTCTGACCATAGGGATCTTCAATCTGAGCTCTCAGTAAAAAGATATAAATTGTCGAAGTCTGCTGCAGAAAACAAGGTATTGTCGATTTATTTTGAGGTTTTTCTGAAAATCATTTTTATTAGAGTTTTGGATTTTATAAGTTGCTGAGATTACTTCTGGGAATCATTCATCTCAACTAAACCCTAGTACCTTTACACCTCAAACCAATCGATCATCTAGGGTTCCTTGAACTTCAAAGTCTGTTCTTAATCGCTACTGTTCACTTTCATGTAAACCCTAGTGAGTTGTTTTGCTACACGTGTTGTTGTTTATTGCTGGTATCCGTTTGCTCTTTATGATATTGGAATCTTTTTGAGGTTTGGTATCTTCTATACATGGGTAATAATCGGTTCACAAACCCTAATTTTACTCATGATGCTTTGTTAAGGTTGATAAGAAGGAGCAGATTAGTGTGCCTGGTTTGTTGTTTCGATAAGTAGTCAAAAAGATAAAGTATACTAATATGGATAATCAGCTACAGGTCGTGAGTTATAAAGCAGATTGGTTGGTCTCGTTGGTTTATGTTTATGCTGTTAAGAGGTATATTACTACTGCCAACACATTGTTAATACTGCTTGGCTAAGTCTGATATTAGCTGCATTTGTAAGTTGAAGAGAATAAGGGAGCTGAGCAATCAAGTGTTAATACTGCTGCGTTATCAATTTATGCTGCTATGGTATTTGTTTCTACTGCTCTTGTATGATAGTGCTGCTAGTTTATTTTTTTGCTGCCCATTAAGAGTTACTACTGCTCGATGTTAAATGTTTCTACTGCTGTCATGTTTTTCTGCTGCTAGCGTTATTTATTACTACTGCTCGTTGTTCTACTTAGTACTGCTCTTTCATTAGTCCTACTGATTGAGTTCGTTGGAGATGAATGGCTAACTTATTCTGATCAATGGCAATACTGGACGGTGAGAAGATGTGCATGGCAAATATATATATATAACGAGATAATGGGTCGGTTCGATTTGTTATTTATTTTACTCTATAATGGGTCGGTTCTTTATCCTTTTATTTATGATGGGAAGTTCATGCATGCTTGGATGGTGAGGTCGATATGCTATATCATGAAGACAAGTATTATAATGGGTTGGTGGTACAAGCTAAACATTTAAATAATGGGACGGTGACCTGACAATTATTTGGTGGCCCATGCTTGCAACGTATCTTGCGGTGTTTCTGATTTCATTATTGTTGCATGTTAAGATTGCATGCACTTGCCAAGAGAATTTATAAATGTTGCATGTATTACTCAAAACACCATAATTTTTCATGTGAAGGCAAATAGATTGGATATTATTATTCTGTGCTATTTGTGAAGGGTTTTCTTCCTTACTGTTTGTTGGTTTCATGCATAGTCGAAAGAGGTTTTACTCAAGTCAGTGATAGCATGAGAACCATGAAGTAAGGGGAAGCATTGGTTATTGATTTTGTTTCAACAACACACAGGGTAACACACACACGAGAGATTTTATTTTTGGATTTGGTTTTCGGTTCTTAAATGATTTAAAGGCTCGTTATTATTTGTTCTTATTGGCGAAGAGGAGTATTTGTTGCTTATTTGATGATGCAGTGGAATTTTTCAAGGTTGTGTTTTATTATATCTTAAGGTGGGTGTTACACTTTAAAGATAACTTGTTCGTTCGTTCAGGTGACTACGAATTGACAAACACTTGAAGGAGTTACGTTATTGTGCTCAGTGATTATTGTCAAGGGATTGCGATCTCCCTATACGTTAAGTATACGTTCGAAGTCGTTTTTAGTACAATACATAAGACACAAGGTTGGTTTCTTCTACTTCAGCATCAAATTGGTAATGATTAGTTTTCTTCAACATTATATAAAGCCTACAGAATTGGAGATTTGAATGGTTAACATATGGGTTTCAGGGGAAGCTTAAGTGTTCAAATGATTAACCATTTATATGCTACATCGAGGTGAAGGTTTTTATAGCTGCTCATTGGTATTTTTACTGAAGATTTGGAATTTTTCTATCTTGGGTTCATTTATAAAAGAAGGCGTTTTGGTGTTCATTCATAGAGGGCAATTCAAGACATTGGAAGACTAGATGTGAAGTGTGATACTGGTGCGTGGTTATGAAGATCAAGGTTGCATATTTTTGTCCCCTAATTGATGATGACAAAAAGGGAAAGAATATTTTAAATATTGCAGCTTGAAGAGCCTTGATGATATGCATGGTGTAAGTGGAAGTCGCATGTTTCATGACATATTAACTTCAGGGGAAGTTCATGCTTATTGGTTTTGTCATTATCAACTAGGGGAAGATTGTTGGGTCTAATAGTTGAGTTGATAAAGACAAAACATGTGAAACATGAGGGACTATTTTTGACAAAGAATGAAACTTCACAAAAGGAAAAGATTACTATGTATCTTTTATTATTCTAGTTTATTCTTTGTGTAACCCTAGTATCTCTAGTATATAAAGAGATACAGGGATCGATTATTAGTGTGTGTCAAGATGTAAACACCAGGAAAAGTGTAGGTTGTGTCTAGGCGTCAAGTCTTAGTGTAGACACCTAGGTTTTTTATTTTTTCTATGTTATTGTTTAACCCTAGATGCTCAAAACGGTCCAAGGAGTCTAATAAACTCCACAATTGTTCGGTTCAACGGTTCCAACGATTCATATTTCCGTTCGGTTCAATGGTTCCAACGATTCATATTTCCGTTTGGTTCAACGGTTCCAACTTATTCATATTTCCGTTCGGTTCAACGGTTCCAACTATTCATATTTCCGTTCGGTTCAACGGTTCCAAATATTCACATCCCACATTTCAAAATTTTCATAATTAAACGGTTCACAATTCACGATTCACAATTTAACGGTTCACGATTCAACATTTATATATCTCATCATATAAATATAGCAAATTTCACAACTTTCTCATATTATCAAACAATCGAAACACGTAGCAAATAATGATCATTTAAACAAGTTTGCATGATAGCATTTCGAATTCAAGTGCAACCCAATTTAAAAGCACATGAAAACTCACCATAAATTAAAGGAAAAGTAACTGACTGGTCGCGTTCACCTTCAATTTATTCATCCATGAATTCATTGATGTTCTTACTCTATATAGTTCCATGCATGTTAAATCCTAAAAATAATATTTAGCTTCTTTTGCCGTATGTGTCTTTCGAATTCGTCTAGCGCATCTGCCTCTCAATACCATATATTTTATTTCTTTTATAATTGATAATGAATCAATGATTTGTGTATATAATTAGGCCACAAAATGCCATAAGCCCAACCATGGTGTCGCCGTTCAATTTATAATTTTCAATCAGGGTTTCACAAGTCTCAACTAATAAAACGGTGTAGTAGTTATATGGTGGACTAGGCCCGAAACTGTGGACTATACACGAAAGACGTAATAAACATGTTACACACGTTTTTTACTTGTAACTTTCAAGATTATATAAATTTATACTATTAACCATCATAGAGTCTATTGCTTCTATTTTATACCCTTTCAAGTTTTATAAAATTTTAACCATATCACTTAATAAACATTCAAAATAGTTGGGTTGTTACATCTTGTGCATCTTTATCTTCAAACTACATGTAGCACTTTCAAAGAATTGGCGATTTTCAAAAAAAGATTACACCTCGTTGGCTAAAACCATGTGTGGCACGTGCCACAGGTGACTTTAGATCCGCCCCTGATGGTGGGTTAATATCGGGGCTTCTCGTCATGTGTGCACTGAGAAGAGTATGTTTTATTATTTCAGAGCGCTTGATAATGGAAAAAAGTTGTACATGGGCAACTCTAAAACTACTGATATCAAGGGCGGGGGAGATGTGATCCTAAAGATGACATCTGAGAAATAGTTCAAGTTGACTAATGTCTTATACGTTCCAGTGAATCGTAAGAATCTTGTGTTCGGTTGGTTGTTGAACAATTTTGGTTTTCGTCTTATTTTTTAGTCTTATAAGTTTGTTCTTTTTAACTACCAAATGTATGTTAGTAGGGGATATGCCTTAAATGGTATGTTTAAGCTCAATGTAATGGTGGTTAAGAATTATATCAATAAAATGAATTCTAGTTATGCTTAAATGATTGAGTCTTCTAATGTGTGGCATGGCCAACTTGGACATGTAAATTTTAATTCAATGCGTTCTTTGATTAATTTTAATTGCATACCTAATTTCCATATTTATTCAAAATATAAATGGGAAACTTATGTTGAAGCCAAACTTACAAGATCGTCTTTCAAATCGGTTGAAAGAAAAACCGAACCACTTGATATCATATATACTAACATATGTGATTTGAAATCACTACCCACAAAAGGTGGCAATAAGCAGGGACGGGATCGGGGGTTCCCCGGGACACCTATGTATTTTTTCGATGTAGTGTTAATTTTTGAAAAAAACATCCTTTTTTCCTAAATGAATCTTAAATGCACCCGGTCCATCGAAATGTGTTTCTGTATTATGGTTCAAAAAAATTTGTGCACCCGGTAATATTTGGTCCTGGTTCCGTCCCTGGAAATAAGTACTTTATCACGTTTATTGATGATTGTACAAAGTATTGCTACGTTTACTTGCTGAAAAGTAAAGATGAAGCTATAGACAAGTTTGTTTTATACAAAAACGAAGTTGAGAATAAACTTGACAAGAAAATCAAGGTTGTACGAAGTGATAAAGAAGGTGAATATATCTCTATTCACTCATTTATGTGCTAAACATGGAATCAGACACAAGTACGCTACTCCTTATTCAGCAAAACATTCCTGTTAAAAGGAAGAACCGTACCTTGAAAGAAATGTTTAATGCCATGTTGATAAGTTCTAGTTTAAGTCAAGACATGTGGGCAGAAGCTATTCTAACGACTAATCTTTTAATTGAGATACCTCGTAAGGAAAAGAAGAGAACCGGTGTGTAGCAAAGGTGGTTGTACCGACACCCACGGCTCAAAAGATTGGACCTGAATCCGTGGATTGCATAAGGTAACAAACTTTCATTTCTTCATTTAGGTTACTGAACTAATGAAACATGAGATTCTGGGATCATTGAACTTATAAAAATATACATAAACATCACTGAACTTGTAAAAACACGACATTTATGTTACTTGACTATCAAAAAATATGCTCAGTTACCGTGAAAATAAGAAAAGTAATATAAATTATAAGTTCAGTAGCCCACATGAACAAAATGAAAATTCATTACATTAGAACCAAAGGGCTTCTGTCCCAATAGTATCCCATGTTGTGTGAGAAGCTCCTCAACCAAACGGTTGCGGGTTCAGGACGTGTTAGATAAATTGTGGTGTATATTTTGTGAGATAAATAGTTGTTGTTCTAAAAAAAAGTTCATTACTTTAGAAGCACTTTTTTTTTAGTTTAATGACATATTTGTATATTAACCCTAGTTAATTATGATTACTTAAGACAGTTAGATAATCTAGTAATGCATGTATTGCATAAATATTTTTAAGCTATTTGCATTTATAAAGTTGTGCGCAATCCGTGCCGATTAAGTTATTAACACTCTTATTGAATCAAGTCTGAACTTAGCCTAATATTACTGAGTCAAGCAAGACCTCAGCTCGACTCGTTTGCAGCCAAGAAGCACCAAACCTACACAAGTTTTAGTAGATAGAAAACCACAAACTAGCATTGCATTGCAATTATCAAATCATCAGACAACACAAACTGAATCATGAAATCTCGATTAGATGTACCTCAAAGAATTGAGACCTTTGTTTTTTTTACTTTCTTATTTCTTTTTACATATATATGTAGTTCCACAAAAATGGACAATGACAAATTGCCCCTCAAACCAGCTTCATTTTGGCCTATGTCATTTTTTTCCAGAACGGTTTAATGCAGAAAGAATCACCCAAAACCAATCTCAATTGTTGGATCTTCTTAAGATCGCTAGTACGCCTAATCCAGCTACTAAGGCAGCTCCAGCTGCAGCAGCACTATACGCAGAAGCCCACGCATCAGCGTGACTAACCACCTCACCCCCTGATGACATACTTGAGCCTCTTTGATACGTCCCAGAATAATCCAGATGCAACTTTAGTCCCTGCTAACATTTACCATTAGAACCTTTAACTTTGCTTGTATGTGTGAGATTTAAGGACACGACTAGGATTACCTCTTATCTTAGTTGATGTTTCTGCTTTTGACAAATTTACATCGAATGGGGTCAAAACCTTTAGCTATGGTGAAATGCAGTAATATTTTTGCTATTGTTGATAGTCATAAGATCTCTATTTGGTACATGTTCCCTTAATCATGTAGTTCTAATTATTGTTTATGCTACGGTGTATGATTTTACAGAAGGTTGCACTCATTAACAACATTATTTGGGTTGGGTAAGGAGGAATACATAACTTACCTTCCAACCAGCTAATCTTGCATGTTCCACAGCTGCAGTAAGATCATTATCTGATGAAATTACCACCTTGTCCTGGTCTTCATCTTCATACTACAATATGCTATTAATTAGTAAGCATAATAATATGAGAGAAATATTTTGCAATACTTGATTTAAATGAATGTGGTCAGATGTACCAAAATCTGTGGGAGGTTGTTGTGGTCGATTTCACCCCCTACTCTCTGAAGTATTGCAGTTATAAGATCTGTCAAACTTCGAAAATCTGATAGAACAAGATAACAAGACGTTTTATGTTTCTGAAAGTTAAAAAAAAAAAAAAAAAACAAAACAAACAAACAAACAAACTAACTTACTTACTTTAGTTATTAAAGTATAGCCAGCAATTTCGAACCATTTACTTAAAAATAAAAATTGGGTCAAAACAATGTACTTTGGCTAAACGAGAAACGGGTCAAATATTTGAAAGTCGTTCATAGTTTACTTTTTATGGCATTCATCCTTCTAAATCATTTTATTCAAAATATACATTATCAGTGTAAGGATATTGTATATATATGTGATCATTATTAAAGTAAAACTTTTTAAAGACAAAAATCAACTTTACAAATAGTTATTTACACGAACTGTTTGTGATCCAATGGGGCCTGTTGACAAGGACCCCTTTTGATCCGAACCCATTACCCAAATGATGGCTATATGATTCCTAAAACGAAGATAAAAAAAAACATACCACATATAAACCTATGCATCCGACCCCTTTTATCTTGTATTTTGAAAGCAAATGAATTAGGATGAGTGGATAAGGGATAAGCAGGAGATTTTCCGGGATCTCCACTTTCAGATGTTAACTTCACAGAACTTTCACTGCAATGCACAGTTTTATTAAGGCAAACAACAACAAAAATAAGAGCAATATTTTTGTATTAACCGTATGGCCACCTTCTTGTATCATCTTCATCGTCTATAGGAGTTAAAGCCATTGCAGAGTCCCAAAACTTCTGCATCATTGAGCTTCCTCCTTCGTTACTAACACCTGTAGCATTTCCTACCTAGTTTTCAAAAAAAAAGAAAAAAAAAAGGAAAAAAAAAAGATCATGCTATAACTTTAGAAAGCTAGGAATATTGCATCAAATGTTTAGAAACAAACGTACTATTTTAATACATTCACACTAGAGGTAGCGTCGTAGTGAGATGGGTTAGTTGGGTGTCGGGTAAAAGCGGGTCAATGTTAGTACAACGCAAAATGGGCCAGGTCGTGTTGGGCTGACCCACAAAACATTATGATTAACGCTTTAGCTTTGTTTACAATAATATTATAAACCATTATAACAAAACAGCTTTGGAAGATGTATGTAACAAAAGTATACTTTCAAAGACTTTCAACCCATTCCCCTTTTGGCTCTTCTTTATTTGATCCGTTTGACATAAACACAACCCAAATCGATCCGTACACACATATATAACAGACGGCATAATACGTATTGTACACTAGCTAAGATTTTAAATTTTCTAAATTTATATAAATAGTTTACTTACTGTGGCTATTGCAGCATGGGTGATGTGGAGTACATCAACAATGGAAACAATGAATCCATCTACATTAAACCATGTCAATTAGATAAACAAAGTAGATGTATTTATTTAGTGAATGCATAAAATGCAATGTACAATGTTGTCTTTACCTCAATCAACAACGGGAAGATGTAAAAACTTTTCATCATGCATGGTATGCAGGGCATCGACAATAGGTGTATCAATAGTTGCACAATCGGGATTTAGAGTCATTACCTATATCATCAATTATGCAGAATTTGAAAGTAAGTTGAATACATATCATTACAAAACAAACAAGACAATGGAATTACTTAAACAACTTAAAACAAATTACCTTCTCCACTAAGGTTGATTTAGCGGGAATATCTTGTGCTATCACCCGTGTTAAGATATCATTTGAGCTAATATTTGCACAGAACACATGTTACTATACAGTTTTGTAAGATCACATGCCTATTTCCAGTTGGAATTTTTTCCTCATAGATCTCCTTTTTAGAAAAAAAAAATAGATTAATGTCTTTAAAATATAATATTTTAGCCATATTTATTACACTGATAATTTATAACAGTCGACGAAAGGGAGCAAAGGATGTTGACGGGTCAACCTAAACTGAATTAAGTTTACTTGATTATAAGTGAAATATAGTTGAGAGAAACTCACGTTATTATCCCACGTGGCTTATTATCAACTGTTACTATGGCCGAGCTAATACGAAACTCTTGCATCTTTTTAGTTGCCATCACAACTGTGTCGAATGGTGAAACAGTCACAATCCTGGATACAATATAATATGTACCCCTCATTATACCTTAAGATGTAAGGGAATAACATGATGCAAAAATATATAAATATGTAAAATATTACCTACTTTGAATTTTCCGATATAATGGTAGACAACGTAGGCTTGAACATCCGCTCTCGAAGAGTGTCAATGAACGCATTAGGACCTGTATAACGATAAACAGTTAAAAGTGCACATGATTAAAATTCTAAACCTATTGTCTATTGACTATACAATCTAACCAGGAAAAGCAGTTCCCCAATGCTTCTCAACGCCTTCAACCGCAGCTGCAATAGCCTTGCCTTTTTCAGCAGACCTTTCCATACGTGCAATAGCATCGTATAGACATTTTGCTATATCAAGCAAAGCAATAACTTCACCATTTTCTACAACCGGCAAATGTCTAAATTTTCCTGCACGCGTAATTTGATTTACAACATTAGAGGGTTCAGCAAAAACCAAAATGTGATGTTCTTCCTAGTTAATAGCAACCTTGGCTATGCCAAAGTAAAATAAAATAAAATGGCAAATAAAAAATATTATTTTGAACCTTGCACCATCTTTTGCAAAGCATCCACAGCAAGTGTATCTGACTGTACATAAATCGGGTTCTTTGTCATCACCTTTGAGACCGGTGTGTTCATAAAATCAATCTCATGAGCAATAACTCGTGTTGCAACATCCTTTAATCATAAAAAATGCGAGTTGGTGAAATAATATCCAGATGTAATGAAACAATAAACCTTCTGTTTCACATTGATGGGAGGTTGATTTTTAATCCATGTCAGATAGAGGTGGCAAAGGGTTAACTGGTCAGGTCAGGGTTGGCCCAAAACATATTTAGTCAGAATATTAGTTTATCTTACAGATAATTAGTGTGTTAAATATGATTACAAAAACTGTATTAATCTAAAAATACACATTGGTCAAGTGACCCGTCAAACATAACCTACATCCACCCGTTCTTAAGTAAATGGGTCAAAATTTCTATCTTTTATTGTCAAGATTGAAGACAAACCTTATCTGTCAATATACCACTAAGTAGTGCGTTTGAGTCAGTGAGCAAAAGAGCATCGACTCTTCGAGCAGCCATTCGACAGCAGGCTTCATAAACACTTGTAGTTTCAGGTACAGTCAGGCCTCTCGATAGGCGCAATCGCTTCACTGTACGCTCCCCTGTTGTACTCCTATTTAAAATCATGTCAACAGGTGAATTTTACTAATTTAGATACATGTTTAATCAATTCCTATTTCATAAAACTAATACCGATCTTTCTAGTCCCTTAATCTGAGCTAATTCGTAACCTGCTTGATTAATTGATCATTCGTAAGATATAAATTTCCAAATAGTTGAATGATTATACTCTAACAACAAAACATTCTGAAGAGATACTTAGCATGAAAGTCATTTGTCTTCATGATGTGAATATTAATTAAAATTATGAGATAAAGTTCTACACATTCTTTTCAGATACATCAAATGCATACGCATTTCCTCCATTTGCGTGTTTTATCTAATTAAGAGTCAAATAGCAATGTACTTAAACTAGCCTATTTCAGAAAACTATAATTACCAAACTAGCCCATTTTCCAATGAAGTAGCTTCATGCGTCATATTTTTCTATCAGGGCTATACCGCTTGCATGTGCACTATAATATCTGAAACTGGCTCCTTTGCTAACTATACTAAGGATAATGTATGAGAAATTGAGAAGTGCATCTATGATCTATGAACAGTGGTTTTATAATGCTAACCAATCTAGATGTGTAATGAATATGAATCACTCAAGATAACACAAATTGATCAAAAAAAAAAATACCCTGATGACTGAGAATTAGTGACTGCAGCTTTGCGACTAGAATCCGGTTGTACATTTTCATTAGCTTTTTTCTTACGAGAAGATGATGATGTCAACGACATACTCCTCCTGGAAGAAGTACTTCCATTACGTGACGTCATCTTCACCAAAATTCAATCACACACTACCTGAAATCACATTAAAATCAATCATTCCATAACAAAAACATGTTTTTGTACATAAAATCGCAACATAGTTTTCCATCTGTATCATTTTAGTCAATTTACAATGTTCGTGCATCCTACTCTCATCTTTATATAAAAATTTAATATAACATATAGTCACAGTAGATTTATACATAAATTAAGCATCTACTGTATCATTTACCAACTTACTTTTTTCATTTGTCTGGCTTTCGTCATTTTATCTGTTTTGTTTTATTTTGTTTGTGTCCCTTGTAAACCATAACATGTCTATTCATAAATTATATTTTTTTACGTATAAGAAATGTTTTTTCTGGTTAACAGGGCACATCAAGTTCTGTTTTGATTACTCAAATATAAAAAGTTGACAAAAAAAAATATCATAACAATGTGTACCAAAAATAAGCAATGAACAAGTTTCAAAAATGACATTCATATTACCAGATATCAGCAACGATCAAAACTTGTCGAGAATTGATGATTTTTTATTGGAAAATGGGGAAAACCAAACGTGAACCAATCAGCGAATCTTGTTGGATTGTTAATAAAGGTTGAAAATTGTTGCGAAAATGTTAGAGATGATATTGGAAATGTAGAATCAAATTGGGAAAGAATTTGGTTAAAGAATTTTAAAATTTAAGGATGAAAGTCTGTAAAGGCGTTTTTAACTTTTTATGTTTCAATTGCTTTTGTTTTATTTAATTTTGAGGGTCAGTTTCTAAATATTTAATTGACTTTGGGTAAATAAGTTACGCATGCCACACGGACACATGTGTTTTGTTATGTCAATTTAATTGACTTTGTGTTTATGTTTCAATTGCTTTTGTTTTATTTAATTTTGAGGGTCAGTTAAAAGGGTTACGTCTGTGTAAAACCGCATGCAGATTGACTCGGTAACACCATTTCATGTGTACGATCTCTCCTTTTGCGTACTTGTGCATGTTCAAGTCGTCCCAGATTTCTGATTTAATTTTCTGTTTGGTAATAGTTATTTTCGTATCAATTGAACATATGAATAACTGAAAAGTAATATTTGAGATTGTAATTTTAGTACGTATGTCTTACCAGCTTATAGTAATATCCAACATCTGGATGGAATGGGGTGTAAACGATTCTGTTTTCATTTACATAAGCGTTGTGATGATACCAAGTGCAAACTTGTTGCATTCTCAAGTCTACGATGATAAGGTGTGTGTATTATGAGGTAATTTGAAGATGTTTATAAAAATGTAGTTGTGTTAATTTATAAGTAAAACGGATATGTGGAATATAAGATTTACCATTACGGTCACAGTAAAGAACAGGTCTTGGTGGTGTTTTTAGCAACGTTGGACGTATGTCTTCAGTGCTCAATCCTAAGCCATCATAATCTCGTATGACCATAACTGATCCAAAGTTAGAGATTATATAACATTGACTCTCTTGCAGCATGTTGGCGTATGTGTCCGGACGGACTAACTTGTTCGGCCATCCGGACGGTATAAAATCATCAGGTAAAGACCGGAAGGTACTTAGCTCCTCCGGCCAACACAGCTATAAGCAATGGGACAAGTGGCATCACCTTTTTGACAGATGGCAGCAGCGGACGCCGCCGCCGCCGCCCAGGATTTACGGGATTATGTCTGCGACATGTTCCCAAAAAATCTGGCGCCGCCATTTCAGGTACCAAGGCTGGGTGCTATAAATACCCAGGTCATTTACTACCCTCAGCTAACTTTTATCACACATTTACTCTCTATTACTGTTTAGAGTATCTCGGAATATCCGATACTTATTCTCACGCCGGAAGTTGGTCCTGGGATAACACCCGGGGCGAGCCTAACGCGTGCTGTTGTGTGCAGATATCCAAAGGACCCCTGAAAGCCGAAGGGATCGATACATCAGCCTTTCGGAAGAACGCTCACCTAGTTCATCTGAAAGGCCTTATTCATTTGTCCGAAGTGATGGCAGAAAATTACTTCAACAAATTGGCGTCATCCGTGGGACCAACTATTCGATCTACCTAAAGTTCAGAATGGTTGGTCCTGCACAAAAAGGAAAGATTGTAAGCATGGTACGAAACCCGGCGTCCACCGGAAAAAGGAAAATGACAGACGCAGAGGAGGAATGGATGGATGCCCCGATCAGTTTCCCACCCATCCTTCCGGGTGATGTGTCGGATGAACCTTTAATAGTTGAGGCCGAGGTGGAAGGCTATACGATACGAAGGGTCTACGTAGACCAGGGTGCTTCGGTAGAAGTAATGTATGAACACTGTTTCGAACACTTATGCCCCTCCATTAAGGCCAGACTTAGAGAAACCAATACTCCATTGATAGGATTCGCAGGGGAGTCCATAAAACCACTGGGGAAGATTGAATTGGAAGTCTGTTTTGGGAGCCAAGGCTTGTTTCATAGGACGATGATGAAGTTCGCCGTGATAAGGTCCCCTTCCCCGTACAACATCATTCTAGGACGCTCAGGTTTGAAGAAGCTGCGAGCCATTCCCTCGACCATCCACTCGATGATGAAGTTCCCTACTCCAAGGGGCATAGCGACCTTAATTACTTGATCGGTAATTGTTTCGGAATGCCGCAAACTAGAGGAGAAGCAGATGATAGAAAAGGAAGCAAAGAATGAGCTTCAGGACGCCGAAGTGACATAAGAATTCGTCGGGAAGACAGAAGAAATAATGATACATCCGGCTTATCCGAACCAACTAGTAACTATTGGAGGAAATTTTTCCTCGGAATGCAGGAGGCAATTGATCACGCTACTCAAAAACAGTCAAGATGTATTCGCCTGGGAACCTGCGGATATGATGGGAATACCCCGTCGAATTACCGAACACACACTGAACGTGAATGTTCAGGACCGGCCGGTAGCGCAAAAGAAAAGAACCTTCTCGGCCGAAAAGAACCAAGCCATAGCTAAAGAGGTGGAAGAATGGGTGAAAGCCGGAATAGTCCGGCCAGTGCAATACCCTACGTGGATTTCAAACCCGGTGTTGGTAAAGAAATCTGATGGTAGCTGGAGGATGTGCATCGACTTCAAGAACCTCAACTCGTCTTGTCGAAAGGATTATCACCCGTTACCAGAGATTGATTGGAAGATAGAGTCGGTTATGGGGTTCCGATACAAGTGCTTTTTAGATGCTTATAAGGGATACCATCAGGTGCAAATGGCGAAGGAGGATGAGGAGAAAACGGCCTTCTATACCGAACATGGGACATACTGTTATACCAAGATGTCGTTCGGTCTAAAGAACGCCGGAGCCACATATCAGCGATTGGTTGATTCGGCCTTCCGATCGCAGATAGGGAGAAACCTTGAAGCATATGTGGATGACATGGTGATAAAAAAGCAAAACCGAGAAAGAATTGCTGGCCGACATAGCAGAGACATTCGATAACCTCCGGAGGATCAATATGAAGTTGAACCCGAGGAAATTTTCTTTCGGGGTGGAAGAGGAAAAGTTTCTTGGGTACATGGTAACGTCCGAGGGGATTAGGGCGAATCCGAAGAAAACAAGAGCCATTTCGGACATGCAGTCTCCGAAGTCGCTCAAAGAAATGCAGAGTTTAAGTGGTAAGATGGCAGCCCTGAACCGTTTCTTATCCAAGTCGGCAGAAAGAGCGCTTTCGTTCTTTGACACATTGAAAAATATCACAAAGGAGAACCAGGAGGAATACCGATGGACAGAGCATGCCGAAATAGCTTTTCAAGAGATGAGAAAGATGATCCTGGAGCTTCCCTACCTGACAACACCAAAACCGAAAGAGGACTTGTACGTATACCTAGCAGCATCAAAGGGGGCAATGAGTGGGGTACTGTTGGTAGAAAGGGAGGGGAAGCAGATCCCGGTACATTACGTTAGCCGAATGTTACAGGAGGCCGAACAGAATTACCCTCCGGTAGAGAAGTTAGCTCTGGCTCTGCTGCATTTTTCGAGGAGACTTAGGAGATATTTTGAGGCCCATCCAATAAAAGTCATCACTGATCAACCCATCAAGCAAATACTGAACAAGGCGGAAGCATCCGGGAGACTGGCTAAATACACTGTGGAACTAGGAGCTTACAACATCACTTATGTGCCCCGGAACGCGGTTAAGGGACAAGTCCTTGCGGACTTTATAACGGAAATACCCTTGGCCACATCCGATCAGGTTGCGAAGGAGGGGGCAAGGAGATATGTAATATCTCCAGTCAGGAGCAATGGGTGTTGTATACCGATGGAGCCTCCAGCAAGTCAGGCGCCGGAGCAGGTGATGAGTGGCCTTTTACTCATCATTTTACACCCGAAAAGCCCCACAAAAACGGCCAAAAACACCCAAATGGACCATATATTGTTGCATATATCCTTGGATTGAGTTTTATGTGTTTCAGGTACAAAAGGATTAAAAACGAGGCAAATATGGACAAAACTGAGCGTGATATGGAAAAGAGCCGAAAAAAGCCGGAAAAGACATTTTTCATGTGGATTAAATTCGAGCTCAAAAATCCCAAAATGGCCCTTGGATTATTCTCATTTGGAAAAATTGGCCCCTTGGTTTAAATTTTGAAGAAATAGCAGTTTGGTCCTTGAAATTTCATAGTTTACATCTTTGGTCCCTAAACTAAATATTTAAACCTAACCTAAATACCTAAACCGGATCTTTAAAACATTAAACCCAACCCACTTTATCCCACCAACCCATTTTATAACCACCAGCCCATCACCACTACAAAGCCCAAAACCCATTTTATAATAAACCGGGGTCAAACCCCCAAACCTCAGTCAAAACCCCTAATCAAATTCACTCCCTAAACACTATTTCACCTCCCCTAACCTCCATCTTTTCCCGCCTTAACCACCATTAACCCAACCAGTCACCATCACCTCCCACTACCATCCAAGAACCATCCCACATGGGTGTGTTTCCCCCCCCCCATCCAACTCAGCTATGCTAGGGACAAGTTTTGGATCTACGGCTCAGATTTCAAGTTGTGGTGACCAAGAAAAATCAAGGGCCAAGATTGAAACAGAAAAAGCACAATTGGGATTGTCTCTCAAGAAAAGCACAAGAAGATAGAACCCTAGCTTATTTTATGTAGTATATATAGTTTAGTATAGCTCGGTAGTGAGCAGGTTTTTATTAGCTTAAAATTTAGGTAATTTTTCTTTTTTATTGTTATTGTTGTTTATTTTTAATTTCCAGTAATGTAATTTAATTACAGTTAATGCAAAATTTAATTTTTCTTGTTTTTATTATCTTGGTCACAATTGTATTTTACTGTTCACTGGCACCTTGGTTAAGTTTGATTTATATTATTCTAGTCTAGTTAAGTGGTTTGAGGTTCCTGCTATGCTTATTCCACAGATTTTATAAGTTCTAGTAGATTTACCTTTAAATATACTCCCTGTCTGTTCAATTATGCTTTTATGAATTCATTGCTTGTTCTTGTTGTTTTTAGGTTCAGAGTAGTGTATTAAAGAGGTTTTCAAAGGTTGGATAGATTGCATTAGGACTAGATTTTAGTTTTAATTGTTTAGTTGTCTGCACAGAACTCCCTCTATTGCTGTCTGCATTAGATTTTAAACATCATTTAAGGTGATTGTCTCCTGAAATCAATGCTTGATTATCTTGTTTAAAGTTGCCTACCTATAGTTCTTAGCTTATGCCTAGTTTTCAGCTCTTAATTCAGCTTTTTAGAGCTTAGTCCATAGCTTCAAGTTTGCCTCAAATCTGCACAATTTTTGAGTTTTCCCCTTTTCTGCCCTGCACTAATAGCATCAGCAGCCCTTGTTCTAGTTATTTTTGTTTATTTTCACTTTGTTGCCTACTGATTGAATTTAATAAGCTGTTCTAAGCTTATTGTTAGTTTAAAAAAATCTTTTTCTTTTCAAAATGTGCTATTTGGTTATTGCTTAATTTGTTTCCAAAAGAAAAACAAAAAAAAATTATGTTTGCAAAAAAAATGCATAACTGGGGTTCGAACCCCAACCCTTTAGCACACACACAACACCTCTACCATTGCACCCTTGGGATTTCTTCATTCATCTCTTGCATTATTTATTTTATAACACACATTTCCTTTTTAGCTTATTCGATTTATTTAGCTTTTTCCCAGCTTATTGAAATAAGCTGGGACACTCTTTACATTTTTTCTAGCTTCAGTTTTATATAAAGTATTTTTAGAAAAAATTTCAGAATTTTCTCTTTTCGTTTAATATTTTTAATCTTTTATTTTCTTTTAATTTGTTTTTAATTCGTATTTAATTATTAAAAAGTCAAAAAAATATAATTCTTTTTTTCAAAATTTTCTTTTGTCATTTAGGACGTAGGAAAATTAATTTGGTATCCGTAGGATTAGTTTTTAATCGATTTGACGTTTATGCACGTTTTTAGTTTACCATTCGCGTTTTTTAATTTTCGTTTTATTAGATATTAAAAACCAAGTGACCCTCGTTCTTTCAAGCATTTTAATACCAAACCGAAAACGATATCCTCAATTTCACACCTCGTTGGGACTACGACCTGGGTATTCGCTTATCCGGTTTATTACAATTGATTGTGTTGCGTCAAACCGTCGCGAGTTGATTTTTCTTCGTGAGAGGTTTAGCTTGTGATTGCTATGACCACCAATCAGTAGGTTTGGTATTGATTAGACTAGATCAAACGGAATACACCTACGCCATCCGGTTGAACTTTAAAAGCACCAACAATGAAGCAGAATACGAAGCCTTGCTGGCAGGGTTGAGAGTCGCCCGAAAAATGAAGATCCAGGTGTTGGAAGTCAGAGTGGACTCCAATTTGGTAGCAAGCCAGATCAATGGGGAATTCGTAGCATCCAAGGATAGCATGATACGGTACCTGGCCAAAGCCAAAGAATACGTTACATGCTTTGATCAATTTAAAATCCGGAACATCCCAAGAGCACAAAACCAGAAAGCAGATATACTCAGTAAGCTGGCGTCCATGGCTTTCGAACACCTAACAAAGGAAACCTTAGTGGAAGTTTTAGAGAAACCGTCAACGGAAGAAGAGGTAGTCAGCGCCATTGTGGAGGAAGAAGAAGAAAACTGGATGACCCCAATCATTCGGTGTAAGCAAGAAGGCATTTGGCCGAAAGATCAAAACGAGGCTCGGGCTCTCCGAATGAAAATAAAACAGTATACTCTAGTGGATGGTGTGCTTTTCAAAAAATCCTATTTGGGCCCGATGTTGAGATGTGTCGGACCACTTCAGGCCAATTACATCGTCCGAGAAGTGCATGAAGGAGCATGTGGGATGCACTCGGGGCCACGGTCCGTCGTGGCAAAACTAATGTGACAGGGGTATTACTGGCCTACCATGCACCAGGATGCCAGGGAAATAATTCAGAAATGTGATCCTTGTCAGATACATGCACCCGTTCCGAGGCTCCCAAAAATCGTGCTGACCTCAATTATGGCCCCGTGGCCCTTCTATCAATGGGACATGGACGTATTGGGCCCTCTGCCGGAAGCTCTGGGGAAAATCAAATTTGTTATCGTGGCCATTGACTATTTCACCAAGTGGATGGAAGCCAAGCCATTGGTTCGCACGACAGGGAAAGAAGTCAAAAAGTTTGTGTGGGAGAACATGGTATGCAGGTTCGGATTGCCGAGGGTAATTGTCACGGACAATGGGAGCAATTTCATTCACGACCCTTTCAAAAGCTGGTGCAAGCGCTTGAATATAACCCAGATAAACACTGCTGTAGCACATGCTCAAGCCAACGGTTTAGTAGAAAGGGCAAACAAAAGTCTGATGAAAGGGTTCAAGTCAAGGCTCGGCAGGGAAAGGGCCGGATGGGTGGACGAGTTGCCGAATGTTTTGTGGGCGCACCGCACGTCTCTAAAAACAAGCAATGGAGAAACGCCATTCAGCCTTACATATGGAAGCGAAGCAGTCATACCAGTAGAAATAGGAATGCCAACCTTTCGGACCATGGTAGCTGAAGAAAAGGGAAACGATGAGGGGATCTGTTTAAACCTCGACCTCCTGCAAGAACGAAGGGAGATGGCTGCTATCCGGGAGGCGAAATACAAGAAGAAGGTAGAGCAGTATTACAACCGAAGGGTTCGCGCCGAATCGTTCAAGGTAAGTATAAAAATTTACACAGCTCTCTTAAAGTGAAATGCCGCTACAAATACTTAATTATTTCATTCCAATTATAATTTATCTCTACTCTGGCTAACGAAAGAAATGTAAATACCTTCACGATTAAAGGTAGGAGATTTTGTGTACCGAAGGAATGAGGCAAGCCGGGTCGAAAACCAAGGGAAGCTAGGACCCAATTGGGAGGGACCATACCGGGTCGTGAAAGCATACCAGACCGGATCATACAAGTTGGAGACAATGGAGGAAAAAGAAGTGCCGCGAACTTAGCATGCCGTTAACCTTAGAAAATGTTTTTTGTAAATGAATTACTATTATATCTAATGTAACATTCGAAAGGAATTGTTTGACTGTTTCAATGATAAATGCAGTTATCCCGCAGTTAAAAGGGAACGATTTTCTCTACATATCACGCTCACATGCTATTAATTTCTTTCTGAACATAAGCCGAAAATGACCACTCCGAGAGGTTCACGCCCTCCGAAGATCAGTGGTCAATGTTCAAAGATGGCATACCCAAAAAGGGGTTGCCATGTGTTTATGGCAAAAAGGCCAATCGGCACCCAATAAGGGGTGGCCGCATGCTCGTTTGTTATTTTTCGAACATAAGTCGAAAGTGATCCCTCCGAGAGGTTCGTTCCCTCCGGAGATTAGTGATCAATGTTCATTAATTACTTTATGAACATAAGCCGAAAATGACCCCTCCGAGAGGTTCACGCCCTCCAGAGATTAGTGATCAATGTTCAAAGATGGTTCATACCCAAAAAGGGGTTGCCATGTATTTATGGCAAAAAGGCCAATCGGCACCCAAAAAAGGGTGGCCGCATGATCGTTCATTATTTTTCGAACATAAGCCGAAAATGATCCCTCCATGAGGTTCGTGCCCTCCGGAGATTAGTGATCAATGTTCATTAATTACTTTCTGAACATAAGCCGAAAATGACCCCTCCGAGAGGTTCACGCCCTCCGAAGATCAGTGGTCAATGTTCAAAGATGGTTCATACCCAAAAAGGGGTTGCCATGTATTTATGGCAAAAAGGCCAATCGGCACCCAAAAAGGGGTGGCCTCATGATCGTTTATTATTTTTCGAACATAAGTCGAAAGTGATCCCTCCGAGAGGTTCGTGCCCTCCGGAGATTAGTGATCAATGTTCAAAAATAGTTCGTACCCAAAAAGAGGTTGCCGCACAATTATGGCGGAAGGGTCAGACGACATTCAGAAAGGGGTAAGTCGTCGCGGGACGCAGGTAATATGATGCAAATAATATATATAAAAAAAGAGGAAGAAAGGCATTTTGTAATTGACAAAACAACTGGCATAAGATAATTTCAAAAGATGTACAAAATAGCGTTCAAACCACGCAGTTCATAAATTGTTACATTCATCCGAACTATATTAACTGTTCATAAGCCTAATCTAACGGCCCAAAGGCCTTACACTTTTCTATGATTGTTGTCAAAGTAACAGCGGATTAAAAAGCTTCACGCAACATCTGGAGTGGCTTAAATCCATAGTCAAAATGGAGACACCCGGACATTGCTAACAAATAACTTGCTCAAGGAGCGGAGACATTCTCTTCAACAGCTGAATCATCGGCAGAAGGCCCTTCGGCCACAGGCTCGGGCGGCGCAGGGTCAGGAAACAGGTCCATGATTTTCGGAAGAGGCTTATCCCAGGCGTTGCTTACCCGCTGGACATAAGGGTACTCTGCAGTGAATAGTCCATCGTTGAGAGGTGGAAACTTAGTTTCAGCTTCCATGTCCAGGTCGTCCACATCGGCCACAATCTTCGCCACATCCTCCGGCTTGCGACCCAAAGAAACACCCTCTAGAAATCCGGATTGGGAGGACAAACTAAAAGGACCGGCCAAATTCTGTTAATATTCGTGACTACTCAAGAGGCGGCGAACCTTCTCCGAAATAAAATCCTTTACCAATTTGAACCGCTCGATCTCCGTTTGGCCCAGTTTAACGGCCAATTCTGTCCTTTCTTTCTGGAGTTCGGGATTCTCCCTCTCTTCCACAGCCAGTTTATCCTTAACCTCCTTCAGCTCGGCCTCCAAGGCCTTGATCCGCTCCTCAGAGACCCTCTTACCTTCCTCTCTCTCCTTCTCCAGATCCGAGACGCGGCCCGTAAGGTCTGACTCTTTAACCAGACAGCTAGTATGCGCATGTCTTAATTTACGAAGCTCCTCCGCCTCTCGGATCGCATCTCCGCACCTTTCATGGGTACGGTACAAATGTTTGTACTCCTCTCGGAGGGACCAAATTGGAACAAGATGTCCGACTGAGCTGTTGCTCCCTGGCCCAACAGCCTCCATGCTCTCTGAACAGCCTCCGCATTACCCAAGCTTTCGAAGTAGAGATCCTCTCGAGGAGTAGGCAAATTCAGCATTAAGTCCTTGCAGACTTTCCAGTTATCAAAACGATCATCTTTCCTAACGAACCACTCTGGAACAAACATTGCTATCGGATCGCCATCAACTGTGGCCCTAATCTTGCCACGACCGAAAGCAGCTACAGAGGAACTCCCTGAAAGAAGAACAATCAGTTAAAAAAATGATGATAATAATAATAATACTAATGTACGCGAGGCAAACACGCCCGAACGATTCAACAAATCCGAGTGACTTACCAATGCCAGCAATCCCGGATGCAAAGTCCGTTCCCTCCGGTTGTCTTCGAATATCTTCCGGATGGGGGAAGGATTCGGGATGACCTCGACCTCCGGCGAATCATGTTCCAGATCCACCACGGGAGTTTCCTCTGCAGGTCTGCTCCGTTTAGCTGGACGGGGTGCACCGCTGCTCCCCTCGCCGCGCTGGACGCGCACTCGCGTTTTGCTAACCCCCGCTCCCCTCTGAGCCTTCAGAGCCTCCCGGGTGGCGGCTTACCTTTACTTCTTACGCTTGGCCTCCAAAACCCGTTTGTCAGCTTGCTCAACCCTCTTTTCTTCGGCCGTCTTCTCAGGTATATCGGCATTTGATGGGGCAGGTGCGGTCACATGCAACTCGTGAGACTCATCCTCACGGTATTCAACTCCCTCGACCATGAAAACACCCTCACGAACATGGGGATTGATCAGGTATTCGGACATCGGTACAACTAAAAAAAAAGAGCGCGAAAAAGTTAGGGACAAGTATGCACAAATGCAAATCAACAAAGAAAACAAGGATGAAGGCTATGAAGTTATACCTTTTCCTTCGGCATCCTTAAGCACGTCCCGGTGGCCGGGGTGCGCCCAGTGTGAAGTCAGCCCCACGGCATAAAGAAAGCACGGAGGTATCAGAATGAGATCAATCACATTGGCGGCCAGCTTCTGGGCATCCGCAACATTAAACTCGCCCTCCAGAAACGGATCCGAGATGTCAGAATCATGATGCCTCCATGGCATAGCAAAAGGGATCGCTCGTCTATCTATCAGAAAGAAGTTATGTTTCCAACCCTTCAAACCGGTCAGAATCTCCCTAAAACAAACCCTCTTCTCCTTTCCACTCCTTTTCTCAAAAGAGAACCAATGCCCTTGCTTACTCAACTTATAGAAGGCTCGGAATAGAGAAGTGGTGGGAACGACTTCCAAGCTTCGGCTATACACCTCAAAAAGGGTAGCGCGATGCAAACCTAGCGGAACCAACTGAGAAATATGTATTTTGTAATATTTGATGATGTCTAACAAAAAAGTAGAGAAGGGCACGCTAAGACCACCCTCGTAAAAATACTCCACATACAAACCGATGGCATAATCCGGTAATTCATCCATCGTCATGTTCGGCGGAGGTAACCTCGGATGCAGATCCACGGGAATGCCCACGTCCGTCGTCACCATATACAAATCTCCTTCGTCCATTTTGGAGGTGTACTTTTGAATGTCGAACTTGGGGAGGAATCCCCCAACCTCTTGGGTATCCTCCTCATGAATTGAAAGGGGAGAGGCCGACATAGTTAATCCGAGGGGAATTGGTATGTAATTGGATAGCAAAGATAATTCGAAGTATTGACAGTCCGGAACGCACCTTTCGAACCGAATGACAAAACAAGATCAATCGGGTTAACAGAAGTCACTCGGATCAGCTAGAAAAACTCGCTCGGAAAAAAGTGCTGCGGAAAGTTTGTCAGAGCAGAAAGTTACAGTGGTAAAAAAAGGGTAGAAGTGACGCTATTTATAGGCAAAAAGGAAGAATATGAAATGACGTGCCTTGTCAGCTGGTGATGTGGCACCTCCTCACCCATACGATGCGTACACGCACACGAAGAGGTAATAATGATTTTTGGCAGTTTGCGCGTCAAACTCACTCATCGGATTCCGATGGGTCAAGCCTCTCGGAACTGGTAAAATGGGACTTCAAAATTTTCAGAGTATCACAATATCGGTGAAACCGATACTATGATACTGGGGGGGACATGTTGGCGTATGTGTCCGGACGGACTAACTTGTTCGGCCATCCGGACGGTATAAAATCATCTGGTAAAGACCGAAAGGTACCACTACTAGAAAAAGGGCTATCCTTGACTACAAATGCGAGTCAAGAAGAGGTCTTATGACGCGCAAATGCGAGTCAAGGATGGACCAGTCATAAAGCTTCATGACTCGCATTTGTGCGTCATCCCTCTATGACGCGCATTTATGACCCACGTTTTATGACTCTCCTTTTTGCGTGTCATAACCTAATTTTTTTTTAAAAAAATTAATTTTTTTCAGTTCCTAATTTTCTATTAAATGACAATTAAAAACCTGATAATACAAAATTAAAAACACAAATATCAAAATAACGCATTTCATATATTAAAAACCTGATAATACAAAATTAAAAACACAAATATCAAAGTCAATGAAATGTACAGATGCAATATTCGTTTAAACAAACCCATGCCATTTGAAGTACATTTAACACGATATTTTCCTTGTTGCTGCTAGAACTAAAAATCAACCTAACTTTGCCTATTTATCCGAGACGAACGTCGATGAATTCCACGTTGGTGAGTCGCTAAAGAAAGCAATCGTTCCACCTGTATTAAAAAGGAAACACGGTTGATAAAAAAATTATATAAAAATGGGAAGAACCTAAGTATTTCTGAAATTGCAAAAAGTTCATTACTGTACTTCAGAATGACATATACTCAAATGTCGATGCATACCTCGGCCATAACTGTCTCAATGCATTGTTGAAGTCCTTTATAGGCAGCACCTTCTGCACTGGACATAGCTGTTGCCATTTCTTCACATGAAGCAGCATGTGCACCATCCACTGGTAACAAAAGCCTTGAAATAGAGTTGGCAAAGTACTGTCAAAAGCAAAACATAATCCCACTTAGAATCAAAGAACCATTCAGACTCTTCACACTAGTAACAAAGAAAATTGCAGATGTCCTAACTAGGGGTGACAATTTCGACACATTTATGGTTAAATATGGTGATTTTGGTTAAACCTTGTATCTAATGGGTCAAATAATGTAGCTTAGCCAAAATTCAAATTGATAAAAATGACTAAGATACCAAAGAAAAATGTACCTTCTGCTTTTTATTTTTCTTCTTTTTCTTATGTTTGATTGGCTTCACTTTAATTTCTTCATCTTCTACACTTGGATCTTGGCACATTCATAACTATTTAAATATCGAACTTGACAATAAAAAAGAGTGTCAATGGGCTGGATTATCAAAGCACCTCAGAATCCCCAAATGAGTTCACATGCTGAATCCTCCTCTCCGAATTTTTAGCATTGCCTGCGGATAGTTTACATAAATAACCAGAAGTTAACGGATTTAAGTTCTACCCATAAGCAAAACATAGAATGCTGTTCTTTATATCTTGTGGTATAAAAAACGTTATCCACCAAGAGGTATCTTATACACAGATCTAATACAGTATCTAGAGTATATGTGTTAACCAAGAAATGATTTAACAGTGCTATGGACTCATTGACCTAGTCTCTAGGGCTGACTTGTATCCACTTATCATCAACCAGTGCAAGTCAAACTAAAAAGTATAAGATGTACTAATATTTTATGAGTTTTCGTCTGCATGCTTATATGTTCAGGGTGCCGCGTTCATACAATGTACCCTTCATTAACAGATGTTCACCTGATATAAGTTCTATTTAAACTTAAACATTCACAGAACTCCATTCTATCGGTCTATCCTAAGGTTCCTCCCTACTAATCAGAGACAATACTACGTTACTCAATACTACCTTGAGAACAAAATCTACTTTAAGGTTGATAGACAGATCATCTTGTTAACAGAATGTTATGGTAAGCAAATCTGAAGTGGTATTCAGAGAGCAAGGCAACAAAACGACCTTGCTTTCAGCACCTATCCTTTATCATTTAGAATTCAACGTAAGGCCTCAAAATGGTAGCGAATTTAATGTGTGTGTATGTGTGTTCATATAAAGGTGAAAGGAAGATGAAGATCATTACTTGCTCTAACAGTCTCTTTGGCATTTTTCACAGCTAATTCGACAAGTTTGGGATTAATAGACGACAACCCGCTAGGTTCCTGCGACTTCCGTTCTAGAAACTTGGCTAATGCAGCAGCTTTGCTAGTCTTCATTGGTCCTCCTGGATGTGCCAATCTGCAAATATACAGATTTTAAAAAATAATTAAATCTGTCTATCAAAAGGCAACAACAGAAGTTTGTGTTTAAAGGTGTTTAGCATTGCATTTTTAAACCGTGTCTGTCTAACAAATTGTGTTTTCAAGTCGCATATAACAAGTTTTTCAGTTATAATAAACTTATAAACATGACTTTAATGGAGCATCTAATATTGATTGAGCCAAATAATCAGTTTGGGGATGCTTTCTGAAAGAACCCGATAAGCAATTTGGAAAAAGAATAAGGAACTCCCAGGCTAATTATGGTTAAATATGCAGATGTCCTAACTAAATAAGACTTAAAATTAAACACTCGAATAAGCTGTTATAATATAAACACTCGAAAACGCATATAACAAAAACAGATTTAGTGAGTTTCAGAAATTAGGGCAAATCGATTGAAGAAAAATTAGGGCAAATCGATTGTGAGACAAAATTAGGGCAAATCGATTTAGCGAGTTTCAGAACCGATTATGGCAAAAGAATAGAAGAAACGAACCTGGAACCATTGATACCCAACACAATCTGCTTTGATTTAGCGACGTTGGTGAGCGAGTAGCGTTGTGGTGGTGGTGGATCGATTGACGATGTGGTGGTGGTGAATCGATTGACGTCTGAGAAGTGATCGTGAGGTGGTGGTGGATTGAGATCTGAGAAGTGACCAGGAGGTGGTGGTAATGAGATTTGAGAAGTGAGGATGTGGTAATGAGATAAGAGGGCGGGTTTCAATAGATATGAGGGAGAAAGTGTATTCCGTGTTACTATTTTATGACTTTTAAAATTGCGTGTCATCCAGCCTTCACATTTTACAAGTTATGACAGTTTTTTTATGACTTACAATTTTGCGCGTCATCTTTTAGCGTGGGTCATAAAAAGCGAGTCAAGGATAGCCCTTTTTCTAGTAGTGTATAGCTCCTCCGGCCAACACAACTATAAGCAATGGGACAATTGGCATCACCTTTTTGACAGATGGCAGCAGCAGACGCCGCCGCCGCCGCCCAGGATTTACGGGATTATGTCTGCGACATGTTCCCAGAAAATCCGGCGCCGCCATTTCAGGTACCAAGGCTGGGTGCTATAAATACCCAGCTCATTTACTACCCTTAACTAACTTTTATCACACATTTACTCTCTGTTACTGTTTAGAGTCTCTCGGAATATCCGATACTTATTCTCACGCCGGAGGTTGGTCCTGGGATAACACCCGGGGTGAGCCTAACGCGTGCTGTTGCGTGCAGATATCCGAAGGACCCTTGAAAGCCGAAGGGATCGATACATCAACCTTTCGGAAGAACGCTCACCTAGTTCATCCGAAAGGCCTTATTCATTTGTCCGAAGTGATTGCATAAAATTACTTCAACACAGCAGTGGTTCAAATTTAAACATCAATTCTTTTTTGATGTAAACCTGAATACGGTTAGACTTTTGCAACACTTGTTATTATTAGTGTCTTTACTAAATATGTACAACCATATATAATTAGTAAGTAAATTAAATATACCTCTTCATCTTGAAAAACACAATCAAGACTGTATGGATCGTGTTCTTCATTTAGTTTGTGAGAATGCCAAACAGAGATGCACCTTCCTTTTATTGCAATATTAACAACCATATGATTGATATCTTTAATTGGTGTTATTGTGTGCTCATTTATGTTTAATCCTGTCAAATTGTACACATTGTCTTGCTATTAACTGAACTAAAAAGATATATATTTTGAATAATAAATTCTAGCCAAACCGCGTGAATGACTTCCAAAACTGGACATATTGCTTCCAGTGCTTTTCCTTTGGCGGGAAGTTATTCCTACATATATTCAAATATAATCTTAGTTGGCAATTTATCAAATCATGTAAAATCAAAAATGTCCATTTATTATTTCGTGAACAAAATACCTGTAGAAGCAGATCCAGCAGTAGATGTATGCATCCATATGGATTTCTTTTTATATCCATTAACACGTGTAAAATCATCAATATATTGTTGTGATATAATGAAAGTTAACAAAAACATACACTCAATAATTTATGACCAAATTACCTGTTGAAGAGCTGCTTAAATTGGATGATTGAACTTTTGAAGTTTTTCCACCCCGTGTCATTAACCCTATATCATTTTTAAAATTTTTATTAAATAAAAAATTAAAATAAGTTACAGGCACTTAATAATAATGAAACTAATTGATGGCATAGAAACAAAGTTGGAATTACCAATTTCAGAATTCTCCCGATCTAAATGTGTATCCAAAGACGTTGTCTGGTATCCAAAATTTCTTTTTGGACGTGGATTAATGGCTCCTATAAGTTAATCAATATATTATTCTTACAGTATTATATTTTCAATTTTATAACCATTGGAAAATAAATTAATTAATAACAATAATACCTGTTGGTGGACTTCTCAAATCTTTTTGTTGATTTCTGATTTATGCCATCCTTTTCGATTCCATCATTGAGGTTGATTTCCCTAATAACATTTACAAAACATTTTATCCTATTATTAAAGTGATGTCATTCAAACATTAACATAGCAAAGTTTGAAATAATGTATGTCATACTTCTTCAACTCATGATGTAGATTTATATTATCTTCTATATGATTAAAAACTGGACATACTTATAACATGATAGATTAAAAAAATATTACCATGTGGTTGAGTTATTGATGAGTCAATTTCAATTGTGGACGTATCCATTGTTGATTATTTCTTTTTGGGACCTCTAACTGCAATAAATCTATACATGTATAAGTCTTAATCCAGTGAGCAGTAATGAAACCAATTACACAATATACACACATTGTAGACAAATTATTCGGATTAATCTCAAACTATAATACCTTGTGGTTTTCTGCTTGGTATGTCATCTGTAAACATGGTTGTCACTGTTTTAGTTGTTCTATTATTGGGAGGTTTAGTACCTGAGTATTCAAAAAACATATATGTAAATAAACTATAGAATTAAGCATATGCTCATTCAATACTTTTAAAGCATAATACCTTGACGATGTGTTTTTGATGTGCCATCCTCAATCATGGCTGCAACCACTGCAATTGCTTTCTTTGTAGGACCTTTAACTGATACAAATATTAAAGTATATATGTGTTTACTCATTGTCCTTAAACTTTTACATATATAAACTTTTACATATATGGACCATTAACATAATAATTTTAAACCAAATACCTTGTTGCTGCTTTATTGGTGTATCACTTTCAAACATGCTCGCATCTGTTGTTGTACTTTTAGGTTTTGAAGATCTCACTGATGGAAAAAATAAAACGTTATATGTCAGTAAAATTAAATTGAAAATCAAAACCATTATCATACTAAAGTAAAAACATAATACCTTTTGGTTGCGTAACTGGTGTGTCACTTCCAATCATGATCCCATCCATTGAGCCTGCTTTATTTTTTATAGCCTTCCCATGTACAAATTCAAAAACATCTTTATTATAACTCGTACAACATCCATTTAACACAATCATATAAGCTATCAATCAGACAATATCATTGTATTAAGAATCAATATTAAATTAAAAACCAGAAAATCTATAACACAAATATTGTCATAATACTTTTAAAACATAATACCTTGTGACTGCCTTGATGGTGTGTCACTTTCAAACCTGATGGCATCCATGGTAGTAGTTTTCTTCTTCACAACTTTTGAACTTGAAACAATTATTTAAACATTGATCAGCAATTTAACTCAATGATATAAACTATGAAACAAAGAATATCAGTTTGTTTATTTAACACACATCATCAATATAGTTAACTAAATAATGTCAATATTAAAAGTATGATAAAAACAATTTAAAAGCATAATACCTTGTGGCTGCATGGTTGCATCCATTGTAGTAGTTTTCTTTTTCGAAGCTTTCAATATTGCAATTTTAAACAGACATATGGCTCAACTCATTGAACAAAGGTATTAACACAATATCAATAAACCCTATTATATTAACTAATTTATTTAACAAACAACATATGCAAAACAAATCATCAATACAGTACCAGATGCAGGCTGTTTTAAATTTGTTACATGTTGTGGTGTACTTTTTCCTTCTTGGATATCTATAGCAACAAATATGCATCACGATACAAAGCATACATATGTAATTTATGCAAGCACAAAATAAGACGCACAACATTCATTGTATCATGAATTAAATACAAATTATATGTAACCAAAATATTCAAGAACACAATACCTTGCAAACAACTTTCAGAATTTTTGTTTTGCCTAGCTTTTGAAAGCCTTTCAGAATTTCTTTGCCGCTGCATATTTGATTAGGGTTGCTATGTAGATCGATTTCTGAATATTAAAAATAGGTATGTGTTTGTAGATGCGTGGTTAATGATGTATATATAGTGAAAAATTAGGGCTACAATTGTGTGAATTATAGATATCTGTAAACTATTTTTGGAGATAAAAGATATCATAGAATACATTCTAAACTTATCCTCATATGAATCAAACTGCAATAGGTATGGTATTCGGATTAATCTTCCCAAATACTGTCTATCCTTCGTTTCCTTCCTTGCGTTTATAGTTTTTAGTTTGTAGAATAAATACAAAACATTGTGTTGGTGCAGTGGTTAATATGTGATTAGCACTTACTCACAACCCATGTTCGAATCTACGCCTATGTATTTTTGAACAAATTAATTCCGGATTTCACAAAGCAAAAGAATGCTTAGTGGCTTTAATTGTGATGACTTGGCTTTAATCCATGATTAGGTGGACTTCCATGTCATTGATGACGTCGTACACCTCCAGTTATATATATACTATATATATATATATATATATATATATATATATATATATATATATAAACCTCCAGTTATATATATACTAGTTTCAAAGCCCACCCGATGGGCGGGCATGACACTATTGTTATTTATGTACTATTTAGTATGAGTTGGTGTATAATACATATTTTATACATTTAAAATACATGTTAATTAAATTTTTTTTATGTGTTGTATGTTTAAAATAGGTATTCATTAATGTACATATTAGAGTATATAGATTTTACTTAAATGTCTAGTTGTATAATTGGTTTGTATATGCTGACTAAAAGGAACAGTTTGAAAGGATTGGAGTTTTGTTTGGTTTTTTATATAACATTTCTGAATGCATATGTTGCATGCATTTATGTAACCATATCTTTTGATGCAGTATTTAGTTTACATTGTTTTCTGCTACATGTGATATACATTTACAATATATATTTATTAATTATCTATAGTCTTGTATTTTGATTGTAGGTAATCATTACTATGTAGTATAGATTTATTTAATTGTAAGACTTAAATGTCTACTTGTCTCAAACTGAATTTTTGCTTAAATTAACAACAGTGTGTTGGTTTGATATCGAGAGGAAGTGGTCAAAGCCCGCCTAAAGGCGAGCATGACTTGTGAGTATCCTTTGAATGTTTTGTGGGTATTATATCATTTTGTTTTTGTTCAATTTTAGTAATTTGCATTTTTAAAGTGTCGATGAAATGTCGATAGTTGATAAAAGGTTATTATCAACTTTAGTATTTTGTGTTGTTTACATTTCAGTGAGTAATGCATGAGTTACGTGAAATTAAGTAAAAAACATCTAATCAAAATTCAAATTTAATCAATCCAATTTAGCATATACACTAATGTACAATGTTTCTCAAAGTAATCACATGTAATTGCATATCTTCTACTTGATGACGTCTAAATTTAAGTGACGTTACACATATCCAAGCTCGTACGTCACTTCACGTGCTGAACATTCTGGGTCAAATTAATATTAACAACTCCTCTAATGATAAGTTATGAAGAGTGAAGATAAAAGATAACACAAAAGAGTCTCAAATTTCTTTCACCGACATAGCTTGTCATACTTTGCAAAGTGGATGTTAGATACTGTGAAATACAACACACATTTGTCATACTATAAAAAAATTGAGAGTTAGCCATGAAAACTCATATATTGAGTACCAAAAGATTTGGAAAGCTTATGAAGGTGTGTAAACGGGTTGCAAGTCTCAAGAAGTAGTTTCACATAGTTCTTCATAGATATTAGCAAATTGCCTATGTTTAGGCCGATGCTAATGGCAACCACAAAGATTGTGGTTACCCTTTACCACGTCAGCGCCACATCAGTTTTCTCTATCCAATACTACACACAACCACAATTTGCTAAAAGTGACCACAATGTCGATCGTAACTGTATTTTTTAAATTAAAATTTCATTCATAATTAAAAAACATTACAATAACAATTCAACTAAAAGATTACAATTCAACTAAAAAAACATTACGATAAAAACTAAAACAAACTTAAACTAATAGTCTAAATTGTAGCTTTTCTTGATTCTTTGCTTCAAGGTTAAGCACCTCTCTAGTGCTTTCTCAGTCAAATACTCATGAGATGTAATGATGAGGCGAAAAGTGTACCGCTTTTAAGGGGTCATTTAAGCCCGAAATCGTATTTATTTGATCAAATATTGCCCTAAATCGTTCCTTTTGTCATTTTAGGTACTTTTGAGGAGAAATCTGGAAAAGGAGGCATTTTGGACGTTTTTGGAGCATTAAAGTGAAGAAAACGGCAAAGTCTCAAAAATCGGCTGAAAGTTACTCTTGACGGCGTCACAATTTACTCTGGACGGCGTCATGCTTTGGCAAGAAAAGTGGGATGTGAAATTTACTCATGACGGGCCAGTGAGTTAGCATGTGAATTCTGACGGCGTCACGCTTTAACTAAATCAAGGGCGTCACGGCTTAAATCATAAGGGGACGGCGTCACGTTCAGGTTTAGACGGCGTCAAGCCTTGATAAGCCAGAATGGATTTTTGAAGAGCTAAAGAGGGACGGCGTCAAGAAGGTCACCCGGGAACCCTAAAAGCGGCGAGGTGACGGCGTCACAATGCATAAGGTGACGCCGTCAGATCCAAAAATCTATATATAGTTTTCTAATCTTTTGTCATTAAGAGAGAGCTTAGTGTGTGGAATTTTGGGATAAAACCCTAAGACGATTTTAGCTACTTTTTCAGGGCTTTTTGCCTTGAGATCTTCCATGTTTCATTGAAAGATAAGTTATCAATTAATCATTCAATATGTCTATGTGTTGTTTGATTCTATCTTATGCTTGTCTTTTGTTTAACATGTTAGGCTAATTTTATCTTGTGTTTGCTTAGATCTAATGAAACTTAGCTATTGATTATTGGTTGTTAGTGTGTTGTTAGTTGTATTGGATGATTGTTTATCTATGTTAGGCTTAAGAAAACTGGCTAACTTCCTATTCGGTAACTTGCTTGAACGTCTTAAGAAACATGAACCAAACGCGTACTAAAGGTTTTTATGGTTGTATTTAATGCACAAGCGAATTCTAGTGATCCCATGTTAGGAGCTTCCTAGCCGGCTCGACATAGGAGTGAAGTAGGAGCTTGTAGAGTTGGGGAAGTAAGTACGCCACCCCACGAATGGTATTAAGGAATACACCCGTCATCCACGCGACTAATACACACTAATTAACCGGTAAAAGATAGTTAGGGAGTAAGGAAATCTAAGTAAACACATTTCTCTACACATAAGTTTCTCACCACTTTTCATTTTTGTTATTTTATTTTATTTGCATTCGTAGTAAATTGGGTTAGTTGACTAGCAACTAATTCCGCCCACTCCTTCAAAACCGAGATTTTACTTGCTTTCATAAAAATATAAAAACATAAAAAGAATCTTCCTCAACCCTTAGACCTAATTAGAGTAGCCTTTCATACCTAACGAACACTATTCCCTGTGGAGAACGATCAATCCCCCGTACTTACCACTACACTATACTACATCGGTCAGGTACACTGCCTGGTGGGGTTGTAAGCCTCTTGAGATCCCTCGAGAGGTAAAACCTGTTGTAAGGTTACAAAACCACGCACATCAAGTTTTTGGCGCCGCTGCCGGGGAATAGTTATTGTTTAGGTTGAAATTTTTATTTCTATTAGGTCTACTCACTAGATTCCTTTCTAGTGAGATTTTTATTTTATTTTTCTAGGTTTTCTTTAGTCTATCTATTTTCTTCGTGTCTTTGTTCGTAACCATACCATCCGACATCATGGAAGATGGTAATATCCTTAACCCACACAACCCACCACCACAACAACCACCACCACCTCCTAGAGCCCGTACTTTAGGAGAGTATTCCCGTCCTAGCCACCATGGCTATCGAAACACCATTGAGCTCACTCAAGGAGCCCATATCACACCCTTGCGATCCGACACCATCCGGTTGGTGCAAAGCGGATGCGCATTCCATGGACTTCGTTCTGAAGATCCTAATCAACATCTCAAGGACTTTCTTAAAATCGTTGATTCTATAGACCTTGATGTTGCCACTCGAGAGACGACCCGATTGCGTCTCTTCCAACTCTCTCTGCGGGACCAAGCTAGTCAGTGGCTAGAACGTCAACCCGCAGGATCCATTACCTCTTGGGATGATCTCACCACTCGTTTCCTTGCTCAGTTTTTCCCACCGGGAAGAACTACCAAGCTAAGGAATGATATCTTGATGTTCCAACAACGTCAAGGCGAAACTCTCTACGAGGCATGGACTCGATTCAAGGACTTACTCCGAAAGGTCCCTCACCATGGCATGGATCCTTGGCTACAAATCCAAATCTTCTATGATGGTGTCAATCATCAAACTAGAAGAGCCATAGATTACGCTGCCAATGGGAGATTGAGCAGGCTCAGTGTCGATAAGTGCTGGGAAGTCATTGAGGACTTAGCACAGTACGAAGAAGAAGAATGGGATGACTCAACATTCTCGGAAGAAGGGATTTTAAATTGCATGGGTGCAACCCAAGAACAGCTGTTCGCAAACATAAAAAGGCAGGTTGAGAGCTTAATGAAAGCTGAGATACCTACGGCTGATAAAAATCCCGATGAGTGCGTGAACACAATTGGTAAACATACGTTTCACCAATTCTCACGACAAGATGAATTTGAAGGGATAATGCTAACTTTCGTGAACAACCAAGAGAGACGCATCAAGGAATTAGAAACTCACTTGAAAAACACCCAAGATATGTTCATGGAACTAGCAGAAAAATTCATCTCGAGAATAAAAGAGAAAATTAAGAAAGAAGCCGCACACAAAAAGATCGAGAAGATCTTTGAACTCCCGGTCCCTAATGAACCATACAACGAATGGGATGATGAAACCCCTCTCCCCGAGCCTTCACTTTTAAAGCCCTCTTATCTATTTGGATCCTCTCGCGAGAAAAAGAATTCTCAAGATCGTAGCATTTTCGTGGGGAGCATGGTTGTCACGCTCCCTAACTTTCATGAAGCTAGGAAACGGTCTTTTGGCTTTAAGCCAGGTGTGAGAAGAACTCAATTAAAGCACACCATCATCTTGAAAACCCCCTGGGAAAATTCCTCTCACCCCCTGAATACTCGCCTTGATGGAAATTGGGACCCGAATAAGACGTCAACCAACCCTTTTCAATATTTTACTACACCCCGTGACAGTAACAAAACATTTGACCCAGGAGGAACTTGTTAACAAGACTAGCTATCAGGATTATTGACCCTGACTAGCTGCTCTCTTAAAGTACGAGGGGCTCATTTGTAAACTGGCACAAAGTAGCAAAATACGCTAATCGGACGGCGTCAGAATTTGAACGTGACGCCGTCACCCCGTCTGCACAGTAATAATAACTTTAATTCCATCACTTTCATCACAAACCCCACAAACCATATCCTCTCCAACCCCACCTTCGAATTTCCAGGATCAAATTCACCGACTTTCGTCATCAATTTCCACGTGGTAAGTAATTTTTATTCATTCTTTTCGCTTCAATTACTCATAGGATTTGTAAATTTCGAAAATCCCCAACTCGTGAAACCCTAGGATTGATTCATGCTTAGAACTCATAATGTGTTTTAATTAGTGTTATTTTAGCAATGATTAAAAGCATGTGATTTTTAGCAATCAAATGGGTTAATTCACTAATAGGGTGGCCACGAATTTGAACCATAACTTGTGATCCAATCACCCATTTTTCTGCAAAAAGTGGTGTGTGGTTATTGAGCCTGAAGTTTGAATATTGATTTTTCCCTCGTAATTATGGATTTGAACACTGGTCGAATCTGACGGCGTCACCTATCAAAGCGTGACGGCGTCAGACCTGTCTGATGCGCCACCAAATCTTTAATTCACATATTAACACTTGTATTCCTCCTGTTTTGTTCCAGATAATGAGTAAGCGTCAAAGACCCAGCCGAGGAAGTTCTTCCCGATCTCAACAAGAAAACTTTGGGGATACGGTCCTCAGTTGGGGTGTCTTTGACAACGATGCTGCTACAAGCAAATATGCACAATTGTTACTACACAAGGTCGAGAATGGAGCAGTGGTTGACTGGGGCTTTCTGAGGAGAGTAGGTCTTGAGCAGACTTTTCTCCAAAGTTTTCAGACGGATGGGTTTACCGGCCCCCAGTGGGAAAGACTGTTTAAGATTCAGGAGCCGGTATATGAGGAGTTGGTACGAGAGTTCTTTGCCACCTTTCATTTTGATATGGCTGAGGCAAGGACCGATGTGGGCGGTACCACGATCTATTTCAGGCTGGGGGGTGAGCTAAGGACGTGTTCTGTTACTGAGTTTGGGTGGAGACTGGGGCTATATGATCAGCATGATACCATTCAGGCAGGGTTCATGCAGAGGTTGTTGCATGGGGAATCGATGAAGAATGATTTTAGATGCTCTATTTTCTGGCAGACTATTGGGGATGGGGTGTATACCTCGACCACTGTAGCATCCCAAATCAGGGATCCTAGGGTTCGGTTGACTCATCGTTGCCTCACCTACAGCTTGACAGGGCGTCACAGCTCTCACCACCGTGTCACAGCTTCTGATCTCTTCTACCTGTACACCATCTACTCTAATGATGTTTACTGCAACATCCCGTTTTGGGTTGCTAGCTTTATGCATGGTGGAGTTGGGGAGAGGGAAGGTGACAGGATTTATGGTGGGATGTTCATCACCCGACTGGCTCAGTCTTATGGAGTCCTCAGGCCCGAGGTCATGAGGTATTTGAGTGGTGATAAATGCAGGACGGTGAAGGAGAGGTCCCTGAAGCAGATGGAGGTGATTATGGAGATGCATGACGGGTCCTTTATGTGGTATCACCCAGTTGGAGCTGAGGGTGATGATGATGAGGATGATGAGGAGGAGGAGGAGCCCCAGCAGCAGCAGCATGAGGGGTATGAGGCCGGTACAGCTGATTACTACCGGCATATGAGCAGGGGGGACTGGCAGGCTCACCAGGGGACCTGGATGGGCCAGGTTGATGCTTGGAGGACCAGGGCGGACGAGAGGTTCGACTGGATGTACGATCACACGGTTCGTCAGATGCAGCATCTTTCCACACGTGATCAGTTGGACCCGCATCTGCAGATTGACCCTTTCCCGGGTCGTGAGCAGGATTACCCACCCTATGGGTACCACGGGCATCTTCCTCCTGGCTATGACTATCGCCAAGGACCCCCTCACCAGTGATGTTGTGATTTGATGTTTTGTTGTTTGAACAATTTGATATTTGGTTGTATGTGTTGAAACAATATGGTCTGTAATAATTTAGGGAAGGCATCTGTTTGCCTTAAAACATTTGTTACATTAATTTTATTTATCGCATGCTAGCCTCATTTGATTGTTATTTTATTTGCTTTGTGTGTTTATTTATTTGTTTGTTTGATTTTATTTGTTTCCGTATGTATGTTTAATTTTTATTCTTATTGATTCATGTTCAAAACTAAATTGTGAAAATGCTTTATTTTGTTTTTAACTTCGTCTTAACTACATATAAAGGTATTTTGCAAAAGATAAGTGTAAGGGAAATCTAAATCGGTTTATTAGAACACATATGAACATGAATCGTAATAATAATAAATTAGCATACATATTAGTGTTTGTTTGAGTCAAATGTTTGTATCGAGTCATAATGATGTTTTGCAGGATTTCCAGGAAGTAAGGTAAAGGTTTTTTCAGAAATTTTCCGGAAACTAAAAATGAAAATTTTTGTCAGGTCATTTCTGACGGCGTCAGGGGTTATAACCTGACGGCGTCAGATTTAATTTCCAGAAATTTTTGAAAGTTTTGTTTTCATAAAAAGTTTTTATTAAATCTCCAACTTATAATCTCCAGGAATCTGCAAAGTTATCATTCCACAAGCATTATATCCTTATATATAGATTTTATCCCGCCGATGTTATGCAGGTTTTCGTGTTTGTTTTCTCAGGTTTAACAGGTTATTTTGGACAAGGAAATGTTTATGGAATCAAGCTTATGGCGATGCATTAGTCATGGAGCTTCAACATTCTCTTTGGAGGAAGATTTAACCGTGTGATTTCACTATCCAACGAGCGAATCAGGGGAGTATTTGATTTCATTCTTTTACTTTTTGCTTTTACATCTTGTTATTTGAACATTGGGGACAATGTTCATCTTAAGTGTAAGGGGAGGGTAAAAGTACGATTTTAGAATACAATTGCGCTTGATTTTTGTTTGTTTGATAGTAGATGTGTAATAAAACTGAGATAAATACTTGTTAAGGTAATTTTAGTGCCAAATTTAAAATTTTTTACAACATATAGGAGTGAAACTTTGATCTTAATGAGCGTCTCACGGATAGGAGTTATATGACTAGCACAAAAACCGTGCCACTAAAAAAATTTTCCACCCCCAAATATGTGAGGTTCGCCCCTAGAATTGGTAGGAAAAGCATTTATGCTATGATGTGTGTACCGGTAGCACTTAGATTCTAGAACTTGCGTTAGGACCATTCCAAGGCCACAAGTGAGACTACATTCGTGTAGTTAGATTTACTACATGATAAGAGGCATTAGGATTAACCCATTGTTTTACACCTGTGTTTTTGTTATAATTACATTGGCTACATTGGTCAAGTAATTCTCCCACACCATTTGCGTTGTACTCATTTTTAGTACACGATACCCCTAGTACACCCCTCAGAGCCTATCTTTTCGTTTCGACCTTTAAGCATTTTACTTAAAGGAAGAATTTGTTACACCCCACTTAAATGTACACCCAAATCGCCTTAGCCTACCTTGTATGCACTCATTTTTAGTGCATTATTGTTACAACATTTGTTTAAACCCAAGTTAATTATCTAATTGATTACATGGTTGCTAAGTCGAGTCATATCCTTGTACATATTGTTTTGGGACGATTGGGACTCATGGGTAAAGTACTAGTGTAATGGAGTAATGGGGAAGAACATCATTTATTACCCCCATATGTGCTAAATATTTTAAAAGTACTCCAAGTGTTTCAATTATCTTAATTCGAGTCATTAGAATAGTTATTTGTAAAGTTATGCAAAAATTCAAGTGTAAGGGGAATGCAATGCCCCTATGATGTATTATTTTGGATGGTAGGGTAAAAGTGTATGTAAAAAAAAAAAAAAAAAAAAAAAAAAAAAAAAAAAAATCGAAAAAATCAAGAAAAAAATACAAAAAAAAATGAGAAAAAGAAAAGTAGAAAAAACATACGGACTACCATCCCGTTTCATTTCATGTTTATTTTATGTTTTTGTTATTTTGTTTTTAGCTTAAGATCGAGTCTAGTCTTGGCTTAGCAACATTGTATAGTACATGTAATTGATCAAGATCTTTAACTAGCCACCAGTAAAATATCCTTTATCCAACAAAACCGTGTTTTCCTTTTCCCTACACCTAACAATATAACCCATTTAAAAGCCCTCTTTGATAGTTTATCTTAGGTGCTTACGCCTAGTGGAGGAGGTTTTCGATCCTTTCCCAAGCCTATGGTAATCTATTTGCTATGACAGGTAGTGAGAGATATTTTCCGTTTTCATTTATGAGATTTATTTTGATGACACTTGAGAGATGTGAGTATCTAAACACTACTTGTGAGGTGCTAGTTTATAATCTCCATGCTTATTATGATTGAAGTGGAACGATTATTTGTTGTAATTACTTTTATGTTTGCATTAAATGACCCCTAACTTGTATTTTGATTAGAATAAAAGCGCATTTGCTTGAGGACAAGCAAATCTCAAGTGTAAGGGTATTTGATGAGGCGAAAAGTGTACCGCTTTTAAGGGGTCATTTAAGCCCGAAATCGTATTTATTTGATCAAATATTGCCCTAAATCGTTCCTTTTGTCATTTTAGGTACTTTTGAGGAGAAATCTGGAAAAGGAGGCATTTTGGACGTTTTTGGAGCATTAAAGTGAAGAAAACGGCAAAGTCTCAAAAATCGGCTGAAAGTTACTCTTGACGGCGTCACAATTTACTCTGGACGGCGTCATGCTTTGGCAAGAAAAGTGGGATGTGAAATTTACTCATGACGGGCCAGTGAGTTAGCATGTGAATTCTGACGGCGTCACGCTTTAACTAAATCAAGGGCGTCACGGCTTAAATCATAAGGGGACGGCGTCACGTTCAGGTTTAGACGGCGTCAAGCCTTGATAAGCCAGAATGGATTTTTGAAGAGCTAAAAAGGGACGGCGTCAAGAAGGTCACCCGGGAACCCTAAAAGCGGCGAGGTGACGGCGTCACAATGCATAAGGTGACGCCGTCAGATCCAAAAATCTATATATAGTTTTCTAATCTTTTGTCATTAAGAGAGAGCTTAGTGTGTGGAATTTTGGGATAAAACCCTAAGACGATTTTAGCTACTTTTTCAGGGCTTTTTGCCTTGAGATCTTCCATGTTTCATTGAAAGATAAGTTATCAATTAATCATTCAATATGTCTATGTGTTGTTTGATTCTATCTTATGCTTGTCTTTTGTTTAACATGTTAGGCTAATTTTATCTTGTGTTTGCTTAGATCTAATGAAACTTAGCTATTGATTATTGGTTGTTAGTGTGTTGTTAGTTGTATTGGATGATTGTTTATCTATGTTAGGCTTAAGAAAACTGGCTAACTTCCTATTCGGTAACTTGCTTGAACGTCTTAAGAAACATGAACCAAACGCGTACTAAAGGTTTTTATGGTTGTATTTAATGCACAAGCGAATTCTAGTGATCCCATGTTAGGAGCTTCCTAGCCGGCTCGACATAGGAGTGAAGTAGGAGCTTGTAGAGTTGGGGAAGTAAGTACGCCACCCCACGAATGGTATTAAGGAATACACCCGTCATCCACGCGACTAATACACACTAATTAACCGGTAAAAGATAGTTAGGGAGTAAGGAAATCTAAGTAAACACATTTCTCTACACATAAGTTTCTCACCACTTTTCATTTTTGTTATTTTATTTTATTTGCATTCGTAGTAAATTGGGTTAGTTGACTAGCAACTAATTCCGCCCACTCCTTCAAAACCGAGATTTTACTTGCTTTCATAAAAATATAAAAACATAAAAAGAATCTTCCTCAACCCTTAGACCTAATTAGAGTAGCCTTTCATACCTAACGAACACTATTCCCTGTGGAGAACGATCAATCCCCCGTACTTACCACTACACTATACTACATCGGTCAGGTACACTGCCTGGTGGGGTTGTAAGCCTCTTGAGATCCCTCGAGAGGTAAAACCTGTTGTAAGGTTACAAAACCACGCACATCATGTAATGTAGTAGATGATGTCTTTCTCCATTTTTTCTTGTTTTTGTCATTCCATTTGTTCACGTTGAAACTGAAGTTGTCGTCTCTCGTATTCAAGTCTATCTGCTTTAATTTCCCGTTGTTGAGTAAGCCTAGTCTCTCCAATTCTAATTCTTGCTCTTTTATTTTCATAAATGAAGCATTTTCATGCCTTTGGGTAAATAATGGGGCCGCGACATTTGTCCATTTAGTGAGCAACGTCTCATAAAGACCAGGATCAACAGCAGTTGAGGCCGATCCTTGCGAATGAGAAGCGGAGGCTGCTGCTTTCTTCTTTGCATCCCTCCAACGGATAAAAATACATATGAAAAACCATGTCCATGAGAGTGTGAGAGATAGAGAGAGAGCTAGATGGTACTTACGAACAATTGGTATAGACAGAGAAGCAGGCATATAACATAGCATCCGTGACCTCAGGCCTAAGATCACCAATAAATATGTTGACGTAACCTGAAAATCAAGAAAATAACAATGTCAAGCAGCATATCAGTGCCCCGAGAGATGGTGTAATTTGCTCCGCGGAAGCTATAACATGCATACCTTAGTGTTTAAATTGTAGAGATCGAAAAGCTTTGAGTTGTTTGGTAAATATTTTTACAAACAAAACATATGTACGTGTCCTTGGTGATTCTGCTAGTTCTTTGTCTAGTGGTGTGGATGAACTGATGAGACACTCTTCTTCACTACGTGGGCATGATCAATGACCTGCATTCACCACACATGGATGAGTAGAAAATATATAGAAACTTCCAGAGTATATGTAATCAAGTAACTAATTCTTGTTAAACTTGAACATATGAAAAAGGTGTTCATAAGTTATATGTCTACCGTAAATGTACCTATAGTTAACATGTTAAGAAAGTGAGAAAGGTAGTTACTTTCAGGCATTAAACTCAGCGACCATTGTGATCATGCAAGCCACTACAAATGAGCCGAAGTAAGTTACTTTCAGGCATTAAACAACGACGACTTATTAGTCCTTAATCAGTATAACAACAATTTGTAGTTCTTTGTTACATAAGTTTATAATATCTTTAAGAGTTTACATAGTTTACCTTGCCATCCATGCTCTCTATACCAGCAACAACCCATTCAAGTGTAGAATATCATATGAACCCAAACCTTTTTGACCAACCTGATGCACAGTTGATGAAGCGAAAAGTGTACCGCTTTTAAGGGGTCATTTAAGCCCTAAATCGTATTTATTTGATCAAATATTGCCCTAAATCGTTCCTTTTGTCATTTTAGGTACTTTTGAGGAGAAATCTGGAAAAGGAAGCATTTTGGACGTTTTTGGAGCATAAAAGTGAAGAAAACGACAAAGTCTCAAAATCTTGCTGGAAGTTACCTTTGACGGCGTCAGGATTAACCCTGGACGGCGTCATGGCTTGGCAAAAGTGGTGGATGTGAAATTTACTCATGATAAGCCAGAGAAATTGCATGGAAATTCTGACGGCGTCACCCTTTAATTTGATCAAGGTCGTCACGTTATAATTCAAAGAGGGACGGCGTCACGTTCATAGTCTGAGGGCGTCAAGCCTTGATAAGCCAGAACGGATTTTGGAGAGCTAAAGAGGGACGGCGTCAAGAAGGTCATCCGAGAACCCTAAAAGCGGCGAGGTGACGGCGTCACACTCCATAACGTGACGCCGTCAGATCCAAAAATCTATATATAGTTTTGCAATTCTTTGTCATTAGTGTGGAACTTATTGTGGAACTTATTGGGGAACTTTGTGTGTGAAAACCCTAGGACGAATTTGGCAGCTCTTTCAAGGCTTTTTGCCTTGAGATCTTCCATGTTACATTGAAGATAAGTTATCAATTAATCATTCAATATGTCTATGTGTTGTTTGATTCTATCTTATTCTTGTCTTTTGTTTAACATGTTAGGCTAGATTTATCTTGTGTTTGCTTAGATCTAATGAAACCTAGCTATTGATTATTGGTTATTAGTGTGTTGTTAGTTGTATTGGATGATTGTTCATCTATGTTAGGCTTAAGAAAACTGGCTAACTTCCTATTCGGTAACTTGCTTGAACGTCTTAAGAAACATGAACCAATGCGTACTAAAGGTTTTTATGGTTGTATTTAATGCACAAACGAATTCTAGTGATCCCATGTTAGGAGCTTCCTAGCCGGCTCGACATAGGAGTGAAGTAAGAGCTTGTAGAGTTGGGGAAGTACGTACGCCACCCCACGAATGGTATTAAGGAATACACCCGTCATCCACCCGACTAATACACACTAATCAACCGGTAAAAGATAGTTAGGGAGTAAGGAAATCTAAGTAAACACATTTCCCTCCACATAAGTTTTCACCAACATTTTCATTTTGTTATTTTATTTTATTTGCATTCGTAGTAATTTGGGTTAGTTGACTAGCAACTAATTCCGCCCACTCTTTCAAACCCGAGATTTTACTTGCTTTCATAAAAATATAAAAAACATAAAAAGAATCTTCTCTCACCCTTAGACCTATTAAAGTAATTTTTCATACCTAACGAACACTATTCCCTGTGGAGAACGATCAATCCCCCGTACTTACCACTACACTATACTACATCTGTCAGGTACACTGCCTGGTGGGGTTGTAAGCCTCTTGAGATCCCTCGAGAGGTAAAACCTGTTGTAAGGTCGCAAAACCACGCATCAACAGTCTTTTACTACTCTAACTGCAGAAAATAATAGGAAAATAGTAGTCAGAATTCTAAACTTTTAAGAACAGACTCACGACTCACAATCATAACTTATAGAGAAGAGGCAACCCATGAACTACTTTACCAAAATTTCCAATAAGCTTAGTTGATTGGATAAGCACTTATTTCATATTAATTTGTGTTCAAAATCATTCATAAGCACTTAATATTAATCTGTTTTCACAAAACTTTGAATTTTGCTTTTTAAATAGCTTAAAAATCAGTTTTACACTCTTAAAGAGGCGTTTGGCATAAGAATTTAAAACAGTCAAATAAATTGTTTACATAAGTTTTGTCCAAAGGTTCAACTTAGTTTAGGTCTATTTGAGTCTAATAAGCTGAATTTAAGGTGTTTGGATCTTTTCTAAGTAGATTTATATGTTTTTTAGTGGATTTCAAGTTTTTGAGGTCTAATTTAGTTGTTTTAGCTTATTGTGCTCAAATCAATAATAGGTGTTTTTAGTGTAGTTTTTTAGTCAAATTCAGTGTAATAAGTTGGTATTGACATTTTGGCTAAATCTCATATAGTTTCAAGTCCTTTTGATCAATGTTCTTAAAAATCTGTCACATAACCTAATTCACAATAACAACCCGATCAGTCAGTTTTTGAAGCCATTTCTAGTGCTTATTTGTAGGTTAAAGGGTTTGAAATTCATTTTATAAGTTGTTTGCTTATTGTTAAATGCTATTTTCCAGTTATAAGTTCAATTCATAGCTTAATGAGTGCTTATTTGTTGCCTAAAAAATAGTTCATCAGATTCACCTTAACTGGTTCATCAGTTATTAGTGTCTGATCTAGCCTCTTTCCATGCTAAATATTAAGCACTAAATAGGCTCATTAGGGTCTGATTTTATTTTTATAAGCTCTTTGGTGCATAAACTTCATATGTTTTAGGTTGTTGTGGCATTGCTTATTGTTTTAAGTGCTTTTTATTAAGCTCAAAAAGTGCTCCTCAGTCTGTTTAAATATGCAATTTTTGCCTTAATTGATTAATTTTAGTTCTGAGCTTTTTGATTATTTAAGACTGCTTTTTCAGCTTAGAAATGTCTTTTTGGGTTTGCTTATAGGATTTATAGCTTATTTCAGTTCACACAAGCTTATAGAAGCTTGTGTGCTCTTATCCGGTCACAAAATTTTATTGAAATACTTGAATTTCCAACTCCAGACTCAAATACTCGCTCAATTTTCTAAACAACCCCTTTATACTATAATGAGCAGTTCTAATAAGCAATTCTAAACGGTCCCTATAAGAGCTATACAAATTCTATATCTACAGTAGTAACTTTCTATGCTCATTAACCCAATAATTTTACAATTGAGCTATACCACTCACGTCATATCATGAGCGGGCTATATCAACAAATCCAATCCAAGAGATTATAAATCACAAACCCTAGTGCAATGTTTTAAGTTACCTACATAAAAAATAAAGCCAATATAGTTACCTACATAACTCTATTTATTTTTATGGTGTATAAATTTAGCATAGTCGACTAAGTTAGACCAAGCAAAACATGGTTATGCCTATGCATCTTCACCGTCCATAAAGTTTATCTTCTAATGACATGCAAGCTAACAATTTACTATTTGGAATACCCCTTTATTCTGTAGAGGATGTTTCATACGCTTGAGGGTAGTTGTTCATCTTCTAAAACCTCCATGGAATGTGCAATCAGCCCATATACTTCTAATGAATCACAAACAACTTCCTGAGTAAAAAAAGGGTAACAAAACACTGAATTGGCATACTGATTTTTTTTTTTTTTTTTTTTTTTTTTTTGAATCATATGGATAATACTACATGACATGCCTCATTGTAGAGTAAGACAATAACAACAAACCATGAGATAACCTTAGGGGAGATTGCTTTTTTGAGCTAGTTCTACCATCTCATCTAATGACTCATTATCATGACGTACATAGCTCATAAACCATTCATTCAAGTATTCCACCAACAACAACACCAAGCTAACCTTACTCTATGATACTAAATCAGAAAATATTTGGTTCTAACCATGGGCATAGATAACCATACAAAAATTTGAATCCTCAATAACATAGCGACATAACTATAAATCTAATCAAACATTTCAACCAACTTAATAGGTTATGAAGATTTAATTGGTACCAAAAGCAAAAACACCACTTACAGCAGTTGGTACTGATGAATGTGCAACCACGGCTTCACTTGACTCACCTAGATCCTCGTGGTGGCTCTTGAGCAAAGACGCTCCGGGCACTTCATGTGTGATACCTATAAAGTAAACCAAAAAGGATAACATTAGCTATATTATGTATGGATAATAATGAAACGTGAGGTGGATTTAATTATAATGATAAATATATGTTGATTTATCATTAGTAATCACACTGGTAAATGGCGGTGGATTTAAATTCTTACCAGAAGCTGCGCCGTTGCGGTAACGCTTGATAATAGATGCCTTGAACGCGCCATCTGCTACACCCACTGAAACTCTAGTTTTGCAGCAGATCCAAATCATTTAAAAATAGGTTCTTTCTGGAAGTTAGGTCATGATTCGTAACTATAACCGGGTTCATATGCACAAGGTATGTTCTTAATATAAATTGAGGGGGGCCCTTACAACTGGATCTGGAGCATCCCATTGCTGACACATAATCCAAGGTACACCGATATTTTGAGAAAGGGCCATTTTAGCTGCCAATTGGGTGTATGCTTTGCCACCCTCACCATACGCAGATTCATAATACCCATACTCATTTTCAACCTGCAATAAGTCAAGACATCTGATTGGAACTACAACTTTTTTTAAGTTTGATTACACTTTACAACCAAAGTTTTAACTTATAAATGGACAAATGCTTTGCCATGTTTTAACAAAAAAATTCAGCATAAAAACCTTCCATGAATACGCTTATAAATTATCATCCAATTAGTGTTGTAAAAAGCAGCCTAGGCGGCCGACCAGTGCCTAGTTCTTTTTGCAACATTAATAAACAGACACATATTCAGTTCTTAACCCAAACCTTAAAAGTCAACAAATGATCCCAGAGCATATATTACAAAGAAAAAAAGATCATACCCGTTTTATCATTCCATTCATAAGATCATCCAAAGAACCATAACCATTGCTTGCAACATAACCACTTGGTAACTTATTCTGGTACAGCAAATAGCCTTCACCTTGTCCTATTTGTCCCATTTTCAGTTCAGTACTTGACCTTCCAGTCTCTCTGTTCCGCTGCATATGCAACGCATCGTTGCCATTGGGTCTATTGTAGACCCCACAAATTTGGTCGTTCAATTGACTCACGGATCCACCCAATCCAACATCATTAGATGGTGGTGCTGCAGCCGCTAATGTGCTAAAAGTATTACCTGTATATTGACTATACATTTGCTTGCCATAGCATCCATGCCTTTCACTTTGACCTTGACCTTCAAGAGGTACCAAGGCTGTGCTAGTAATATTAGAACTAAATCCGTTAATTGTGTTAGTTGCAGCAGTGAAACCATATTTTAGGATGCTATCAGACGGTAACTGGTCATGGAAATTATTACCAACTGGGGGTGGGACATCAAGAAAGGTGGAACTACTTGATGCAAGATTTAAAGATTGACCCCCCCAATGATGAAAAGGTGTTTGACCCATTAAATATTCGAGACTCATCATTGATATTGAAATCTGAGAGTTGGTTACTCGGTTTATTAAGCTGTTGAAGGTGACCCGAATCAAAAGACGTTGGAATCCCTTGAAAAGGATTTGCGCTTTGGTGATTTTGTGGTGTTGGTAATACAACCGGTTGGAACTTGTTGATTGGAACAATTGAATTGGTTAGGTTTTGGGTGTGGGTTAGTTGCATCAGAGATTGTGAAGCAACGCTATGGAGGGTCATACCTGTTGCACTATTGAGTCTACTTAGCATACCCGAAGGTGCATATGATGATAATGCAGCATTTGGTAGCCTTTCTAAACCTGATAATGAACGAAAATCTTTAAAGCCATCAAGTGTTCTCATATAAGAAGACGCGTCTTTACTGCCTCCAAATGCAACCACCATATTAGCTTGTTGACTGATCCTTCTCAAGTAAAGCCGATATTTCTGTAAAACAAATCATGAATAAGCAAAATTTATTTCGGCACACGCCAAAATTGTTTACTTGAACACGACCTATTAAGAAAATAAGTAACCTGGAGATGGCTTACCACATTTTCCCTAGTAAGACCTTCAACGTTCATCAAATTGAGAATCCTTTTAGGAACGGCTTCTGCAATATATTAAAAACAATCAGTAAAAGTTTTAGAAAGCAAGTACTAATAGATGAACATGAGGACTAAACGACTCACTATCAATCCCAAGTTGATTAACAGCAGCAACAAATTTTCCATGAAGTTCAATGGACCAAACAACTCGCGGTTTCTTCTGTGTTGAGGACTCATCATCTTCATTCCCATTATCTTCAAAATCTTCATCATCTTATCTTTTCTGATTGAGTTTCCCATTTGGATCTCCACTGCTGGCTTCTTGTTCACCTTCACCACCATGATTTGACTTGTCTTCACATAAGAAGGCCCCACGCATAAGGTGTCAATTTCTACCGTGGACCATGAACCTACCATCAAAATTTGATAACTTTAGACGACCAGCTAATAAAGATGAACATGTCTTAAATCTTAAGGTTATTAACGCTCTTTTATACACAATGATGCAAGATGATTCTCCCTTACCCCAAGCCGGTATGAACCAAAAGTATATAATACTGCGTTTGTGTCTTCCACCATCTGATCTGTGTACCCTGGTAGACGCGTAAGTTGCTTCACCCAATCAACTACAATCTATAAAACACAAAAAAAAGAGTTAAAACACATACAGAACATGTATCTATATTTATCATAATGCTTAGAACGGGACTCAGTTATAGTCTTTTCATACAAATAGAAAACTAAAGAATCATGATAAGAAAAACATCCACAGTAGAGACACAAAAGGGATTCTGATATGATCTCTAAAACAGTAGAGACACAACTTTTGACTAATTATCACAATTATGAGACGATTCATTATCTTGCTCAATCTCACAAAAAGCAGCTTCTTCTTTTTCCAATTCAAAACAACAATTGTCGATTCCATTACATGATCTTTCAAAAACCTCGTGTGTTTAAAATCTGATCCCCGCAATACCAAAGTTTCCCCTATGTAGTTATGTCGGTCAAAAATCTTGTATCATTCAAGATCCGATATTTGAAATAACGGTTTTCGCGGTGAGATATCGGTGAGATATCGGTTTTTAGATATCGGATATCTCTACATTATATATAACATAGATCAGCGGATGTGTTCAAATGATAAAGCCTATAGTTAAACTATCTTACATTATATCAACATCTCAAACGGAGGTCATGTTTTCTCTATCAAGACATCATGTGACTAACAGACGTTTCACATACTCTTAATTTATTTCGAGAGAAATCCTAAATGCATCAAATCCTACTCAACCAAAATTTCCAAAACTATAACTGCCACAAACTCGATGATAATCTACCACTTTCAATGAGCTAATAGCTTTAGGCTTATCGGCTTATTTTTCATATGCTTATATGAGTGGCCTATGAGCGTATTATCATTTATAAGCTCGAAAATAAGCTGATGAGTGTAATAACAGGTTGATAAGCCTATTATTTCTATCAAAGTATTAGCAAAAATTAGGAACATGCCCGTATAATATTCATATTATAAGAACAATAAAGCAAGTTAGAACTTCTGAAAAGTTTACCATTTTGCTGATTATTCTAAAACTTTCTACGGGATGAATAATTATAACAAAAAAAATGTAAAATAAGCTTTCTTATTCAGTTTTAGAAAACTTTGTGTAGAAGTCATCAATAATGGACTAATCAAATACAACGAAGTTCTCTTTGATACTCACTTCATTTTTAGTTTGGGAAATGTACAATGAGCTATCTGCAAACCCCAACAGAGTGCAACTTGTGCGAGAGTATTGCCTAATCTGCAACCAATATTAGATCGGATACCGCTGCCGATAAAAAAGTGGTGAATATCCCTGAACGTATATTAAATTTAGAGTAAGTATGCCTCTTAACACGAATAGGAAATTATGTGAAAGTAGCAACTTTTTGTTGACTACACTAATGTGGACACCCTTGAAAGATGATCACCAGCAACCCAATCATGGGAGACGACGCCGTTGTTTTTCATCGTATGACACTTACGTCGAAACCTGACATACGTCGTATGACGTCAGTGGCCTCCCAAGATCAGACCCACCCTTCGCTACCATATCCGGAAACCAAATATCAGTCACCTATAAAATTGCACCACATAGAAAGGTAAAAAGATAACACTAAATTTCAATAAAAGAATAGAAGCTTGTAAATTATTTTAATGCCTACCTCACAATGAAAATTGGTTGAGATGATAGTAGATGAACATGTGCATCTTGGAGGAGCCTGTAGAAAAAGAAGGACATTAGGGTTTTCTGCTGAGAAAAGGGCGATTAAGATTTAATTGCTTCCGGTTTGTTAGTGCAAAATTGTAGGGATCCGGTTAATGAAAGGATTAGCCGGATTAGTTTGAGTATATCAATTTAGGAATGCAATGGTATATCACACAAATTTGCATGCTCCACTGGTTGAAGTGCTTGTTTGTGGACGGTAAGATCCGAGTTCGAATCTTGTAATGGACTAAATTTTTGAACATTTTAATTTATCCGAATTTTAGTTGATTAATAGTTGCTTAGGTGGACTAAATGTGATGACATGGCTTTTAATGACAATTACATGGCAATGACGTGGACTTATGTGGCATTATCTACGTGTAACGCCTCCTGTTATATATAATGTAGAGATATATATATCTCAAAAACCGGGTTTGATCCGGGTCACTTCAAACCCGGTGGGTCTAACCGGGTTTCGAAAATATAAAAGCCGGTTTAATTTGACTCGTTTTTTCAACTGTAACCGGTTCAACCGGTGGAACCGGCCGGGTCGAACCGGGTTATTTTTCGTTTATAACCCATAAACTTTTTAATCACTACAACTATCTGCCGCTATAAAATTCAGTTGCTATGCACGGCTACTCGTCTAGTAATAAAACATGATACATAAACTTAAAAAGGCGCTAGTAATATAAACCTAGAAATAAAATCACGATAATACCTAGATAATAGAGAACTACAAACCTTTGAAATTAAATGGAAATCCAAAGTCAAAAACTCTACGTTTCAAATACATACGTTCAAATTTGAAAAACTGATAATAAGATTCAGCAAAGTTTGATTCACAAAGAGTCGTGACAATGTAAGGCTGAAGATTGAGGGCTAGGACAAGGAGAACAAGTTTGAAGTTGTCCACTTGTTCATAACTTGATCAAAATTTGTATGATAGCACAACGGAACACACAGGAGTTGAAATGGTAACCATCAGAATTGAGAAGGCGTACAAGAATACACTTGTTCATCTCAATTCGTTGGTTGCACCACGAGACCACCATCTCGCTACTTAACTTCGTTCTTTCTTAACATTAGTATCGAATGACATTTTTAAGTTTTCTGGTGACCTTTTTTGTTTCCTTGAAACCACCTTTTTTACTACTAAAAGTGGTGTGCACACCACTAATTCTGCATTTGGATAGTGTACTGTGTGCATAATCAGTGTAATTTAGTGTTGTGCACACCATTTTTAGTGGTGTACATATCACCACCCGTTCAGCATCCCTTTAAAGTACTCCGTTTGATTTTATTTTTTACCCAATCCATACAATTGCTCATGGGTTTGGTAGATACGACCCATACACTACACAGATGATAGATCAGACCTCACAGTCACAACTGAGGCCCATGTTTTTGTATTTTTGTTGTCTCTCGTATATTTTTTTTGAACGGCGACTTTCTCAATTTTTTTGGATAGAGTCGCACCTGCCTCAAAGGCAAGCCCTATCCACCACTGGCCAACCCAACGATGTTTCAATAAAACCTCTTTGATATTACTAGTCAAAATGTATAAACTATTAGACCACTCCCAACGGTTAACTCAGTTTTAACCTTTAACACACTCACCTTTAACTCAGCTTTAACGCACCCAACAATAACTCTGCTTTAACACAAAAATATTTTCAAATTCAACCCCTAAACTTATAAATACTTTATTTTTTAAAAACATAACATTCATTAAAAAAACATAACATTACATACTAAAAAAAAAAAAAAAAAACTACAACATAAAAATAAACACAATCCTAAATCTACTGGGGAGGAGGTTAGAGGTTGTATTTTTGTTTGATTCATCTTTTATAGGAGAGTGAAAATAGTTATATTTTTTTTTTTTTTTTTTTACATTTTTTTTTTACATATAGCCGTTTAGAAATAACGGTTATAAAGTTAAGGGCCTAAAGTGTTTTTTTTTTTTTTTTTTTTTTTTTTTTTTTTTTTTTTTTTTGTTTTGAAAGTAACGGCTACAAAATGTGACGTTGAGGGCATAAATGAATTTTTTATTTTTTAATTTTTTTTTACAAAACATACCCTTAACGCAGCGGTAAGGGTTTAACGTGGCCCTTAACGCTGCGTTAACGCAAGGTACTCACAACAGTTAACGCACGTTAACGTGGCCTTAACGTCCTATTTTTGCCCCTTAACGCGAGTTTGCCTACTCCCGTTGGGAGTGGTCTTAGTGGATAAATAAGCCCAAGCCTGGTTTGTGGGTTTAGGGTATCTAGAGTTTCACCATTATAAATAATGGTCATTAATAAAGTTACAGCTACAGGGTTTTAAATGTCAAACATGATATAGGAGCAGGTCTGATCCTCAGACATAGTTTGCTAAGTTGAGCCGCCTCCTTTATGGCGCCCGTCAAACCCTAACCCTAAAAAAAGAAAAAAAAGAAAAAAACGTCTCTACCACAAACAACACACCTTAACCGTATAAATTAATTTGTTCCTAGTTTATTGGTATTTGATTATTTGAGTTGGCCACACCAAGCTGATGAAAGTGATGTCAAGGACTTAAGGATGAACTCTAGAGCGGCTGCCATTTGATCCAATATAAAAGGTTGAGTTGTTATGTTAAGAGACTTTTATTTCTTAGAACACTCACAATGGGTCAAGTTGCCAAAAGCTTTTCCTTATTCTAAAAGGTTTTTTAGTGGTGTTTTTTGCATTGTATCAATAGTTTTTTGTAAAGCTTTTTACAAAGACTTGACAAACATCATGTCTTTCTCAAAAGCTTTAGTTAATGAGTATGGTATGCATTAAATGTTTCAAGTCATCGAAAACTTGAACCATTGTAGATGCTTTTATATTTAATAGCTTGTATTGTAGTAAAAAAAAAATAAAAAAATAAAAAATAATAAAATAAAATAATAATTAATAGTTGTTTATTGTTTGTTTGTTAGTCGATTGTTCGTACGGCTTTGTTACAAGTCGACTAAAGTTGACCGTTGGTACCAGTCCCTAAAGTCGACCGTTGGTACGGATTTGTTACCAGTTGACTTAGCCGACCGTTGATACCAGTCGACTAAAGTCGACCGTTGGTACGGTTTTGTTACGAGTCGACTAAAGTTATGCTTTTATTACGTTAATGTTTTGGTTTTCTTTTCTTTTCTAGTTTGCTACTTCAGTCCGACCTTTCGCGATTTCGCCGCTCGGACTGCGGGGAAGTATTAGTGGATAAATAAGCCCAAGCCCGATTTGTGGATTTAGGGTATATAAGATTTCACTATTATAAATAATAGTAATTAATAAAGTTACACCTACGAAGAATTATGTAGTCTAACATAAACAACATCTCAACCAAATGACATCTAAAAACACAAAAACACAAATTATACGCCGCACATATAAAATGAATTCATTTTTGAACACATATAGGGCTAAAAAGACGCCACGGGGATGAAGCAATGAAGTTTAACAGATTTCGATCACACGTTGGTTCCATTGACGAAGACACAAAGAGGGTAGGGTGCGCATCAACCCTTCTAACGATTTTTTTTTTTTAAGTAATATGATTGTTTTTCATAGTTGCATGTCCCCTTAATTTAAAAAAAATTAATTCATTATTTTTAAAATAAGAAAACTTGCGTTCTCGACAATAATTTTCTAGCTTTGCATCTAGTTCGATTAATCTAAAAGTTTACATACACTTTTACTAAGAGCAGGAGGTATGTTAACGCATGTCTGCGTTAAACCTTAACTTTTCTCGTGTTAAACCTGCGTGAACCACACCCCTTATCCACGTTAAAGCTGCATTAAAGGGTTGTGTTAACTCTTTAACGCAGCGTTAAACGTTGAGTTTAATAAATAAATAAATAATTCACTTTCACCCCCTCAGCGGCTGTATATCCGTTGCATTAAAAAAAAAAAAAAAAAAAAAAAAAAAAAAAAAAAAAAAAAAAAAAAAGTTTCATTTTACCCCCTCGACGGATTTAAAGTTTTAAACGGCTAGTTTGCCTAAAAAAAGTTTCATTTTACCCCCTCTAAGTGCTTCATAAAGTTTTAAACGGCTAATACCGGGAGAGCGAGTATCGGAGGAACGAGCTCGTCTAGCCAATTCGGGGAGGCTATGGCATCCGAGTATCGTATCAAACGGGAAACCGCCCAAGCGGCGTATCGGGCAGCCCAAGTAAAAGATGAAATGATAACAAGGTTGGAAGAGATGTAATTTTTTATGATTGACACTGACGGAAATTATTCAAACGTTGTGTGTTGAATCAATGAAGAAAAAGACGAATCATCAAAAAATATAACTTGCAACCTCGTCACTAGATTTAATTGTATTTTCGTAATTTCCTTTATGTTGTAGGTTTTTTTTTTTTTTTTTTTTTTTTTTTTTTGTAATATGTTTAAGAATTAATGTTATGTTTTTTAATAAATGAAATATTAGTTTAAGTTAGGGGGTTGAGTTTGAAAATATTTGAGTTAAAGTTTAGTTAAGGTTGAGTTATGATAAAGGGTGTTTTTTTTTAGGTAAATGTAAAAAGGTTAAAGCTGATGTGGCGCTGACATGGCAGCGGGTGAAACTTTAACTCACGTTAACACACCCCATGCTCTAAATGCTACAAAAACAATATTTCTATATAAATGTTGGAAAAATGCATAATCCTTTCAAGTTGTAATAGGGGTCCATCAGTGATTATAATATATACTAAAAAAGATTTTTGATTGAGCTTAATAATGGATCATTATGTTTGCTGTTATGTGATAATGTTAAAGATGATTGGGCCACGTTTTATGCTTAACAAATTAATCGCCAATACAACTATGTAGGGAAACATTGTGGCGGCCTGTGATTGGCCCGTTGCACACGCTACTTTTACTGTTCACGTACGTTTTCAGTTAATCACCCCCTAATAGAAACTCATTCGGCATTAGTGAGGTAAACCATAAACGTGTCCTAGAAATTTCCAACCCCTTCTCATTCTTCTTATCTCTTTCATCATTATGAAACCAAAACTCGTTAAAAGACTGTAAAGTAATGTAGTCAGCTTTCACACTTGTTATATGCAATTCTTTCAACACAAGAAATACGGAGGAAGCAAGGGATTGCGTATTGGCTACAAAAAGAATAAAGGAACCAAAAAGAAGGCCTCACTTTTTGCTTGTATATATACTAAGGAGGGAACCATGAAATTCAAAGTTTCAAACCATGCTAAATAAGAACATTTGGAAGCATATCAACTCACAACACCGAACAAATGTTAGATTGGGCACCAGTATTAGTAGGGTTATTATTGTTCATACTTTTATCGCCGGGACTCATATTTCAAGTTCCTGGTAACACACGTACTTTTGAATTCGGAAGCTCAAGCACCAATGGAAAAGCGATACTTGTCCACACACTTATTTTCTTTGTAGCATTTACTATACTCATTTTGGCGACTGGGGTTCATATCTACACAGGGAGATCATGAAGAAAAAGTAACAAAGTATAACTTTTGTGAAAATATTAATCTTTGTAATGTATTTGTATTGAGAAACTTTTTCTTTTATAGATCGGCTATGTGTAATAGATTCCACTGTCGTTTCAAGGGTCAGTGGCGTATTTGTAGTGTGTTGCATAACTCTTTGCTATTTATTTGTTTGTAACCTCAAAACCATATTGTATTCTTTGGTTACTCGTTATTATTTGGTAATGACGATTGCTGCATATTGCTAATGAAACAAAAGAAGTGTTATTTATGAGCCATTTATATCTTTCTTCAAGTTGTAGAACCTGATTGTCAAAATTCAATGGTGTTCCTCGCACTTTTGCTTGTTAATTAGACTTGAGAAATGAAACAATTTCGAATAGAAGTTTAAAGAATAAATTGACGTTGAGCTTAAACATATGACTAATTTTGTATTCGAATTTTATGACAACATCGAACATCATGTTGGCTGCAACTAAAATATTTGTTGTGTTCACAAACCAATAAAAATATTGACTATATTAGATTTAGTATAAATTCGTTAATTTTAGGCTTTCTCATTTTTTTTCTTCTAAAAATACTCTCTTTATCAACTAACTTGTGGTCTAGTGGTGAATGCTTACATGGTTAAGTGAGCCACAAAGATAGGAGTACCGGATGGGTGACCATCCGGGAAGTCCTCTTTGATCACAGGGTCTGTTGATATTAGGCAATGAAGAGGAGAGTCTGTGAGCAATTAATGTCGCAGATACGAATCCGAGCCGGACCCGGTTTTCATCCGGCTGTTACTCCAGCGAGTAATCTCGTGTGGAGGCAGTACGGTTTCCGGGCGGAAGCCATTCAATCCCCACTACACCAGCGTGGGCCCGGTTCAAACAACATAGTCTGGTATGTGGTGAATGAGGGTCAGCCTTTGTGACAGGTACGACTCTCTAATCCAAAATATTGAAAGTCGCCTTCCAAAAAAAAATACTCTCTTTATGTCAGAATTTCAGATACAACTCTAGTACTCTACAATCAAATCAAGGCATCAATGATCATTTTGTTTTTTTTAAATATTATATTATGAAAAAAAAAATAATTAAATAAATAAAATAAAAAAAACTTATTTTAAGTTAACTCTTAGGTGCTGTATGTTTATTAAGAGGTTCTGAATCTGAATCTGAACCGCACATCTGAATCTGAATCTGAGGCGTAAATGTCTGAATCTGAATCCAATAAGACCGTTTGTTTTTTTTTTTAAACGTCTGAATATTGTAAATGTTGTAAATGTAAAGCAAGTTTCAGTTATATAAACAAGGTGTCACGTTTACATTTTAGCTCAACAAAGGTGTCACGTTTACATTTTAGCTCGTATTTTTACCAAACCAAGGTGTCACGTTTACATTTTAGCTCAACGAAACACGGAGTACACAAAATACACTTTACAATAATAAAACACCAACCCACATGACCCCTTATCTCCTATTCTTGGTACAACCACCCACAACCATCCATATTTTCTTTAACTTCTTTCTGGTTTTCTTCCTGGTTCATCTTCCAAAAACATGTGGACCACGTCAACACTACCTTCATAATATCTGTTTTCTCACTCACAAAATGGAAGATAAGATTATGGTAAATCCCACTGCCACCCATAACTCTTTGTATCCTTACCCACAAATGCCAATATATAAGGTACGCATCTTCTTTCTTTAGTGGAGTTTTGATAATATAAAAAAATTCTTTAGTGGAGTTTTCATCCACCATCTATCTTTATAGTCTTCTTTCTCACTTTTTTTTTAATGATCGGTGGATATTCTTTCTCACCGGGATAGTCTTCTTTCTCACTTTTTTTTGCTATCATCCACCATCTATCTTTACCCTCTGTAATTTTTGATGATCGGTGGATATTGACGGCGATTGGTGGTGGCCGCAAGCTGGTGGGAGGTGGCAGGTGATGGACAAGTCTGGTTCAGATGGAGTCAGAGACCATCTACAAGTCTGGTTCGATAAGAGCTTGACCCATCTGATCGTGTCTGAACGGGAAGAAAAAAACAAACGCACTTTTTGAGAATTTTGTCTGACCGATTCAGATTTTAGGTCGATTCAGATGATGTTCAGATATTTTTGTGAAAAACAAACACAACCTTACTGATTTTACCGTTATAGACTATAATTTTCAAGTACTAATAAAATAAAAAATAGAAATCAGAACCATGACAGGCCAAAGAAAAGAGAAAGAAATAAAAATCCATGACACTAATTAAGAGGTGTGGGTTAAAGTATGTTTAAGGCCACTCGGAGTGGCAGAATTTATGGGCAAATTTTAACCCCATACCGTCGACTACACTGCCGCCGACGGTAAATTTATGGGGAAAATTTTTGCTCAGCGGCTTGCGAAACCGTTGGCCATAAATTCAAAAAGGAACGTTGGAATGACTTTGGGAGGAGAAAAAAAAAGTGAACGTTGGTAATTTTAAAAAAGTGAACGTTGGAATGACTTTGGTGGCTTAAAAAAAAATTCCCTGTATATATTTTCAACCCCAAAATTTATATTATTTCAACCCAAAACACACACAACAACTTAAAAACTCTTCAATGGATTCAAGAAAACAAAAAAATGTTTCATCCGGGTCTAAAAGTCGAGGCCGGGGTGTTCGAAGTCAAGTTGCTCCTCCACCGAGTCACCAAGGTCACTACCCTCAACCACCGACTCCCCAAGCTTACTACCCTCAACCATCGACTCCCCAAGCTTACTACCCTCAACCATCGACTCCCCATGCTTACTACCCTCCACCGATGCAACCAAGGGAATACGTGATCTATCAAACGGCGGAGCTTGACTTTGATCCGATGCTTAACTATCGAGATGAAGTTGTTCCCGAAACACAAGAATTTCCTAACGGTAAATTTTTTTGTTTTTTTAAGACATTCGGTTTATTTTATTTTTTTTTACCTTCGATTTTTTTTTTTTTTTTTTTTTTTTTTTTTTTTTTAAGAAATTCGTTTTTTTTAGATGATGAGGTTCAAGAAGTGCAAGATGTTCCGACAAAGAAAGTAAAGAAACGAGCGGATAAAATCCCTTTGTCTCAAGAGGAAGAAGAAGCTTTGGCTAAGGCGCGGATTCATATCTCGACATGTAGAGTAGTCGGGAATGAACAACATAGATATTAGTGCAAATATTACGATATTTAAACTAAACGATTTCTTCGGTTTTAATAATGACAAACATGTAACATGTAATACATAACGTAAAATGTGCAAATTACTTGTAAACACAAATCATCAATGCATACTTACATCAACACCTCCCGACGTCTCAAGTATGCTTCAACGAAATCGTAGATTTCCATCCCGACATAAATCACTCAAGGTATGGACAAACAAATCTACTACTTGACAAATGATCAAAGGATTATATTTTTCTAAACTTCACATTTTTAATTTGACAAAACATTTTTTTCAAAAATATATTTTACAAATTATTTTTGAATTAAAAAGAAATGTTTTATTTTGAAAAATAAGTTTAAAAAATCCCAACAGTCAATTTTCCCCCCAAAACAGCTCCAACATTCCCAAATAAACCTTCCCCACTAAAGACAAACAAAGGAGCGTCCACGGTACCACTAAAGTACCGACGGCTCCACTAAATTTAGTAGAGCTGTCTGACAATTAGTGGAGCCGTGGGTCTGTAACGGCTATTTTTTTCCTTGCCTATAAATAGTGGACCATTTTACACTTTCAACTTGATTTTTCCAGTCACTTTTCTCTGGTCTAATCCCTCCTCACTTAGATGACTTTCATTGATCATTTGGAGAGTCTTAGTTTGTTTAAGAGTGATCTAATCCTCCATTCAAGTGATCCTCTTCATTCCTCTTGATTAGCAAGAGAAGAACACAAAGTATCCAAGTAGATACAAGGTGTTGTCATCCCTCTCGATTAGCAAGAGAAGAACACAAAGTATCCAAGTAGATACAAAGTGTTGTCATCCCTCTTGATTAGCAAGAGAAGAACACAAAGTATCCAAGTAGATACAAAGTGTTATCATTCCTCTTCATTTGCAAGAGAAGAACTCAAAGTATCCAAGAAGATACAAGAGTTGTAGTTGTTAGGTCTTGTAACGTTTGTTACACTCCCTCAAGATCATTTTTCTGTTGAGAATTTGTGAGGGAAGATCATTGTGATCTTGTCGAGATCTTGGAGATCTCTCGAAGCGATTGGGCTTGTGTGTATTAATCAAGTGGATCAAGGGTAGATCGTGGTAGATTGGTGCTAGCTAAGATTAGCACTCGACATCTAGCTTAGTGTCGGAAATAGGATAAGCGACGTGTACGGTGTAGATCGGGTAGATCGTGGTAGATTGGTGCTAGCTAAGATTAGCACTCGACATCTAGCTTAGTGTCGGAAATAGGATAAGCGACGTGTACGGTGTAGATCGGGTAGATCGTGGTAGATTGGTGCTAGCTAAGATTAGCACTCGACATCTTGCTTAGTGTCGGAAAACAAGTTAAGCGACGTGTACGGTTTTCTCCGCCTGAAGGGAGTTTGTTGATTAGTGAAGTAACTCTCGAGTTGGGTACTCGGGGAGTGGAGTAAGGCGAAGAGGAGCTTCGTGACCGAACCACTATAAATCACCGTGTCCGGTTTGCGCCTTCTTACTTATCTCTTTACTTTCATTTCATTCTTTATCGCTTTATATTTGCATTGTGTTTTTGCTTGTGTGGCTAGTTGCTTATGTTATGTTGATTATCTATGTGTCGTGGTTTGATTGTGCATATGTTGTAGTTTACAATATTCATCTCTTGATGCTATATGATCATAGTTGACACTTCTCATATCACATCACATTTGATCGGGAGTTTGATACAAAAGTTTTAAATTTTTAAATGGAAACGTATTCACCCCCCTCTACGGTTTCCACAATTGGTACCAGAGCCACGTCGCTCAAATTTTTAAAACAAATGGTTTTCAAAATTGAGTACGATTCATGTATCAAATTACCCATGAAGGTGATAAAAATATGAAAAGTATTTAGTTGCTTAATACTTACAAGTTTTGCTGTTAAGTATACATTGTCATACTAGCTTGAAGGTTTTCTTAAATTAATAAAAGTTGGTTCTGTTCAAAACTGAAATAACATGTACGGCACCATTAAATATAACGTACGGTTCCACTAAATATGGACGGTACCTCTAAATTTAACGGTACCTTCGTCTGTTTTTCAGAATTCGGTAATTTTCAAAAATTCGTATAAAATCAACCGTAAGTCCGTAGGAGTCGTGCCACCTATCGTTTTAAACGTAATTGAGTCTACTTTCACTTAAAAATACTTTTATAAAGTGATTGTAAAGTAAAATTTACGAGGTTCTTCAATTCGTGACAGTGAGTCTTTTCCGATCATGCCGATTGCGTAAATTTTTCGTCAAATCACAAAGTGAACATCACACATTGATGTATTCGTGATTTCAAGGTGTTGAACTTGATCAAATTTTTAAATGGGGTGGAAAATAATTCATTTTCAAATAAAATCAAGCTAAGTGTACATTGTTATACTTAATACACAAAATGACGATAAGTATCTTTGTGTGTTTTGCTAAATGACTATTTGATTTTCTTTGTGTCTTAGTATTGTTAGTTAATACTTTTGTATGCTTATTGTTATCTTTAGTTGAGCTAATTTTATCTATAAGCATAAGTGTATTTCATGCCTTGTTGCTATGTGTCGAATATTAGTTTTTCGGCTTATGCGTCAATAGGACTTAGACTAGACTTCTTGCACTAAGTTGCGTAATTGATTTTGCATTGCATATAGGCATAGACCATTTTTCTTGCATTTGTTGCAAGTTTTTAAAATGGTTTAGTAACCTTCTTAGGAATAGAAACTAAGTTGGTAGATAATGTGTGTCGAAAGATATTTTCTTACACAATTATTTTTCTAAAGGTTTAAGTGTAAAAAGTATATCACCCCAAAATACTTAACACTTTCATAAAATCCGTAACATGATCTTTAAAACATTACATCGTTTTGTCTTGTTTGACCATGGGTTGTCTAAACAAGATAAAAGGTCATTTTAATACATTATTATTTAAGTAAAAGAAAATGTATTAAACTTGCATTGATTTAACACACATACAAAATATTTTAAACGTTTAGTATTTTTCGTATGTTGTATAAAAATAGTTAAGATAATTATTTTTATACTAAAGAGGTGTCGAAAAACTAAAAATATTATACTTAATAATATAAATAGTTTTTCTCAAATAAAAATAAATGACAATATCAAAATAGTAACTTAATATGTCATTAACCTCACACATACAACCAGTGTTAGAATAAATGGAACACACTCCTCAAATTTTTATTTTCTTTTTAAAAATGGAGTGATTGTGAGGGTCAAGAAATATTTCGAGTACATATCAATTCATTATTCAAATTATGATTGATATCATTATCGAATCTAATTGACAAGTTTTCGAGTGTGGACATGAAATTGGAGTCATTATTTGTCTAGCTTCAAGATAACATCAAAATATGATGAAAAGTATTATCTTAAATCTACATACTCAATCACACTCGATTGTTATGAAAATAATGACGTCTTCTCAAGACGAAAATAATATGCATCGAATCATAACTCACACTTGTGTTGAAGATGCCATATTGAGTCTTCTTGTCCAATGGTTGTGTTCCAAACTTTAAACTAATATGTTTAAAAGATGCATAAAATACACAACTAAGTAGGATTGACAACTTGGATGTTTCATCCGAAATATACAAGTAATTTACATTGCAATGCAATTGGTAAATGTGTCATTTCCGAAAAACCAAACACGAGCAAACAAACAACATATGTAAACTTTGCTCATGAATGACTCAACACTCAACGTCACATGTCTAGTAAAAGTGTCACACATAAGATGTTATTAACTATTATGTAAGTCATCAATCTTTGAGAATATCACATGTATTTCTCTTATCAAAAAATTGACAAAAGATAACTTATATCTTATGCATCTTATTTTCTTTATAACATGAATGGTTATGTTACAAGAGAATACATTGCATCCTGTTAACAAATATAGGGTATTAGAGTTGAATAATAACCTAATACAACATGTGTCATTGCATAAACAAGTAAAATTGGTCATACACTAAAATACTTGTTTGACAAAGCATTCGTAAGAGTGATATGTTTCCTCTTAGAAAAGCATACTTGTTGAAATATACAATATGTCTCATTTTTAATATAATACTCACAAGATTTATTGAGGTAAGTAATATTTACTAGATTCTTTCTCAATATATGCAAAGGAGCATTCTTGAAACACATGATGTAGTAGGTTCTAAATTGTATCACATTAGAATGTCTCTTGGTTCTAAGAAACCAAATCATGTTAAAATAACATGTAACAACTCAACAAACAAAGATGATGTCCAAGAGATCATAAAATACGCCATCTCCATCAAATAACCTCTAAATCTCAAACACGAAATTAAAACATTTCGCTTGCCTTTGTCAGAAGTTGTGTAAGACATGTCATTCTCATAACCGACTTTCAAAGTATGGTTAGTTGAGTCATATTAGGCCATGTATTAGCGAAATAAGCTAATATCATCTTTGCTACACCTCAATAGGCAAATATAGGAATTTGAATTTTTCTAACATGAGAATGACTACTAGAGAACCTATCGCACTAGAAATTCAATTTGACCTAACGGTTGAATTGCTTCCAGGAGAGAAGTTAGGTTTGTGGTATAACCCGTAAAAATGGTCGTGTTTAGCCTTAATTGAGCACCACTAGTGATAGTCTCATACTCATTCTCTAACTTGAAAATTTTTCATTTCTACATTTGACTAGAGACAGTTTACATAGGTGAAATTTATCTCCCGTTAGGATTTCATTTTGAACAAGCAGTAATTAGGATCTTCTTTAGCAAACCTAGATTGCTTGCATCCCACATACGTGTTTCAAAATGATAACATGTTCTCGTAAGATATGATTAAATGTCTTCATGATCTTAAATGCTAAATGATTATCATGTTTTGCATGATGTTTGCATTTATTCCTTATGTGCATTTTACATGATTTGCTTGTAAAGCTTGCACCCACACTATGCTCTTTTGACACATTAGGAATTAGGTATGCCCATCACTATGAACCCTTAGAAGTCATAGAGTCATACACTAGTGTCAAAACCTATAAGTTAGAGTAGTCGCGAAGTTGTCCTAATTTCCCAGTCATCACTTCGCCTTCTTCCAAGTAATACACCCGTTTGTCATGGGAAGGTTAGATACAAACCTAGTAGAACTCGGAGTAGGGTTGACAACTTAAATATTTTATCCGAAATATTCGAGTAAGTTTAACTTGCGATCGCAATTGTTAAATGTCATATCCGAAACATCATACTCAAGCCTTTTAACAACATATGTTAAAACACTCATCCCAAAGCTAAAAGCTAACATCAACCCTCGGGTGACAAAGGACTCACGAGTTGCTATATAAGTGATTAGTAGTTCCTTTCATCCTCGTGTAAATATACACGTCTTAAGATCCCAAACCCTACTGCAAATCAGCACCATAGGCCTAGCTTTACGTCTTTCAAAACCCCGTGAAACACTCACGTGCTAAGCACATCGAAATCTATAAATCAACCAAACCTCTCAACCGAGAATCCTCTAACCATCTCCGTCTAGGTCTAGGAATGATGGAGCATATTCCATAAATCTCATGACTACTTGAGTATTTCATTGGAAATATATAGTCATCTCGTGCGTCTCGTCTCATGACTCTTTAAATATTTCACTGGAAATATTGAAGTCATTCTTTAAATCCCTCTCATGACTACTTAGATATTTACTGGAAATATCAAGTCATTCCCTCTATCGCGTCCCATGACTGTTAGATATTTCACTGGAAATATTAAGTCATCCTTCACATCGCTCTAATGACTACCTATGTATTTCCTCGGAAATATAAAAGTCATATCTTCTCGTCTAGTACCGTTCATCTCGTAAAAAGAATTTATTAGGTATAAATTCTTTCCTCGTGTCGAAAAGTCTCACTAAATCAGCGAGATTTATTCGTGAAATCCTCTTAAATTCCAATGACAACTTAAATATTTCATCCGAAATATTTAAAGTATATTTAATTTTCGAAATGCAATTAAATGTCATTTCTCGCTCTCGATCAACGTTCACCTAACCCCGTTGGATTCATTCATAAAGGAATTTATTTGATATAAATTCTTTTAATCTAAAGTCCAGAAAAATCACAACATATGTGAAATTTATTTGTCAAAAGTCTTGCTTTCAATTCTCACCAACACTATCAAAACCCACTCGATGTAGTTTTGAACCAAAACCGTCTCCTATCAGAATAGATTCTATCTATCATCTGATTCCTTAGCCTTTTCCCTCTCACTTCTGCATGGTAATAAACACTACCAATGCTTCCGCATCCCACTCACCTTCCACACACCTCAAGCGAAGAACCGCTAGGATACGTTGAGATAACCCTTCTTCATCAACATAGATAACCCCACTAGAACCTTATCACTAACCTCACAAACTTGAAGATTTTATCTTCTTAACCCTTAGGATATCTCCACATGATCACATGCCTCATCATATGAATGTTCTATGAATATTCACAATGATTGAGAAGAGCTACGTGACTTCAAAGGTGAAGTTTATTGTATGCTATCCACTACTAGTCATGACGTTACTAAGCTCATCGCTTCCGTCAATGTCTGTTCGCCTCTTTAGTTTTTCTTTTCACATCTTGTCCGGATGGTCATAGATTAAGGGGGAGCGAAAACACACTCATAGTCTTTCACCAAACACTCTCAAGAACACACAAATGTGGTTCTTATTCCCTAGGAAACTTCCCTTTAGCTGCCCAGAACTAGGCTGCACAGGAAAATTCATGACTTCCAGGTCACGGTACCGTTAAATTTAATGGTACTGTGTGGTATTTAGTGGTACCGTGCCTATGTTTGATGAATTTTCACTGTTCCCTCTAGATCCCTGCATCCCTAACCTCAAACATGCAAAATTTTGCGAACCCACATACACCCTAGGATTTCCTCACTACACCATAGGACTCTACCACCAACTTTAGTTCGAATCCCACAACTTTTGCCTATATAGGGCATCACCATTGCAAGCTTATCTTGCATCTCATCTTCAAACCTTACATTAACATCATTCCTCATCATACTCAACCCTTATAACAATCCCGCTCAAACCTTTTAGCTACACTTCACTCTTGACAGTGATAGTTAGTCTAAGAACCTTCAACCCATCAATCATCACACTTAAACCTTACAAATATTCCTCACTTCATCTTCAACCTTACATCACCCAAACACCATGTCATCCACACAAGAATCCACCACCTACATCTCAAAGAAACCTAGGATAACCGTAAGACCACCTTCAAAACCACTCTTTGTGGATCTTACAAAAGAAGATGAAGCAATGACACCACCTTCCCAAGCTACTCCCAACTCCATCACCAACCTTCAATCCTCACAATCACACGAAACCCTTCATACACCAAATTATCTCTAACACACACCTAGGATCATTCAAACTAGAAATCTAGAACTTCATTACCTTAACCCCGTTAGAGATATCCACCCCAAACCTGTTAGGATCACATGCACATTTTTTTTCTTATGAAATATATCATGCATCTCATTGTCAGTGCAAACGATATATTAATCTAAACCATCCCAACACCAATCATCTTAGGTAGATGATTATGTTGTTCAAAAGGTTTATTAGAACTTGCCTTCCCAATGACAACTTGGAAGAAGTCATTTAGTGTGTCAGTCAACGAACGAATCTCGTTCTTGATTAGTGTGATTGATTGAACAATTACACCTTAGGCTGTCGGTCGGGTTGTGAAAATTACGTGTTAACATAGTTTAACCCTTGCATGTCTTGCTATGTGTATTCTATCCCTATAATGTTGCTCCTATACTGTTATATATTATGTTGCACGAAGCTAACCCTTGATGTAGAAAAAGCCTTTGTAAGAATTTGATCCATGGATCCGCTAGATACTAAGGTAAATAAACAAGGGGATTAAGTCACCATAGGGGAGCATTGAGCTAGGGGGAGCTTGGGAGTATTTGATTACATAGCACGGAGTCTTTCTAATGGTGGTGATAGAAGACTTCACTGGGATGATGCAAGCTCGCCTTTATGGGGAGAAAGAAAAGTAGTTCAATAAGGGGGAGTAGGGAGTGAATTCAAGGGAGTGCTCGAGGCAACTACCTTTTTGATTCGACAAAAGGGGGAGAAGGGAGTGTAAACAGGTAACTTTTACATTTTACTATGTGTTACGGTTTACATATTTGTCATCATAAAAAAGGGGGAGATTGTTAGTGCAAATATTACGATATTTAAACTAAACGATTTCTTCGGTTTTAATAATGACAAACATGTAACCTGTAATACATAACGTAAAATGTGCAAGTTACTTGTAAACACAAATCATCAATGCATACTTACATCAACACCTCCTGACGTCTCAAGTATGCTTTAACGAAGTCGTAGATTTTCATCCCGACATAAATCACTCAAGGTATGGACAAACAAATCTACTACTTGACAAATGATCAAAGGATTATATTTTTCTAAACTTCACATTTTTAATATGACAAAACATTTTTTTCAAAAATATATTTTACAAATTATTTTTGAATTAAAAAGAAATGTTTTATTTTGAAAAATAAGTTTAAAAAATCCCAACAGTCAATTTTCTCCCCAAAACAGCTCCAACATTCCCAAATAAACCTTCCCCACTAAAGACAAACGAAGGAGCGTCCACGGTACCACTAAAGTACCGACGGCTCCACTAAATTTAATGGAGCCGTCTGACAATTAGTGGAGCCGTGGGTCTGCAACGGCTATTTTTTCCCTTGCATATAAATAGTGGACCATTTCACACTTTCGACTTGATTTTTCCAGTCACTTTTCTCTGGTCTAATCCCTCCTCACTTAGATGACTTTCTTTGATCATTTGGAGAGTCTTAGTTTGTTTAAGAATGATCCAATCCTCCATTCAAGTGATCATCTTCATTCCTCTTGATTAGCAAGAGAAGAACACAAAGTATCCAAGTAGATACAAGGTGTTTTCATCCCTCTCGATTAGCAAGAGAAGAACACAAAGTGTAATACCTGAAATTTGAAAACATGCAAAATGACCAAAATGCCCTTACAATTTTAAAATTTCATTTAAAAGCTTATAAATCACCAAATAAATCCCAAACCTTCGGGAATGAACTAGATATGAATCCAAATAATTTTTGTGACTACATTTCAACATTTTAAAAAGTAAAAAAATATGCAAATAATTATTATGGCCGGTTTTTAATTATTTCGTGTATTATTATTATTATTAATACAAAATAAATTAAATAAAATACAAGATAATTACTAATAAAATTAGGAAAAGATTATAATCAGTATTTAACCTTAAATAAGTTTTCTTGGGCCAAAATTATTGATATCTTATCAATTATACACGTTTTCATAGATTATGTATATATATAAACATATTAACGAAACCCTAAACCTTTTCAAAAATCGTATAACCTCAAATCGACCAAGGGAAATTCGTGGCTTATTTTCTGGAGTTCAACATAACCTAAAGAAGCTAGGAAAATTGTTTGGAGGTCGTGAGATCCATTGGTTTGATCGCTAGTCCTTTGCTTTGTCGAATACGTATAACCGAGAGGTATAAATTCTAAATAACCCTTTGGCACGTTCGAACTTGCATATAGTATTTTTCTTATGTTAGTATGATTATATAAGATCTAAATAAAAGGTATAACTCGAATCATGCAAGCCATATAAGTCGTACGAATTTTTGAGAGCTAAAACGTAAGTAAAATACAATACGCTTAATACGATTGATTCAGGGCATGTAATTATTTATTTTGGATGTTATACGAATAATATGACCTGGGAAAAATAATGGATCGAGTTATATAGGCCTGGTCTAGTCGTGGTTAATTTTTCTCCATGTCGGGTTCTTGAAATCGAATGAAAATAAAAAGAAACCCTAGAACCGATTAGGGTTAGGGTTTGGTACATCAAATCTGGTCCATTAATGCTATCTAATGATTAGGTAATGATTGGTCATTGATTAGATGAGTTAGGGTTTTGAATTATTAGTTAAAAGTGTTATACGATTTGTTAATTAAATAACAAGGACTTGTTTTGCCAACTTTGAAACTTAAAGGTTATTTTTATAATGTTAATTAGATCAGTACAAATGTATAAAAATTATAAGATGAGGTCTTTATGTGTAAAATATGCAAGATCATAATTTATTGGTTTATTTATGGTTCGAATTGGAAATTAATAAATTAGAGGGACTAAAAGTGTAAATTCAGGAAACTTATGATTGTTTTGTGTAAATAATATTAGTAGGGAGGTAATATGTAAATTTTAGGTATTTATGGGGTCAACGTGTAATTAAAATAAAGTAAGGATGTAAATTGTAATATTTGTAAACTAAAGGGACTAATTATGTAAATATGTGAAACATGGAGGTATAATTCGTATCAAATGATAATGTGAGGGTATATTCTGTAATTTAGTAATTATAAGGGCTTGTGATGTAATTATGAGTATTAGTGAGGGTTAAATTGTAAATTATGTAATTATAAGGTCTAGTTGGTAACTTTAATAACTAAAGGGTGTAAAGTGTAAATAATGAAACTTAAAGGACTAAAGATGTAATTCTGATTAAAAGATGTATTTTAATTAGTAACTTGTGATATTTCATTTAAAACCCTTAACTTTGGAATATTTACAATGGAAACCCTAAGTTATGGAAACTTGACAAAATGAACCTCGAACTATCTTAACTTGCTAAAATGTACCCTATTTCCATAATAGTATTAATTAATGACTTAACAAGAATTGATACTTAAAACTTTCTAAAAATGGAAACTTGCTTGAAAAGGAAAGATAACTAAGAGTACTTTGTAATTCTCTTCTACTCCCTTAGGTGTGAAGAAGGAGTAACTCGATCTCTTTCAGCCTTTTTTCTTTGTTCTTGCTACTAATAAGGTACAGATATTCTGCCCTTCTTGTAAGGAGCCTTCGTTTCTCTTGATCTCTTGTTTTGATTTCGTTTAGGATTCCCCCAAACCATTGCTATGTACCTTTGTTTTGTGAACCTTAGACTTGAATCTTTGTTTGATCTTTTGCCTTGATCTTTGCCTTGAACCACTGTGAACCTTGATGTGAACCTTGTCATAAAACCTTGACTTGAACCCTAATATGATTAATGTTAAAATTGAATGAGAAAACCTTTTATTTAACTATGAAAATGTTTTGAGAAGACTATTTTGAAAACTAGCTTAATGAAAACTATTTTAAAGACTATTTTTATGAAAACCAGTTTAAAAGATTGTTTTAGGGAGACTGTTTTAAAAGGATTGTTTTCCGATGAATTTTAGATTGAACCTTGACTTACTTATGGATATGACCTACTTGAACTAAAGTAAATTGAACCCATTGATATGTAAACATGAACTTGAAACTTGAACTGGACTTGTACACTTGGCCTTGATCTTGACCCACAGTTTGAGACTACGAGCCATACTAGGCATGAGGGTTTCATGTCCTTGTCATTGATGCACCAATGACTTGACTTTTGGGTAGGAAAGTGATACCTATCCCGTCCCTGCCATGACTTGATACTTGACTTGCGCGTAGATGAAGACATTTTGGCAGCCTACAGGGGCGCATGGATGCATCCTAGATTTGGATTTGTACTTGACTTGACTTGATTACTTGTATTGTTAGTGACATGATGGGTGTGTGCGATACACGTCATTCACTCTTGGGAGCTTGCAACTCCAACCCTTGGAGGTATCCCCTCATATTATACTTGTCATACCGAGGTCACCCCTCCGTATACATGTATACTTGTTTACTTGACTTGATATGATATGTTCTGGGCTCGTAGAGGATTGCTGTATCTGTTTATCTTTCTGTTTGCCTTACCTTTTTCACTTGTACATTATTCCTTATTTGTTTCCTATGCCTTTACTCTTGATAACCTTTACTACAATTGCTTTTCGTAAACCTTTATTGCTGCTTGTTATCGTTATATCTGTTCACTGAGCTCTCGTAGCTCAGCCGCATTTTCTTTTCCTGCGGCAGGTATTTAAGCTAGGAAGCTGGGTTTTGCTTTGGGATGAGAGCAACTTTGAGTGAAGCATGGACCTTAGTACCTTAGTTCTACCATTTGAAAATTGACTTGTTATGCTTTCGTTTGGCACTTGATTGTTTAGTACTTCATTTATTTCTTTTCATTGTCTTGTTGAACTTGATATAAGTCGTGTTGGCTTATTATCTTTTGGTTTAATGTTAAGACTTCCGCTGTTTTATTATTACTTGTTCTGATGTGAAACCATAGCATTGTGACATCTTTGCCCTTCTCGGGTCGGGGTGTTACACAAAGTATCCAAGTAGATACAAAGTGTTGTCATCCCTCTTGATTAGCAAGAGAAGAACACAAAGTATCCAAGTAGATACAAAGTGTTATCATTCCTCTTCATTTGCAAGAGAAGAACTCAAAGTATCCAAGAAGATACAAGAGTTGTAGTTGTTAGGTCTTGTAACATTTGTTACACTTTTGATTGTATCATAGCATACATCAAGATCATTTTTCTTTTTAGAGTTTGTGAGGGAAGATCATTGTGATCTTGTCGAGATCTTGGAGATCTCTCGAAGCCGTTGGGCTTGTATGTATTGATCAAGTGGATCAAGGGTAGATCGTGGTAGATTGGTGCTAGCTAAGATTAGCACTCGACATCTAGCTTAGTGTCAGAAATAGGATAAGCGACGTGTACGGTGTAGATCGGGTAGATCGTGGTAGATTGGTGCTAGCTAAGATTAGCACTCGACATCTAGCTTAGTGTCGGAAATAGGATAAGCGACGTGTACGGTGTAGATCGGGTAGATCGTGGTAGATTGGTGCTAGCTAAGATTAGCACTCGACATCTAGCTTAGTGTCGAAAACAAGTTAAGTGACGTGTACAGTTTTCTCCGCCTGAAGGGAGTTTGTTGATTAGTGAAGTAACTCTCGAGTTGGGTACTCGGGGAGTGGAGTAGGGCGAAGAGGAGCTTCGTGACCGAACCACTATAAATCACCGTGTCCGGTTTGCGCCTTCTTACTTATCTCTTTACTTTCATTTCATTCTTTATCGCTTTATATTTGCATTGCGTTTTTGCTTGTGTGACTAGTTGCTTATGTTATGTTGATTATCTATGTGTCGTGGTTTGATTGTGCATATGTTGTAGTTTACAATATTCATCTCTTGATGCTATATGATCATAGTTGACACTTCTCATATCACATCACACTTGATCGGGAGTTTGATACAAAAGTTTTAAATTTTTAAATGGAAACGTATTCACCCCCCTCTACGGTTTCCACAATAGAGACAAGTTTTGGGAACGGATTTTAGAGCATTGCGCATCACTCATGAATGTAACAACTCGAACTCATCATAGTTTAAACACAAAGTGGAATACAATGAACACGGCTATGGGTGTATTTAACGGCTTGTACCACCAATCGGTATTTTTTAAATTTGGTTTTAATTTTTTTTCGTTACATTCGGACTTATATTTTTTTTTGTAGGCTCGTCTTCGGGAGAGCGGATGCAATGATATGGACGTTATGAAGAACACTATGACTGATTTTAGAACGAAAATGCGAAAACTGTTTACTCACCAAGCGGCATGGTTGGTTGTCAAAGACCAAGCTAAATGGGTAGAACAAAAATGTGTTACCGGGACATCTTCCACACATTTCGACAAGCGAAGAAAGTCATTCGAGGGGGGGGGAACTATGAGACGGATAGCAACGATCCCAATAATGTCATCCCGGATTTGAATGAGGACTCAACCCCCACGCGTTCAAGAAAAGGGAAAAAAAAGTTGATGAAATGTCGTCAAAGGCGGATAGTGTTGTTGAGACCGTCAACTCATATGCGGAAATGAAGAAAAAAATGATGGCGGATATCACGGAGAAGACACAACAACTTTTGGACATCCAAATTCAACAAGCTACTAACAAGACGGAGAGGCAAGACTTCAAGTACTGCAAGGAGCCGCATGATGATGCGTGGTTTTGCAACCTTACAACAGGTTTTACCTCTCGAGGGATCTCAAGAGGCTTGCAATCCCCACCAGGCAGTGTACCTGACCGATGTAGTATAGTGTAGTGGCAAGTACCGGGGGATTGATCGTTCTCTAGGGGAATAGTGTCGTTAGGATTGAAAAACTACTCTAATAGGTCTAAGGGTGAGGGACGATTCTTTTTGTATTTTTATATTTTTTATGAAAGCAAGTAAAATCTCGGGTTTGAAGGAGTGGGCGGAATTAGTTGCTAGTCAACTAACCCAAATAACTACAATTGCAAATAAAATAAAATAACTGAAAATGAAAAGGTTGTGGAACTTATATGGAGAGAAATGTGTTTACTTAGATTTCCTTACTCCCTAACTATCTTTTACCGGTTGATTAGTGTGTATTAATTGCGTGGATGACGGGTGTATTCCTTAATACCAATCGTGGGGTGGCGTACGTACTTCCCCAACTCTATAAGCTCCTACTTCACTCCTATGTCGAGCCGGCTAAGAAGCTCCTAACATGGGATCACTAGAATTCGCTCATGCATTAAATACAACCATAAAAACCTTAGTACGCATTGGTTCATGTTTCTTAAGACGTTCAAGCAAGTTACCGTATAGGAGGTTAGCCAGTTTTCTTAAGCCTAACATCGATAAACAATCATCCAATACAATTAATAACACACCAACAACCAATAATCAATAGTTAGGTTTCATTAGATCTAAGCAAACACAAGATAAATCTAGCCTAGCATGTAAATTAAAGGACAAGAACAAGATATAATCAAACAACACATAGACATATTGAATGATTAATTGATTACTTATCTTTAATTAAACATGGGAGATCCAAGGGTATAAAACCCTTAAAAATGGCAGAAAATTCGTCTTAGGGTTTCTCCTCACAAAGTTGCACACTAATGACTAAAAATTGCAAAACTATATATAGAATTTAGGGGCTGACGGCGTCACGTTGTAGGAGGTGACGCCGTCACCTCGCCGCGGCTAGGGTTCCCGGATGGTCTTCCTGACGCCGTCCCTCTTTAATCCTCCAAAATCCACTCTGGCGCGTCAAGGGTTGACGCCGTCACAATTGTGCTTGACGCCGTCTCTCTTTAACTTAAACCGTGACGGCCTTGATCACCTTAAAGGGTGACGCCGTCAGACTTCCATTGTAAAACTTTCTGGCGCGTCACGTGTATTTGTCATATCCACCTCTTTTGCCAAGCTGTGACGCCGTCACGTGTACTTTTCCAGCAGCTTTGGAGACTTTGTCGTTTTCTTCACTTTTATGCTCCAAAAACGTCCAAAATGCTTCCTTTTCCAGATTTCTTCTCCAAAGTACCTAAAATGACAAAAGGAACGATTTAGGGCAATATTTGATCAAATAAATACGATTTAGGGCTTAAATGACCCCCTAAAAGCGGTACACTTTTCGCTTCATCAAATACCCTTACACTTGAGATTTGCTTGTCCTCAAGCAAATGCGCTTTTATTCTAATCAAAATACAAGTTAGGGGTCATTTAACGCTAATATAAAAGTAATTACAACAAATAGTCGTTCCACTTTAATCATAATAAGCACGGAGATTACAAACTAGCACCTCACAAGTAGTGTTTAGATACTCACATCTCTCAGGTGTCATAAAAGTATATCTCATAAATGAAAATGAATAATATCTCTCACTACATGTCATAGCAAATAGATTACCATAGGCTTGGGAAAGGGTCAAAAACCTCCTCCACTAGGCGTAAGCACCTAAGATAAACTATCAAAGAGGGCTTTTAAACGGGTTATAACGTTAGGTGTAGGGATATGATAAACACGGTTTTGTTGGATAAGGGATATTTTACTGGTGGCGAGTTAAAGATCTTGGTTGATTACAAGTACAATATGGCGTTGCTAAGCCAAGACTAGACTCGACTTAAGCTAAAAACAAAATAACAAAAACATAAAATAAACATAAAATGAAACGGGATGGTAGTCCGTATGTTTTTTTCTACTTTTCTTTTTCTCATTTTTTTGTATTTTTCTTTATTTTTTCGATTTTTTTTTTCATACGCTCTTGCCCTACCATCCAAAATAATACATCATAGGGGCGTTGCATTCCCCTTACACTTGAACTTTTACATAACTTTACAAATAACTATTCTAATGACTCGAATTAAGATAATCGACACGCTTGGAGTACTTTTAAAATATTTAGCACATATGGGGGTAATAATGTTGTTCTTCCCCCTTACTCCATTACACTAGTACTTTACCCATGAGTCCCAATCGTCCCAAAACAATATGTACAAGGATATGACTCGACTTAGCAACCATGTAATCAATTAGATAATTAACTTGGGGTTTAAACAAATGTTGTCACAATAATGCACTAAAAATGAGTGCATACAAGGTAGGCTAAGGCGATTTGGGTGTACATTTAAGTGGGGTGTAACAAATTCTTCCTTTAAGTAAAATGCTTAAAGTTAGAAACGAAAAGATAGGCTCTGAGGGGTGTACTAGGGGTATCGTGTACTAAAAATGAGTACAACGCAAAGGGTGTGGGAGAATTACTTAACCAATGTAGCCAATGTAATTATAACAAAAACACAGGTGTAAAACAATGGGTTAATCCTAATGCCTCTTATCATGTAGTAAATCTAACTACACGAATGTAGTCTCACTTGTGGCCTCGGAATGGTACTAACGCAAGTTCTAGAATCTAAGTGCTACCGGTACACACATATAGCATAAATGCTTTTCCTACCAATTCTAGGGGCGAACCTCACATATTTGGGGGTGGAAAATTTTTTAGTGGCACGGTTTTGTGCTAGTCATATAACTCCTATCCATGAGACGCTCATTAAGATCAAAGTTTCACTCCTATATGTTGTAAAAAAAATTTTAATTTGGCACTAAAATTGCCTTAACAGGTATTTCTCTCAGTTTTATTACACATCTACCATTAAACAAACAAAAATCAAGCGTAATAGCATTCTCTAAGGTATCGTATTTTACCCCCCCCCCCTTACACTTAAGATGAACATTGTCCCCAATGTTCAAATAACAAGATGTAAAAGTAAATAAGGTAAAAGAATGAAATCAAATACTCCCCTGATTCATTTGGTGGATAAAGAGGTAACATGGTTAGATCTTCTTCCAAGAGAAAGTAGAAGCTCCAAGACTAAAGCATCGCTAAAAGCTAGATTCCACATACATCTCCTTGTCCAAAATAACCTGTTAAACCTGAGAAAACAAACACGAAAACCTGCATAACATCGGCGGGATAAATCTATATAAGGATATAATGCTTGTGGAATGATTATTTTGCAGATTCCTGGAGTTTATAAGTTAGAGATTTAATAAAAACTTTTTATGATTCCGGTAGAAAAACAAAACTTTCAAAAATTTCAGAAAATTAAAACCTGACGCCGTCAGGTTGTAAGGCCTGACGCCGTCAGAAATGATCTGACAGAATTCTCATGTTAAGTTTCCGGAAAATTTCTGGAAAAACCTATACCTTACTTCCTGGAAATCCTGCAAAATATCATTATGACTCGATACAAGCATTTGACTCAAACAATTACTAATATGTATGTTAATTTATTATTGTTACGATTCATGTTCATTTGTTCTAATAAACCGATTTGGATTTCCCTTACACTTATCTTTTGCAAAATACCTTTATATGTAGTTAAGACGAAGTTAAAAACAAGATAAAGCATTTTCAAAATTTAGTTTCGAACATGAATCAATAATAATAAAAATTAAACATACATACGGAAGCAAATAAAATCAAACAAACAAATAAATAAACACACAAAGCAAATAAAGCTTGGGTTGCCTCCCAAGAAGCGCTTTTCTTTATTAACGAGTCTTGTAGCTAGACTCAAAGTCACGTACATTACGTGATTCCATCATTGGTCACGATTTCTAGGCCATTCTCATGTCCGATTTTATATTCTGGTCCTAATTTCAGACAATCCTTGTAGAAACCGGATATCCTTTCCATAACATAGTCTACTCCTTTACTTCTATCTTCATCATTCCTATAGTAGACCGCTTGCTTAAGCTCCTTCTCAACATTTGACAAGTGTTGGAATTGCTCTATCTTATATGGCATTTGGTAGTTTACCTCATCGGTCTTATCCTTAAATCTAACTATCCCTAAGGAAGGTTCATAAGTCATTCTAGAGACCTCAACAAATGGTTTTCCAAAAACTACTTGAGTTAAGCATGCATCGACTATTGGGCGGATATCTTCTACAATTACAAAGTCGGTGACATAGGTGAAGTTTCCTACATAAACCGGTAATCCCTTAACTCTTCCTGTGAAGTTACTCATCTAACCCTTATCAGGGAGCATCCTATACCCAAGTTGGTTTTTCATTATCAAGTTGTAGTGGGCTCTAGTCATGATGTTTATGGGCGATTTAAGGTCGATGTAAGCTTTCCACACATGTAAATGTCCGATGTTGCATGGTATGTTGAGATTAGAAGGGTCGCCCATTTCTATAATTGGTCTACCTAGGAAGTACGGTGTCTCGGGGTCATCGAATAAGTCTGTATGATATGCGCGCTCTTCCTTAGTGGGTAGCCTATTGAAGTAGTCCTCATCATCATCTACTTTTTCAATCTCACTTTTCCTAACTTCTTTATCAACCTCGACTTTCTTAACCTCATCCTCAGGTTCACTATTATCCTCATTCCTATCAATTGGTTTAATAGTGACAATATTGACGAAGTGGACGTGTTTGGATGAAGAGGGGTCTTTTACTTGGGGTACGCTATTTGTGTTCCTAGCGTCCTTATGTGGAGGTGATAGCACTTGGTTATTGAGGGCTTTCAATAAGTTGTCAATTTTATTGGTCATCTCCGTTTGTTGTTGATTGAATTCGGATTCAAACTTGGCCAAACGAGCTTCTTGAGATGCCATAAATTGGGACATCAATCCTTCAAAGTTATTGGTACTACCATAATTGTTGGAAGGATTGTTATTGAAAGTATGGTTCGAGGATGAACCGCTTGATTGGAAACGATTAGGTGGGTTGGAAGAATTGGTTTGTTGTGCGTTTTGGTTTTGTTTCCACCTAAGGTTTGGGTGATTTTTCCATGAGGGGTTGTATGAATCACCGTAGGGGTTTGGCTCGGGTTTGAAAGTGTACCAATTGTCTCCCGCTCCGTCGGTACGCGAGGATGCGTAGTCCGCAAAAGCTTGTTCGGGGAGTTTCACGCAATCACGAGTGTCGTGGGGACCACTACATAATTCACATGAAGAAGTGATTTTGTTCACTTGGCTTGAAGGTTTAGGAGCCTCGTAGGATTTCATAAGAAACTTGACTTGGTCTTCAAGTTCTATGATCCTACGGTCGGAAGTGCTTGAATTGTTCGAAGGCAAAGATATTGCCTTGACCGTTTTATTCAAATCACGGGGATCACTCCAACTTTCGTTGTCATAAAGAGCAAGATCTTCCAGGAGAGCCCATGATTGTTCCGCACTTAGATCACGTAGCTTACCACCGGCCGATTGGTCAATGGTTTGCCTCGTGGAGAGATTGATGTGGTCATAGAAGATTTGGACTTGGAGCCAAAGTTCTATGCCATGGTGAGGGACTTTTTGGAGTAAGTCCTTGAATCGAGTCCATGCCTCGTATAGGGTTTCGCCTTGACGTTGTTGGAACATCAAGATATCATTCCTTAGCTTGGTAGTTCTTCCTGGTGGGAAAAACTGAGCGAGGAAACGAGTGGTGAGATCATCCCAAGAGGTGATGGATCCTGCGGGTAGACGCTCTAGCCATTGACTAGCTTGGTCCCGCAGAGAGAATTGAAAGAGACGTAGTCGGGTCGTCTCTCGAGTGGCAACATCAAGGTCTATGGAATCAACGATTTTGAGAAAGTCCTTGAGATGTTGATTAGGATCTTCGGAACGAAGTCCATGGAATGCGCATCCGCTTTGCACCAACCGGATGGTGTCGGATCGCAAGGGAGTGACATTGGCTCCTTGAGTGAGCTCAATGGTGTTTCGATAGCCATGGTGGCTAGGACGGAAGTAGTCTCCTAAGGTACGGGCTCTAGGAGGTGGGTGTTGTTGTGGTGGTGGGTTGTTGGGATCAAGGATATTACCACCTTCCATGATGTCGGATGGTAATGGTTACGAACAAAGAAACGAAGAAAAAAGATAGACTAAAGAAAACCTAGAAAAATAAAATAAAATCTCACTAGAAAGGAATCTAGTGAGTAGACCTAATAAAATAAAAATTCAACCTAAACAATAACTATTCCCCGGCAGCGGTGCCAAAAACTTGATGCGTGGTTTTGCAACCTTACAACAGGTTTTACCTCTCGAGGGATCTCAAGAGGCTTGCAATCCCCACCAGACAGTGTACCTGACCGATGTAGTATAGTGTAGTGGCAAGTACCGGGGGATTGATCGTTCTCTAGGGGAATAGTGTCGTTAGGATTGAAAAACTACTCTAATAGGTCTAAGGGTGAGGGAAGATTCTTTTTGTATTTTTATATTTTTTATGAAAGCAAGTAAAATCTCGGGTTTGAAGGAGTGGGCGGAATTAGTTGCTAGTCAACTAACCCAAATAACTACAATTGCAAATAAAATAAAATAACTGAAAATGAAAAGGTTGTGGAACTTATATGGAGAGAAATGTGTTTACTTAGATTTCCTTACTCCCTAACTATCTTTTACCGGTTGATTAGTGTGTATTAATTGCGTGGATGACGGGTGTATTCTTTAATACCAATCGTGGGGTGGCGTACGTACTTCCCCAACTCTATAAGCTCCTACTTCACTCCTATGTCGAGCCGGCTAAGAAGCTCCTAACATGGGATCACTAGAATTCGCTCATGCATTAAATACAACCATAAAAACCTTAGTACGCATTGGTTCATGTTTCTTAAGACGTTCAAGCAAGTTACCGTATAGGAGGTTAGCCAGTTTTCTTAAGCCTAACATCGATAAACAATCATCCAATACAATTAATAACACACCAACAACCAATAATCAATAGTTAGGTTTTATTAGATCTAAGCAAACACAAGATAAATCTAGCCTAACATGTTAATTAAAGGACAAGAACAAGATATAATCAAACAACACATAGACATATTGAATGATTAATTGATTACTTATCTTCAATTAAACATAGGAGATCCAAGGGTATAAAACCCTTAAAAATGGCAGAAAATTCGTCTTAGGGTTTCTCCTCACAAAGTTGCACACTAATGACTAAAAATTGCAAAACTATATATAGAATTTAGGGGCTGACGGCGTCACGTTGTAGGAGGTGACGCCGTCACCTCGCCGCGGCTAGGGTTCCCGGATGGTCTTCCTGACGCCGTCTCTCTTTAATCCTCCAAAATCCACTCTGGCGCGTCAAGGGTTGACGCCGTCACAATAGTGCTTGACGCCGTCTCTATTTAACTTAAACCGTGACAGCCTTGATCACCTTAAAGGGTGACGCCGTCAGACTTCCATTGTAAAACTTTCTGGCGCGTCACGTGTATTTGTCATATCCACCTCTTTTGCCAAGCCGTGACGCCGTCGGGAGCAATCCTTGACGCCGTCACATGTACTTTTCCAGCAGCTTTGGAGACTTTGTCGTTTTCTTCACTTTTATGCTCCAAAAACGTTCAAAATGCTTTTTTTTCCAGATTTCTTCTTCAAAGTACCTAAAATGATAAAAGGAACGATTTAGGGCAATATTTGATCAAATAAATACGATTTAGGGCTTAAATGACCCCCTAAAATCGGTACACTTTTTGCTTCATCACATGACCACATCGAAGATCCGATTATGTTGGAGTGAGTAAAGAACAAAAAACGTCAACTCGCAGCAAAATATGATTGGCCATGTAATTTCTAGATATTTATTAGTTATAGTTTTAATTTCTATTATCATGTAATTGACTTTTTTTATGTCGTATTTTTATTTTTATCATGTAATGGACTTTTTTTATGTATTAATGAAATGGCATGTTGTTATTAAAAATTGTTTAGTTTAAATATTAAAAAGAAAAAAAAGAAAACAAAATTTGGGAGGTATGAGAATTTATCGGGCGCCAGTAAATTAGGTTGAGAGGTATGAGAATTTATGAGAATGAGTTGACTGAAGTTTATTGATTAAATTTCAGAGGTATGATAATTTCGGAATCACCACTCCTAGTGCCCTAATATATTTTTGACATATATTGTGAGATAGATTATATGATGAATCATATCACCTTATGTTCGACTCTATCAAGTTCTTCTCATGTTAATAATTTGTGAGAGTGATGAAATTAATGAGTCTCATATTTGAAGTTACTTTAATTTAGTTTATTTTCTTGACAGATAACTCGTCGAAAACTATATTTGAAGTTACTTTACTTTAGTTTATTTTCTTTAGGGTAGTGGCAACCACAGCGGTTTGCCCAGCGGTTTGGCCATAACCGCCGATGAACACCGCCGCCACCTCAGCGGTTAGCATCGGCGGTTTGGTCCAGCGGCATATTTCACCTACGCGGTTTGAAAGAAATGTATCCGTTGAAATGAATGTTGGTGCTAAAAAAAAAAAAAAAAAAGAAGTGGTTTGGGAGGTATGAAAAAAGTGACCATTACCACTAAAAAAAGGTTGGGAGGTATGAAAAAAGTGTGAGTGAGGACCACCCTTACTCAAAGTTCCCGCTACAGAAGGAAGGAAGCACGTGACAGATCTACACACTTCTACCAACCTCTCTAATCTCTATTAACTAAAAATCCCCAAAAATAAAATAAAAATAAAAACCTACAGTAACTCAACAAACCCTCCCCATCCCACACAGATCGTCTAATAATAAATCAAACTCAATGGCAGATTGGGGGCCAGTCCTAGTAGCAACAGTTTTATTCGTGTTACTAACTCCAGGACTATTGTTTCAGTTACCCGGTCACAACAACAGGGTTGCTGAATTTGGAAATATGCGTACTAGTGGCGCATCTATTATTGTTCATGCCGTTATTTACTTCGCGCTTATTACTATTTTTCTCATTGCCATTGGGGTTCATGTCTATGCTGGTTAGGTATATTTCAGTATTTGTATTTCGTTGTAATATTTTATGTTGGATTGCTTATTCAAACTGTTTATTGTTTTTTATATCAATAAATTGTTTATGAATTTCGTTAATGGGTTATTATGTCATAATGAACTTATATAATCCCAAAAGTTTTAAACAAAGTGAGCTTATGAAACATAAGCCCAAAACCAAATAAGCCATAAGCCTAACTAATTTTTGTTTTTTTTTTACGTTTTTTCCACTTTTTTCATCTTTTACTCGAAGAAACAAAAAAAAAAAAAAAAAATCTTGTCAACCCGACCAAAACCCATGTAGACCCGTACCCAATTAGACTCATGTTTTTAGAAGACCCGTCTAGACCCAAATCTATCAAGACCCGTGACCCGACCCGACCCATCTATTTTGACAGCTCTAAGAAAAGTATTTGTAAAGCTTATATTATACTTTTATAATTTGATCAAGTCTTTTGCTAGCTATTCTTTCCATTGGAAAAAAAGCTTTTTAGTGACTTATCTGGTTAGAAAAGTCATTCTTCAAGCTTGCATTGGAGATGCTCTGACCTTATAGTGAGCAATTTATAGCGTTTGCAAATATTTTAACATGTGTATTGCAAATGCACAATAACTTGATAAGCATCTCATATAAGCTTAGCAAGACACCTTGTTCATAAGCAATCCCAAGGCACTTCTTTTATATCTTGCTATTTTTGATGACGAGTAGTCATTTTGTTTCCAGTGATATCTCAAACAATACTGTAATGTACATTTTTTCAATTAGAGTATGTAGAAAATTTTAACAACCACCAAAGTGATCTAGTGGTCAAACACCTTGATGTCCTCACAAGACATCTCATGTTCAAACTTCATTAAGTACACAAAGTCGGGATGGTCACGGAAATGGTTGGTAACAGTTACGAGGACACCTTAGTTAGGCTACGTACATTTGAGTCAAAAACCTCATCCGTTTAATATCCAGAAATATGTGTGTAAAACAAGATTCTTGTTTCAAATCACATCTGATATTGGATGAAACATTACTTTTCTCTACTTATATTGTTTACTGAAAATCAAAATTGCTTTTCTGCAATCCTCGCCTTTTATTGTCTCGAGAGGCAAGAGTTCTTGGGATCGATTCCATTGGTTGATATCAATTTTTGTTGTAACTGGTAAGCGATGCTGTCTATTCATAAGTGATACAGTAAATCTTTTGAGTTTGAGGTTGTGTTATTGACTTGGTCCATCAAAAAGAAACGCGGTTTATGAGATTAACGAAGTATTGTGATTTTGTGAGACAATCTAAATTACAATAAGCCTCGCATATTCTTTGTTGTTTCAAGAATTACTGACTTTGGTATAAGTTTGAGATGACGATACATTAAAAAACTGTGTATGAGTGTGTGAAAAAGCTATGAACTTACTCGTAAAAAAGATGGGACATTTTGTTTACAAATTATTATGGTTCTTGCAACTTTTTAATTGTATAATTTCGGATACTTCAATACTTGTTGCATAAGAATAATCACCACCACTTTTGTTTTTATCAATGATCACAAAAACCATGCAACAAACAACATTTTATCATTCTGCAAAACATCTAAGTTTTTTTCTATGATTAACAGTAAACACCCAAAATCAGAGAAACATGGGTGCGCAAAGAAATAGCCCCAATACTACCGCAACATCGCCAGCCAAAAAATCCACGACACTCCAATTTCTGTTTAATCTTGATTCTAAAGGTTACCATAGTCCAGACAACAAAATTCGATCTTTGGATAACACAAACGATGAACTTCAGTTAATAATCTTTTACTGCACTCAGTTACGTTTAGATGATCAAGAATCTGCTTTGAAACGACTCAAACTTACACAGCTTTTGTCTATCATAAAAACATCAATAACTCCGATTTCTGATGAAATCCTAGAGATTTTGTGTAAAATGGTGGCATCTAATCTCTTCCGTCCTCTTCCACCACCATCTTCTTCCACTGTTTCAGTCATCTTATGTGATGTGGATGACGTCATTGCTGCTCCTTCTGCAGCTTGGCAACACTTGCAAATTGTTTACGATATTCTCCTTCGGCTGATAAGCAAGAAGGACGTAAGGTCCCTTCTAGGAGAACATAGTGGCGGACCCAAAATATCAAATCACGGTATGTCGTAACACTATAACAAGTTTTCTAGTAAATGCAGTAATGCACTATAATAAACTTTTAGTCTTAAACTACAAAACACTACAAAAGTGCTGCAAGTGCATACCAAGGTTCTACTACAAAAAATAAGTATACTTAATTTGTCAAGTTTTGTGACAAAACTATGAAATTTACATACTTAGAAACTTCAAACTCTGAAAACTACCATTATTTCTGCATATGGGCATCGACCATAAAACTTCGTTGCATGTAGGTCCGCCCATCGGAGATCATTTCATCGGTCGAAACTTCATTCTAAACCTCCTTAATCTCTTCAACTCCGACAACCCTTGTGAGCGTGACGCTGTGAAGAATGTCGTCCACAGGATCTACTCCAAATTCACATTCTACCGATCTTTCATGCGGAAATCAATGACAGAACTTTTACTTTATTTCATTTATGAATCTGATCAAAGGCATAATGGTATAGGAGAGATTCTTGAGATATGGGGAAGTATAATCAATGGATTTACTATACCATTAAAAGATGAACACAAGGTTTTCTTATCACGGGTTTTGATTCCATTGCATAAACCTAAGAATATGATGGTTTATCATCGCCAATTGGCGTATTGTGTGTCACAATATGTGCAAAAGGAGGTTGAGCTTGGGTGTGTTGTGATTGGAAAGATTTTGAGGTATTGGCCCGTGACGAATTGTCAAAAGGAAGTGTTGTTGTTAGGAGAATTAGAGGAGATCGTCGAGTATATTGATCATGGGCAGTACTTGAAGGTTGCTCTTCCTTTATGGACTCAAATCGCAAAGTGCATCAAGAGTGATAATTCACAGGTAATCCTTTTCAGATTACATTATAAACATAGGTCGTCAAAATAGCATATCTTTATATTGCGATTTTGTTTTATTTGCTCAAGTTGAACTTATTATGATTTTTGACTATTTGCACTGTAGGTAGCCGAACGGGCTCTTTATATTTGGAACAACAAGCAATTCATGAGGGTGGTGTCTCAAGATATGGAGATGGTGTTTCCTATTGTCGTGGAAGCCATTGAAAAGAACATTAAGTCGCATTGGAGCACAAACGTACAACAATTAACACAAAATGTAAAGATGTTGCTTGACGAGCTTGAGCCAGTTCACTACAAGAAGTGCCTCGAGAGGATGGAAAAACGTGAACTCACGACTCGATTAGAAGAGAACACAAGGAGGAATCGATGGGAGAGGATTGAAATGACAGCACTAGTCAATATGGTTTTAGCCATACAATAACAACGAACTTTTTTTAATGTACCGATTTGGTAAGTGAATTAATTTTTGTTCCACTTAATGTAACAAACTTTCATATTTTGTGCTAATTTGCACCAATGTTTACAGGCTACTGGTTAAAACTTAATAAAACCGACAAAAAACCTATGTGGCATATTTAATGTTTAGGGTTTTAATTTGGCCGTAAAATGGCAACGAACTTTTTCAAATGTACCGATTTGGTACGTAAACTAAAAAGCTACCTGATATTTTTAATGATTAATTTTTCTTTTCATTGACCATTATAACTCACAAACGTTGACTTTAACTCGCTATACGTTATCATCTGCAAATCTTCACCGTATATCATTTGATCAAAACATGAAACTGATTATATGCTCCTTCAAATTTGAAAATACAATAATGGGATATTCAATCGTTATGCCAAGCACCTGAGTATTGCATGATATCTATGTTCTTGATTTTGTTTGCTTCTTTCATATGGAGCGTGTAAGGTTTAGATTGTTAGTTTGTTAACTATTCTTTTGAGGTAAAAATAGACATAAGTAATGAGTGCTCCATAGTGGTTAAAGCATAACCCGTTTTATGTTGTTAAGTTCGAAAAGGATTCATTAAGAATCAATGAACTTTGTTGCAAACTATTCATTAGGAAGGGTGGAAGTCGTTTTGTTGTTATTTAAGGTACAACAATGGGCAGATTCACATGACTTTAAACATCAGAACGAAGAATGTAGAATATAAATGCCAATGCGTTGCATTTGAAGAATATACACCAAGTTAGATCCTTTTATCAGTAAATGCGTTGTGGATTCTTATTTCAATATGTGCTTAAATGTCTTATTACTTGTTAGCATGGTTGTAAAAGGCGAGTCATGGCGGCGCCAAAGCGCCGCTAATGCGTGAAACGTGACCTCTACGTTACGAAATAGACCAGGCGTGACATGAGATGAGGCGCGCTAAGGCGTGAGGTGTGGCGAGTTTTTTTTTTTTATTCAACTCCGATTTTTTTTTTTTTTTTTTAATGAAGAATATTACATGTAAGGATAGTTTATTAACCTTATTTATTATGTACAACGCTTTTTGTAAACTCGATATATATGAAAAATGATATAAATTTATAAATATTTTCATATTTTGTGCCGCCTTAAAAACGCAAAAGCTTCGCCTTAGCCGATAAGGCATGAGACTTGGTTATGCCACCACGCCACGCCTCGCGCTATTTATAACCTTACTTGTTAGTCACCCAAAATATTGTTTCTTGAAGCCTTATTGGGATTCATTATTTCGTTTTGGCTCGCCAGCTTCCATGATTCCTTTGCTCACATCTGTGGATTTAGTTGGATTATCATTGAGAAATTATACCGCTTAATAATCTACCCATGTTGCATGACATGCTCGCATGTTGTGATTTGTTTGGATTTAAGAAAAGATGACGGGATGGATAAACATGTGTTTATTTTGAAGATAAAAGAAGAAGATAAAGGTACATAAGTCATTTAATAATTGCTAAAAAAATATACTTCAATGAAGTAGAATTATCCGGTTCAGGTAAAACAAGTTTAAGGGTGCAAATTAGCATAAAACATAAAAGTCTGTTACATTAAGTTAAACAAAAGTTCGTTGCTATTGTACGGCCAAAACCCTAGCCAATAACATGGGATGATTTTGTAGGGATTAAAATCATCATATAACTTTCAAATTCCTTTAAATTTCGATTTATATATATGCTAAACATTTTTCAGGCAACAACTTCCACCATGTTGGCTATAATTTGATCTAGCGACGCCAAAAAATATGAACTTTGCAAGTATAACAATAATTGGATCTTTAAGGCTTTTAATATAGTTATAGTTTAGTATGGCCCAAACCATAAATTCTCATAATTTTCTAAAAAGAAAAAGAATGTAAACCACTAAAACATAAGGAAACATGATTCTAGTACTTTAATTTATGCATTTATGCAGGGAATTGATTTGAACACTTTATTTTTTGATTAGGACACTCCAAGTACTATTTACATCCCGCTTTAATAATTTGTACAGTGAGCGTGCAAAAAAAAAAAAAAAAAAAAAAAAAAGAGAAAAGACCGTGCAAATTACCTCCCATTTGCATATAGTTTATCTTTTGAGAATTTCTAATTAGGTTTTTTTTTTTTTTTTTTTTTTTTTTTTTTTTTTTTTTTTTTAATGTTTTACCCCGATAAATAGATTAACTAAAAAAACAGTTAAATGCAAATGCTATGAGCGAGGTCTCATATCCCAACCCGTTATACGCAAACTACATCACAAAGACAACAAATAAACTATATTTGACTCAAAACAAATACAAAATAAGACAAGTCAAACATAGACCAGATCTTCAAAATCAATTTCACCAATCATGTCCTCTTCATCCATGTCATCCTCCTCGCAAGCAGTAGTAGAAGGGCTAGCGATGTTAATCAAATTGTTCGTAACTCTCATATTCGTATATTTCAGCATGATCAAACCACACACCTTTTTACTCTCCTTTCTACCTAGAGTTAAACATCCTTTTGTATTTGATGTTTCCCTATTTTCCACGACATCCTCCACATGATCAACCCTTCCCACACTTGAAGAACTCGGTGTTGCAGCCACTTTCAAAGTTTCCATTTAACCCTTTATTACCCATTTGGGTGTCTTCCAAATTCAACCCTATTTCACCCTCTTGATACACCGCCTTTTCTAGAAAAAGGAGAAATAACATGCGTACTTAAGACCACATCCTCATCACCCAAGCTACTCAGAACCCAGAAGAATTCAAAATCTTTGAAGAAGATCTCTCGTTTCCATTCGTTTTCTTTTTAGCAGCCTGTTTAGGTTTATAAACAACCCCAGTTTTGGCTTTCGGAATTTCTCTAATAGCTAGGTTGTCTTGGAGCAATTACCGATTTAAATATTTCCGACACAAGCTTTTTAGGGCATTGCTCGGAACAATGGCCAAAGGTCTTACATATATTACCTTTAACATTCATTCTTAGAATCGCCACAACCATAGCCTCTTTCAACTCCAAATCAGCCCATAGCTCGATCATAGCCCTAGCATAACCCGATCTTCCCCATGATTCCATACACATAGCACTAGTGTATGCGTCAAGCATCAATGGTGTTCCAAGTTTGGTTGCAATTACACTCAAGCCATCAGTTGTGAAAGTTGGAATAGGCACATCATGAAATTTTACCCAGGAACCGTAGTAAACTCACCCTTATGTGCATCAGCATTCAGTGTCCACTTTTTAAGAATTATAGGAATGTTGTGAATCACCTAAGGGCCGTTCTCCAATATTTCATCTATACCCCTAGCTGATGCAAACTTGAAAAAGAAGAAGCCATTTGCATCATAGTCCTTAAAAGGCCATACTTGTTCCAAACATTCCTAGGATTAGTTTTCTACCACTGGATACGCGACCCGTTTGCCGAGGAAATACCCATTCATATGTTGGAAAAACATAATCCATTTAATCTTTGTTATATTAGAATAGGGCTGCAGATTTTCTGTTGGTCAATGACAGTTACATTAGTTGGTTGTGTTTCTTTTTCTATTAGTGGAGGAATTGGGACCCACAAAACATAATTTAATATTTTTTTTGCTGTGGGACCTACTCATTTTTCCCTTAATTCCTCTGTATTCGGAGGGTGTAAAAAAGGAGCTCCTCTCCATTCAGATGAAACAACAGAGGTGGGCCCCATGTATCCTTAGTGGAGGGAGAAAAATAAACAACACCTTACATTAGTTAGTTAAGATACAGTTAATTTTGGCAGTTATGTTTGAAGGGTCATACCTGTTGGTTCACATGAACCATCACAACCCTTCATAATCATGCCTTTTCATTAGTATATATAGGACCATAATTCTGTAATTGTAAGTAACCCTTTCCAGTTTTAATATCATATTATTAAAGGGTTCAACACCAATCTTCTTTGTTCCCTACTGAATTCTTAAATGATGTTTGTTTGATGTTAATTAGATCCTGGTACAGCATTGATGAGTGTCTAAATACTCATCATTTTTACCTAATCTGAGCTGCCAAAACTCTCAAAAAACACTCAGAAATGCATCATAATACTGAAATTGTCCCAGAATTGTGTTTTATAATGTTTCAGATGCAAAATGTTTAAAAACAATTGAAAAACGAACAAAGTTTGCATAATTGGCAGTTTCAGTCCCTCAACTTTTAAAAGTTGTCAAATCTAGTCCCTGATCACTAAAAACTTGTACAAATATCATTTTAGGTCCTTGGGGATTCATAAGTTGTTAAAAAAGTCCTTTGAAGTTAAAAATTTTTATATTTACAACTTTGGTCCCTCAACTTTGAAAAATGTCAAATTTAGTCCTCGGGTATTTAAAATATGGAAATTATCAAATATAACCCTTGTACTATTCTTATATGGCACTTTTGGTCCTTGTGTTAACTTTGGAAATTTGGCAGGTTCAACCCTTCAAGAAATCAGAATATTACACTTTTGGTCCCTATGATTAGTTAAACCAAAATTCGGATCAAACTAATCCAAATACTAAACCCAATCCACCCTTTTATATTACCAGCCCAACCCCTTTTATTAAAATAGCCCAACCCAAGCCCAAAACAACAACCAACCCGACCCATCCTTCTTAGTTAGCCAAACCAGACATTCAAACTACCTTCTTCTTCCTGGTTACCCGCCCAACCCACCATCCACCACCATATCCTGACACACCCACCACCCTTATCCCTACTATATTACCCCAAGCATTTAATGCTTCTTCTCCCTTCCCATCACCACAGACCTCTGTATTTTCCCACTAACCAATTTTCCCGCCAAAATACGTGGCACTTGGAGAGTGGACCAAAAAGGGCAGAGAGAGGTGGGAAATGATGACAATGAAGCTGGAAACCCTAATCTTGAGCTATAAATAGAAGAGGAGCATGAAGGAAGCAGTGGTAGTTAAATTTTAGTTAATCGTATTTTTCAATTTCAGTAATTCTCTATTGTAATTCTCAATTCAGTTTCTAATATAAGTTTGTTTCAAGTTACTTTGTCCCAGTTAAAAGTTATTTGTACTCAATTTAAGTTATAATCAAGTTTCAAGTTAAATGTGATAATCGTATAAGTTATAAGCTCATTTAAATTCTACCAAAAGCTCCAATACCCTATACTATAAAGCTGACATAAGCTCATTGTAGCTTAATGTAAGTTTATATAGCACTAAATAGCTCTTAATTTCCATTCCGATTCAAAGTCAACTAAAGTCAACGAAGTAGCTTATAAGCTACTCTGGATTGAACAAGCTGAATTGGTGGAAGCTTTTGGTTTAGTGGCTTCATGGGAAGCCTTTAGGTTGTTCTTGGTTCCTAGTTCTTTGGTTCATATATCAATCCGATTGTAAGCAATTTGCAAGTTTTCTTCATTTTCTATTATCACTGTTTTATAAGCTTATTTGTTCTTGTCTTTGTCCTTTATAGCTTATCAGTAGTCTACATACATGTTTCAATCAGTTGCTTTAATTTAAATTACCTTGTCAATCATTTCACTTAAAATCTTAGAAAAAAAAACCAAAAATAAGCCATCATAAGCTAGCTTGTTGATATCAGTTTTTATTGCAGTCATATAGTTCTTTCATAAGCTCAAATACTTACTAGTACCATTAGAAGTCACTTCGAAGCTCAATCGAACCACCTCAGTTCATCAATACCAAAACAGTCCTCTAAAAGGACTGTTTGGTTCTAAGCTGTCTCACTAGCCAAACACCCTAGTACTGTAGAAATACCACAAGCTCAGTTTAGAGCTTGCTTTTAGTAGTCCATATAAAGCTCTTTTGAAGTTCCTTAAAGCCTATTAGATAGAAAAGGCCATTTTGAACCCTTGGTGATCATTTCAGTCCTTCAATAGGTCAAACAAGCTCAAACAAGCTCTAAGCTTGTTTTGTCGATTTCTTTGGTATCCTTGAGTCTCAAATTGTCCACTTAGCTAGTTCCTAGAAGCCTAGACCTCTGCACAAGGTGTGCACCAAAATAGCACACCACATCAGTAAGCCAACTGCATACTGCAGTCCTTTGGTGAGTTTTTGGAAACTTGCATGATTTTTAGCTCGATAACCAATAGCCCGATTTAGTTGTTTCTTTTTGATATTAAAACCTCACCAGCTCACCTATACATAGAATTTTTAGTTCGATTTTTAGACCACTCTTAGACCTCGAAAATTGCCCTCGAAGTGTCCCTTTTCGCCCTGGTGCAGGGCACCATACCAGCAGACCCAAAGGAGCTTTAAGCTCTTTTGAGCTTTTAAGCTCTTAAACCTGAGCTTTTTCCAGCTTTTATAAGCCACTCAGTTGCATCTCAATCCCTAGGAATCCTTTTCGATAAGCTCATAGCTTATTTCGAAGCTCTTAGTTCAGTTCGAAGTTAGGTAGTTCACAACACACAAACAAGCTCAACTGCTAGTTCTTTAAGCTGTTTCTGGCTTATTTATTGAGATTCAAAATTCGTCCCAGTTACATAAATTACTCACCATAAGCTATTTAATAAGTTTGCAAAAAGAAAATAACCAAAAAAATAGTTAGCAAAAAACGTGGGGTGTGGGATTCGAACTCAAGACCTCTCGCTAGTATAACATGCACACAACACACCCCCTTCCCAACTGCTCTAGGGCACTAGTTCCGTTGGATTTTACATGCCATAGATATTTAACTAGTTTCTCTTATAAGCTTATACGAGCTTATTAGCTTATTTCTGCTTATCAGAATAAGCTGTGACCTCCACCATATTTTTTATAGCTCAGTAATATCCTCAAGTAATTTAGAAAAAAGTTTCAGATTTTTATTAATAGTTTTAATATTTTTTATCTTTTAATTAGTTTAATATAGTAATTAAATCATAATAAATAGAAAAATAATCAGAAAAATATAATTCCAATTTTCATAATTTTCTTTTGTCATTTTTAATCTAGGAAAAATATAAAAATATTTTTAGACCTTAAGAAAATCAAAAATAGAAATAAAGTGATAGCTTCTATTTAATAGAATTTATCTTTTTAATTTTTAATTAAGTAATTTTCATTTTTATAATTTTCTTAGCTTTTTAATAACATATAATATTTATAGAAAAAGTTTTAGATTTTTCTTAGTTCATTTAGTATTTTTTATAAATTTAAATAGTTTAATAAGTTATTAAATAATAAATAATTAATAATAATTAAATAAAAAGTGTAGAAAAATATAATTTAAGTTTTTAAATAAGTTTTAAGTTATTTCACATTTTTAGGTTTTTAATTTCATAAATTTTAAATTTAGTCCCATTTTAGCTGTCCCGTTACGCGTTTGTAATTTATTTAATTCGCGTTTTATTTTCCTGTGTATATCTGTTTTTTTTAATTGTTATTTAGAATTGTTAATCAAGCAAAAATCAAAAGCAATCTAAATCATCAATCACTCTAATCCTAGCTTTTCACAGTTTTCCATTCACACCTCGTTGGGAAACGATCCGGGTGATCACTTGCCTGGTTTCACACACTACACACGAGTATTCGTTCCGAGACTGTTTGCCTTTTATCATTTATTACGGTTGACCATTCACAAGTGGTTGACTTGTGTGATAGAGAAATAAAAGATAGCCGGTTTGGAACGGATCAAAATTTTGGCGCCGCTGCCGGGGAGGTTGTGCTGCGACTATTGTGTAGAGTATAAGCGATTAGTGATTCGAGATCCTTCTATCAGAAGTTCCTATTTCCCATAAACCATATAAAATACAAAAATATTTTTCTTTTCTTTTCTATATATATTATTATTATTATTATCATATAAAAAATAAAAACACCAAAAATAATTTCTGTTTTCTTTGTTAATAATAAATAACAATAAAAAAATTTACCATCGAGAACCAAGACAGAGTACTACCTAACTGGGGGTACGACCATAATAAGTTCCCAAACCAAAGATTTAAAACTTTACCTTTGTATCACTTGCGAATATCGGCTCACCTTTGATTGATAAACAAACTATAACGGAGGTTTAAGGATAGTCTGACATTAAATTGTCGGACTGAAAGAAGCGGGTTTTTAAGGAGCTTAATTGCCCACCTTTGCTTCTCCGCCACTCTGTGCGTTTATCTTTTAAAGAGCTACCGTACGCTTGTTGATTATTGGTTTAAGTTCACTTGTGTTTTGACTCGTTCTTGATTTAAATTAAAATATTTTACTTGGTGCATGCGCACTCGTTCTTCCACGTCATCAAGCCCTTTACGTGAACTCGTAGATATTCCGAGAAGACGTAATCGTAGACGTGCTGCCCAAATAGTCGAACCCGAGATTCGTACTGTTCTCACTGTGTTAGGAACACGTTTTAATTATTTCCAAGTCTTGTTCATTTATAATGTTGCAAGTTTAAAAGGATTATATTGTTTGTAATTATGGACCGGTCCATTAGTAATCCATGGACCGGTCACAATAGATAGTTCATGTTAGTAACATGCATGGGAATATTCCTAGAATGATTCCCTCCCATTGCCTATAAATACAAGGCATGGGGTACATTCTAAATGTCGGTTTTTTTCATGTTTAGAGCGGAAGCCATGTTTGTGTAAAGTTTGATCAAGTGAAAAGCCTACCATTCTTATTCTTCTCTTCTTAGTTTTCTCTTCTAGCTTATTAGCTTATTGTTCTTTCATACGTAGCTTATTATTAGAGATAGTAGTACGTGCGTATTTAACCTTAACGTGTGTGGGTTTGAGATCTAAACGGGAACCTACAAGTGGTATCATACGCCAAGGGATTATTAGGATCGTGTGTTTGAGTCGTTAGTATTCTTAATTACGTTGGTTTTTATAGATCTAGTAAGGTTTTGTTCAAATCTACACGTTAAACTCTTCGTTGTGTTGATAAGTCACTTTTAGCACGTTAAACTTTCACAAATTTTCGTCAAATCTCATTTTCTAATCATTAACGAGCTTCATCTTCATTAAAACTATTGGTTACTAATCGTTTAACGTCAAAAACATTAGTGATTTTTGGTTATTTGAGCGATTTAGTGTAATCCGTATTTTTAGCGTTTGGAAAAAGTTGATGAAAAGTGCTACTTTGGTTTCTGAGTGAACTTCGACAATCTAGGGTTTTATCGCAGTTGGCAATCAAGAAAGATTAGGGTTTCATCGCAGTTGCAAATTACTCAAAGGTTTTATCGCAGTTGGCAATCAAGAAAGATTAGGGTTTCATCGCATTTGGGAGATCTTCAATTATCGCATTTGGGACTCAGTATTGTACTTTCTTGTATTAGAAAGATTACATACTTCGACTTGGTTATTTCTCTTCTCTTGTATTAGAGATTGAGAATTTGGACTTGTGATAAATTATCGCAGTTTGATTTTTCAAATTGTCGTTGTTTATCGCACTTCATAGTTTTATCGCTATTGAAGGTTTTCGCCTTTGGTGAATTGTCCTTATCGCATTTGGTAAACTTGTTCTATCGCACTTGGTGAACTTGTTTTATCGCACTTGGTCAACTGATATTATCGCAATTGGTGAACTCATCTTATCGCATTTGGTGTACTAGTTTATCGCATTTGGACAAAATCTTTTGGATTTTCAAAACCAACTTACCATAACTCATAAACACATATCTTAATTATCTTCAAGATCCAGATATGTCTCAACCACCTCATTTCAACTACTACTATCAGCTACAGCAACATCCTCAACAACAGCAATTTCATCCTCAGTATCAACAACAACAAGCATTCGTTCAACAACATCAATTTCTCTCTCCACCACAAGTGTCCCCACAACAAATCATGCAACAGAACCAACAACTGCAAAATTATCCATCCTACTCCAGAGAACCTCATTGGTTTAACAAAATGTGTGAAGCAATCAGTAGCCAGCAATCACGTCATGAAGCTGGAAGTCAAGAAACTCCACCAATGCTAACTCCGGGTAACTACGTACAGTGGGCTAGTAGATTCCTCAGATTCGTTGAACTCAAAAAACCCCATGGTCAGTATCTCAAGAAGGTCATTGAAGAAGGACCGTATCCTATTCCAGCTACTGTGGTTTCAGCAACTCCAGAGAGAGATGAAACATCCACACCCATTCCGGTTGCCAACTACACAACTGAGCAAACATTACAGCAAGAGGCAAACCAATTGGCTATGTCTTTCATACTTCAAGGAATTCCCAATCCTATCTACCGAAGTATTGATGCTCAAAAGACAGCCAAAGATATGTGGGAACATGTTCATCTTCTCATGGAAGGAACAGAGTTGAACCAAGAAGATCTTGAGTCCAAGTTATATATGGAGTATACACACTTCATCATGGAACCAGGGGAAACTATTGAATCTTACTACCACCGTTTCACCAACATTATCAACGATCTTGATCGTCATGATATAAAGTTACCAAAGATTGCTATCAACTCCAAATTCCTTGGATGTCTTGGTCCTGAATGGCAAAAATATGCAACTTTTGTGAGACAGACAAAGAAAATTGGTGATGTCAAATACGGACTCATGTATGATTACCTCAGACAACATCAATCAGAAGTGGATAAAGAAATTGCAGCACGAGGAGGCTTCACACCAGCACCAACACCAAACTCACTTGCTCTCGTTGCTCAATCCAACTTCTCTTTACCACAACAGGAATTTGGCAACTCATCTTTTCAACCAAACATTCCACCCCAACCTCATAATCAAATCATTCCTTATGAAGCACCACAACAATACTCTGATAACCAGCTGGTTCCATACAACAACACCGATTCAATGCTATATTCAAATGCAGATCATGATGAAGAAGAGGATGCTTTCAATTCACTTAATGAAGCATTTGGATTGATTGCTAATGCATTTGGCAGATTCACCAAATCCAACAACCGTCTTCGTTCATCTTCAAATACCAGGAATCAGGCAATTGTTCATGATGGCAGAGTTGAAGTTCAGAACAGGTCTTCAGGTAGATTTGGTTCAGGAAATCGTGGATATGGAAATCAACGGGTTCAGTCAGGAGGAAATAGGTTCACTGCTGCAGGGGTAAACAGAAACAGTATAGGGAATGTTCAGAGAGGAAATTCAAATGTTGGGAATGGTCAGAAAGGCATTGCTAATACATCTATCACATGCTACAATTGTGGGGGAAATGGTCATATGGCTAATACTTGTCCGAAGCCGAGAACAATGGGCAGTCAGTATCACAAAGAAGCTCTTATGATGGCACTCAAAGATGAAAGAGCAGCTGGGATGATGACTCAAAATGATCAAAGTTTTATGGCAAACGTGGAATCAGATGACGAGATGGAAGACCTTGAGGCCAATGCTGCAGTCATGCTTATGGCTAACATGCATGAAATGAATTTGTCCGAGTCAGGCCCAGTATATGATACTGATGGTCTTTCTCAGGTACCCGATCCTACATGTCTTATTCATGAAATTGCTTCACCGTCTCTATCTTCATCTACAAACGAAACTTTTGTTCAAAATGAGTTATTTTCATCACCATCCGATGATCAAGTTAACACGGTTGTATCATTTGATGATGATAAAACAGTTGTTTCCTTTGATGATCTCATCGATGATGCTAATTGTGATCATATTGAACAAAACGATCAGTTGAATGATCAAGATTCGGACTTACAGGCCTTATTATTGACCACCCAGTCACAAATAGAAAAATGCAATGACATCAATCAGAAGCTCAAAGAGAAAATTGCAGTGTTAACAAAGGATAATGAGTGTTATAAATTACAACTTTCCGGATATCTAAAACAAGATAAACGAGAAAAAGGTTTTGAAACAGCTTTCCAACAAGAGTATGTAAAAGTTCAAAATTTAGAAAGTCAAGTTCGTGAGTTAACCATTGCCAAAGCTGAGCTTTTCTCTCAAAAAGAAAAGGATCAATTGGAGTTTAAAATTCAAATTAATACTTTAAATTCTGAGTTGTTGAAAACTCAATCTGAGCTTTCTGCATCTCAATCGGATCTTCTTGAAGAAAAGAAAGCTAATAGGAAATGTGTTGACTCCTATCTTGATCAAATTCTGGATTTGGAAACCAAACTCAAAGACTTTCAAAACATTGTGTATAAAACGGGTAATTCTGTAACGCAAATTCAAAAGAATGTTGTAAAACCAAGTCCTAAGGGAGTCAGTTTTGCACTTGGAAGTGACACACCCCGAAATTTACACAAAGCACTCAAAGAGAATCCTAAGTTATACAATGCAACATTTCTGTTAGATGATTCCTTTCAACGTGTTGTTATGTACTCTGTTGATGAAGAAACTGATTTTCTTGAAAACAAGATTGAGGGTCGATCCAATTCACAACAAAAGTTTTCAAAAGTACATTATGATTATAATGCAAGACCTCATTTGAGCAAATCATTTGTTCCTCCAAAGGATCATCCAGAACAAACGTTAACATACACACACATAAGTGCTCCCTCGTCCATAACTTCTGATTCTATGACTGGTGTACAATTTAAAGATTGTTTGACAGAGGATCTTGTTGATCCACAAATGCCTAAAGAATGTCGGGTTCTTCGATATTTTAAGACATTTATGGATGACATTTTTCGTTTGGAGACTGAAATTGAGTTTAGTTCTCAAATTCCTATCTCGTCTTTTCTTTCTCCTGTTCAGAAGGAAAAGAAGGAGATTCTCCAAAAGAAAATTCTTCCTCATGTTAGAAATCTGAAAAAGGGTGCAACAAGATGGGAAGAGGAGTTAAAAACGGAGATAGCATCTATGAGATCCATTTTCAAAGCTAAAGATGACAAGGTTCAACGTCAAAAACTTCAAAAGAAATTTTTAGCAATAGAAAATGATCGACTCTTGGAAAAAGTCTTGTGTTATGACGTAGTCTCTGTGATTATGAACTCGCTCTATGAATCTGGTAATGCGTTAATTGTGAATGATCATGCTGTGGATCTTAAGATACTACATATGGAAATTGATAATCTGGTAAATGAGAATGAGAATCTTCGACAGAACAATTGTGATGTGGAAAACAAAGTTTTTAATCTTCAAAAACAGTTGGACTGGTGTCAAAAACGAAGTTTTGAATTTGAACTCAAATTTCAAAATCTCATGGAATCTCTATCATTTCAAGACAGTCATGAACAGAACAAAGAAACTAAAGCGTTTTTAAAAGTTAAACTGTTTCAAAATGACAAAGATTTGGATGAAGTTATTCAAAACAGAAATGACACAGTCTACCTAAACAGAAAATTGGATTCACAAAATCAAGAGTTCCAACACATCATCATTGATTTGAAGAAGAAGATCAAAGTTTTAGACAAGAGCAAAACAAACAGTCATAAGATTGCTCCAGGAATGTATGTAGTGGACAAAGCACATACCCAAGCATCTGACACAACCACTAATTCAACTACTTGTACTTCCACAGGACTAGAAACCACCTCTAAGAAGACTCACAAGAAACAACGGAAGAATAGAGTCAGGAAGTCTAGGAAGGAAGTCTCTAAGTCTGCAGAAGTCTCAGAAAGTAGTTTGAATAAGACACTTGTAACATCAGGAATAGAATTGCACGTATCTGAGTCTAGTTCTAAGAATGATGTAACAAATGATAACTCTTTGAATATTAATGAAAATGTTTTGGTTGATGCTACTTGTGTCTTTTGTCGCCATAGCATACTATCTGGTGATCATACAAAGTGTGTTGCTAAAACTTTGCTAACTAAGAGAAAGAAACGAACTAGTGGCGCTTCCTCTAGGCGTAAAACCTTTGCGAAATCCATTTTAGGAATGCCCCCACTAGATGTTTCTGAGGAGAAAATAGAACAGCCCCAATCCAAGACCAATAAGTCACCTAGTGCATTCCTTAGGAAAAAGGCAGAGACTAGTTGGACCTGGCAACGCTGGTTACAGAACACTTTTGATTTTAAATGGTTACCTAAAATACTAACATCTTGTGTAACTAACCCAGCGGATCCAACCGTTATCAATTCTCCACCTGTTTCCGATGTGTGTGATGCAGGTGATTCAAATCGTCCTCTGGATTGTTGATAGCGGGTGCTCCCGACATATGACCGGCAATCTCAAACTTCTTCAGAACTTTGTTGCAAAGTTTATCGGAACGGTCAGATTCGGGAATGATCACTTCGCTGCAATTATGGGCTACGGGGATTATATTAATGGGAACATCGAAATCAGCCGTGTATATTATGTTGAAGGTCTCGGTCATAATTTGTTCTCCGTGGGACAATTCTGCGATGGAGACTTGGAAGTAGCATTCAGGGAGAAAACATGCTTTATTCGTGATCTTCAAGGGAATGACCTTATGAAAGGAAAACGCGGAACAAGTCTGTATTCTATCTCCTTTGACGGCATGACAGCTTCTTCTCCTATTTGTTTACTCTCCAAGGCTCATCCCACAAAAGCTTGGTTATGGCACAAAAGATTGTCTCATCTCAATTTTAAAACCATGACTGATCTTGCCAAGAAGAAATTAGTTGACGGTCTACCAAAATTCAGATATGCCAAGGATCACTTGTGTTCTGCTTGTGAACAAGGAAAAAGTCATCGTGCCCATTTTCCTCCCAAAACAGAACACAGCACAGACCATGTCCTACAACTGCTTCATATGGATTTGTGTGGTCCGATGCGCGTTCAGAGTATTAACGGGAAGAAGTATATTCTGGTAATCGTAGATGATTATTCAAGATGGACTTGGGTCTATTTTCTTCGGACTAAAGATCAAGTTCCTTCTATCCTCATCACGTTTCTCACCAAGATTAAAGTTCAAGTCCGTAACACCGTCAGAATCATCAGAACAGATAACGGGACTGAATTTAAGAATCAAATCATTCGGGATTTCACAGAGAAACATGGGATTGTTCATCAGACTTCCATAGCTCGCACTCCGGAACAAAATGGTGTAGTTGAAAGACGAAACCGGACGCTCGTGGAAGCAGCTCGAACTATGCTGATCAATGCCCAATTACCAGATTATCTTTGGGCTGAAGCTGTCAACACTGCTTGTTATACTCAGAACCGTGCAATGATCACCAAAAGACACACCAAAACACCATATGAGATTATACAAGGAGAAAAACCAAACATCAACCATTTTCACGTCTTTGGAGCTTTATGTTATCCGAAGAATGATAAGGATGATCTTGGTAAACTTAAGGCTAAAGCAGATATTGGGATCTTTGTTGGATACTGTGAGAACTCCAAGGGATATCGTATTTGGAATCGTCGGACTGGAGATATTCAAGAAACCATACACGCTAATTTTGATGAACTCACCGAAATGGCTTCTGAGCAAGACCGCTTAGAACCCGCACACAACCGTCTGAACTTTCCTGAATCTTCATCTGCACCCCTACCTTTCAACAGGAAGGATCTGGAAGATTTGTTTGCACCAATGTTTGATGACGTTCATGTAACTAGTGCATCAGATGCTTCCACCAATTCCGCTGCTCAACAACTTCCAAATCAAGCACCTGATTCATCAGCATCTACCTCTACAGTAGTTGCTACCGATGCACCACAACCTGAACCATCATCACCAATGGAGAAAACACCTCAACCAGCAGTTGAAGATTCATCCCCCATTTCTAACACTGTTCCACAACCAACAGGATATGACGGGAACGCTTTCTTTAACCCATTTGCTCCACTACCAACTGTTCAAGATTCCGGAGAATCATCCTCGAGCAACATGGACCCGTCTTATCATCATCATAACGTTCAACACTACCCATCAACTCATAAATGGACAAGGGATCATCCATTAGTAAATGTGATTGGCAATCCAGATAAACCCGTAATGACCCGACAGAAACTCCACACAGATGGTGAAACATGCATTTATGCTCTCACTGTTTGTCAATCTGAACCGAAAAATATCAAAGAGGCCTTGACTTACGACAATTGGATTGAATCAATGCAAGAAGAGTTGGATCAATTCAAGAGATTAGAAGTTTGGGAACTCGTTGAAAGACCAGATGGAGTTTATGTTGTAGGATTAAAATGGATTTGGAAAAATAAGCTGGATGCAGAAGGAACGGTTATTCGGAACAAGTCTCGGTTGGTTGCTAAAGGGTATAGCCAAGAAGAGGGAATTGACTTCGAGGAATCCTTTGCACCAGTGGCTAGGCTAGAGGCAGTGAGAATGTTTCTGGCATACGCGGCTCATAAGAACATCACAGTTTATCAAATGGATGTGAAGACTGCATTTTTGAACGGACAACTTCGTGAAGAGGTGTATGTTTCACAACCAGAGGGCTTCGTTGATCCAGAACATCCACAACATGTTTACAGGCTTAAGAAAGCTCTCTACGGCCTTAAACAAGCCCCGAGGGCATGGTACGATAAACTTGCTGCATTCTTGCTTGCTAATCATTTTACTAAAGGATCTGTGGACCCGACTCTGTTTATACAAAAACACGGGGAGGACACTCTCATCGTACAAATTTATGTGGATGACATCATTTTTGGGTCTACCCATAAAAAGTACTCAAACGCTTTTGCAAAACTAATGAAACAAAACTTTGAGATGTCCATGATCGGTGAATTAAACTTTTTTCTAGGATTACAAGTTCACCAGTCACCTCGTGGTATATTCTTGAGTCAGTCTAAATATGCACAAGAGATATTAAAGAAACATGGCATGACAACTAGTGACACTTATAACACCCCAATGGCCTCCTCATCCCCGAAGCTAGATGCTGATTTACATGGGAAACCCACTGATCCTACAAATTATCGTAGTATAATTGGGTCTCTTATGTATCTCACAGCTAGCAGACCGGATGTTGTATTTGCCACATACCTGTGTTCACGCTATCAATCTAACCCAACAGAAAGACATTTATCTGCTGTTAAAAGAATCCTTAGATACATCAAGGGAACCATTAATTTGGGGATCTGGTATCCAAAGGATTCTGGTTTTGCACTAACTGCTTTTTCAGATGCGGATCATGCGGGATGTATTGATACAAGGAAGAGCACATCCGGTGGTGTCCAATTCCTCGGTGATAAACTGGTGTCCTGGCAGTCCAAGAAGCAAGATTGTACGTCTCTATCATCCACAGAATCAGAATACGTAGCTATGTCTGCCTGTTGTGCTCAAATCATTTGGATGCGATCACAACTGATGGACTATGGTTACATATTCAACAAAATTCCGATGTACTGCGACTCCAAGAGTGCCATAGCTATCTCGTGCAACACAGTCCAACATTCCAAGTCCAAACACATCGCTCTCAGATATCACTTCATCAAAGAACATGTGGAGCAGGGTACCGTTGAGCTGTATTTTGTGGGAACGGAACACCAATTGGCGGATCTTTTCACGAAAGCTTTACCTCATGAACGTTTTGTGAAATTGGTTCATCAAATTGGAATGCGATGTTTGACTCCTCAAGAATTGACAAACTTTCTCAAAAACAACTAAATGAGTCAAATATCCAAAACTATCCTTGTATATATATAATAAAAAAAAAAAAAAAAAAAAAAAAAAAAAAAAAAAAAAAAAAAAAAAAGGTGCAAGTACAATTCCTTCTCCAACACTTTGTTTATTTTTAGAACACGTGTTGAGGGGGAGACACAATTTTTTTCAAAACTTTTAAAATTGTACTTGCATATTTTTTCAGAAATTGTTGTTTCACAAGCTTTTGGTGATAAGATGTTAAGATAACATAATTGTGTGCCTTAAATGTGACAATTGAGACTTAGTGTTAGAATGATGGTGGTATAGGACTAGGATTTCAAAGTTAACTAGGTTAGGGGACTAAATGTGCAAAATATGCAAAATTAAATGGTAGATATTTATACTCAATATCGCATTTACTGCTATGACATTATTCACCAACCGAATTAAATATAACCCACCCACCATCATCCACGGTTCTCATTGATTCTGACGATCCGAACAAGATCTTTGATTTTTGTGAGTATTTCTGTGTTTATAATGCTAATATAAAAGATGGTTTTGAACTATATCATGATCCAACGGCTAGAACACCCGAAATTGAATAATCTAGTTCTAGGGTTTGCGTTAAAAGTGAGGATTTTGATTAAGGATGTTTGTGATGAAAATGATTGCACGACAACACTTTTACAATACTAGGAAACCTATATTGCATGCTTAATCGTACCCAGAAACCATAAATTTGTCGAATTGATTTTTAGGGTTTAAGCAACGATTTGGGGAAAACTTTGTGAATGCGTTTTTGTGTAATGTGCTTATTGAAATATTGTTGTTTGATGTTTAATTGAGTATTGCCATGCTTGAATCATACCCAGAAACACTTTAAGAGATTCGATTGAAGTTTAGGGTTTATCAAGAACAAGAACACAAGCAGATTTGATTCTTGATTATTTGTGGTTCGTATATGTTATAACTTAGTCCAAATGATTAAAATAGTCATCTAAGTTGATTGTGAATATCTGTGGACATATAACATAAGTAATAATGAATCACGATAAAGAATTTGAGTGTTTATTCATCGTTACAAATCTATCGCAGTTGAGAAAAGTGTTCGATAACTCTTGTATTAGAGTTTATCGAAGTTGGCCAAAATTATCGCAGTTGTGGTAGTTATCGCAGTTGTGATAGTTATCGCAGTTAAGATAATTATCGCAGTTGAGATTTTTATCTTGATTGGCTTGATTATCTTGATTGATATAATTATCGCAGTTGAATGATTATCGCAGTTGGATAATTATCGCAGTTGGGATGTTTATCGCAGTTGGGATGATTATCGCAGATGAGATGATTATCGCAGTTGGATAAATATCGCAGTTGGATTTGTTATCTTGATTGGATATTTATCGCAGTTGTAATAGTTATCGCATTTGTTATAGTTATCGCAGTTGTCTTTGATTATCGCAGTTGTGATCTGATATAGAATTTAATCAATTTTCCTTAGGTATATTTTTATATACTTATTGAAATTTATCAAATTTTATTGAATTTGGCTAATTCTTGATAAATTCTTTGATCAAGCATGTATCAACTAATCATAAATACAATAGGGTGCCATGTGTTGTTCTTTAAACTAACAATTTTTCTAACAAACATGCATTCTGTATACTTGTATATGATTGATTGATTCAGATACACATCAATGGCATCTTCCCAACAACAACAACCACTTCCTGCTCTTACCAAAGAAGAAGTCTTTCCTCGTGGATATACTCTGGAAATAGGGAAGAACAATTCAAGGGTAGAATTGGACAAGATCAAATGTTCTGATCCAAGTTGTCAGATTGCTATAGAGATTCTCAAAGCTCACAAATGCAGGGATATTCTTGACAGCTCAGACACTATTCCAGAGCTATATATTCATCAATTCTGGGATACCTTCACTAAGAGCAATGATGACCAGTACTTTACTTGCACACTGGATCGGAAGCAAATCAGAGTTACACCCGCTACTCTCAGAAAAGCCTTGAAACTTCCAGAGGCACCTGAAGCTGCTGCCCGATTCCACCCAACACCTTCAGAGTCAGAGGTCATGCACTTCCTGGAGGATATTGGTTATGATGTTCAGCCTGATACACCATTAACCACAATCTCCAAGGTTAATGCCAGATACATTCCTCAACCCTGGAGGACTATCTTCTTCATCGTAACACATTCAATATCTGGAAGAGATAGTGGGTTCGAGCATCCAAGACTGGCTCATCTTCAAGTCTTATGGGGATTTCTTAATGAAGAACCTATTGACTTTGCTGCTCTTATTTGGGATGATATAATGTACTTACAGCGTAAAATTTTCAAGAAAATCCCATTTGTTCGATTCACCAAAGTTCTTATCAGCTACTTACTTGATCAACATGAAGACATTGATAAACGTCCTACAGATCAAGAAGTTCATGAATATAGCATGGATAAAACATTGGGCAAAGTTTATTTTCCGAAGGAGAGCACACGAAAGCAAGGTGCAAGGTTGCCAAACTTTTTGATACCAGATGAGGTTAGAGAAACAAAAGCTTATCATGATTATGATAAAGCATACCGTGAACAACGTGTGGGTCTTGCCAAGGTGACTGAAGAAACTGGATCTTCAAAGACTCGCTCAAAAGGTAAGACTAAGACAGGAAGTACCTCAAGTGTGTCTAAACCAAAAGAAAAACATCCAAGACTAAAATTCATCAGAAGAAAAGTACCAAGCAAACCTCAGCCACAAACTGAACCGAGTGGAATCGTTGATGAAAGTACTGAGTCTGACTCTGAATCATCTAAAGAAGAACAAGCATTTATGACCGTTGAAGAAGCAGAATTTCACAATCAGATCTCTAAGGAAAATGCACAGAAACAAAGTCTCAAATCATTAAGAGAAGATGAAGAGAGAAGGGCCAGAAAGGCAGTAGAAACACAGAGAGAGTATGAGATGACTCATAGAGTTGAAGGATCGGGAACCGCTCACGAAGAAGAATCGACTCGAGACAATCCGGTTAATCAACCCGGTGGATCTGGAGCTGCATCAATCTCTTCTCAGCATACAAGCTCGGTTAATCAACCCGACTTGGAAGCCCAGAATCAGGAGGAGAAAGTAAAGAGTCAAGAAGGCAATATTGTATTTTCTGACAAAGAAATCTCAGATTCCATGTTTGACGACAATCCAGAAGAACAACCACGTAACACTGACACAGACGATTGGAATATGGAAGATGACAGAGATATTCTTGGAGATACAACAATTAATGCAGCCAAGGATCTTGAGGAACAAGAAAAACAAGAAGAAGAAAGGAAACGCAAGGAGGATGCTCAGGCTAACCTGGAAGCAGACAGTTACATACGTTCTCACACTCCAACACCTCCTCGTTCTCCTCCAAAGGACACAGCTAAATCCAAAGACACCATTCCTCAAACTGAACTTGCTATGGTTGTCAGTAATCCACAACAACAACAGGAACAACCACCAGTTCAATCCTCATCAAAGACACCTCCCGAGTCACCTCCTAAGAATCCTTCACCTCCACCCTCACCTCACGAAGAATCAACTGCTAAATCTGACGAATCAATCCCTTCACTCACACCATCACCTTCAAGATCTTCATCACCAAAGTCAAAAGCAACCGTTTCTGAAGCTATTCATAAGGCCTACAAGGGAAAGAGCAAAAGAAGAATCGTTCATGTAACTAAAGTTGAAGTCGTATCACCTGCAGCAAAGAAGCTTAAAAAGGCAGTGAAGAGAGCACAAGCTCTAAGAGACAACCAAGCTACAACAAAATTGACTGAAATGGAAGAATTAGTCAAGAAGTTGTCTCAACAAATGGAAGAGATGCAGAAGAGTAAAGAGCAGATAGACGAATTCCTCGGTCTTAATATTAAAGATCATATGACACGCAAGACAAAGAAATTTGTTAAGCAATTTCTTCCTGATCTTCAAAAGGACATCAATGACCATATTGATTCACAACTTGATGAAAAGATCAAAGAAGCTGTCTCCTCTTCTTCACAAACCAAACCACTTCAAGATCTCTCCATTGAAGAAATCGAGCTTGTTCTTCTCGACAAACTCTTTGCTATCATCTCTCCCTCTCCAGAAGAAATCAATCTGATCACAGCTCTTCGTGAACACATTGACAAGAAATCATGCAAGGAAACTGCTGATAAAGGGAAACGCATTCGAGAGGATGACGATGAAGATGACGAGGAAGAAAAAGACCCTAAACCCGAACAGAAGAAACACAAAAGCGGGTCAGGAATTCATATTCAGGAACAAACTGGGAAACCAACATCATCTATGCCTCCTAAACAACAAACATCTGGTCCTAAGGAAACCAAACATCATTATGAACACTTCACTGCTGAAGACGTTGACTTTCAGCCACAAGACGATCAACCACATTCGCCACCATCACCACCAAAAACAAAGACATCCAAATCAAAGTCATCACACAGCAAGAAATCATCCAAAGAACCAGCTGTTGTATCATGGCTTGATGATGATACAGATGTACTAGGGAATGATTGGTTCGATCATCTAGCAAGTGCTCAGATTCCGACAAATGAAGCTTCCCGAGTTGAAGACAGCACGTTTGCTGTTACTCAAGAGATTAAACGCAGTCTTAATATAAAGAAGATGACCAAAAGGGAACTACGTCGAATCAAGAATGATGCATTCACTCTTCTGAGGGATAAAGCCACCAGTGCCGCTGAACTCGAATATCACCTTGAAAACATTGCACGGGCAATGTCAAGTGACTTTGATTGGGCTAGTCCAGATGTCGTCAGGAAAATTGGCAAGAATCAACCCTTCATCACTGATTGGAACAAGCCACTTCCTGTGATACGACGATCTCACTCCTCAGAAATTCCATTCAATCTTTTCTTCAACCAAGATCTAGAACTTCTCAAGAATGGAGCTCAAGGGAAAACAAAATATGCTACATCTATAACTTTCACACCAGCTGCTGTCTACACACAATCAGCAATTGAAGAAGCAGCTATTGAAAAACATCTGTTTGTTAAAAAGCTTGTGACATATGATCGTGACGCAGAATTAGGGATTCATCATTGGTACTCAAAACGACAAAGCTGGTACAAGTACAAACTTGCTATCCAGAAATCTCGAGAACAAGTTTACAGTGATCTCAAGCTCGTGGCCGTTATTGATGTGAGCGGATCCAGACGTTGTGATTATATCTTTCTCGATGAAATCAAGGTCAAAAGAATCGACGGCAAAATCTACACATTCTCTGAAGCTGACTTTCCTGAGTTGAATTTGAATGATATCGAAGATATGTACCTAATGAAGGTCCAAGGCAAATTGCAACATTTGTCAGACGAACGTCGATATGCACTCAGTACATCTCTGTGTCATTTCATCAGAAGGAAAATCATTCGAGAACGTATAGAGGATCTCCAACTGGGTGTTGAAAGTTATCAGACAAAGTTAAATCTTGTTGAACCAGAGTTTCTTCGAAGTAGCAATAAGGACCCTCAGTACACCATGCTCCATAATCCAGTCTTTGGGTTCGTCTACAGAAGCACAACAGATTTTCACCGCTTCATGGCATTCGATGAAATTCACAAGTTCTGTGACGATACTTTGAAGAGTGTACGTGATGGGTTAGCTAACCGGGTTCAAGATTCAGCATTGGGGAAATCGAGGAGATGGAATTCCAAGGAAGTACGCCAAGTCAAGGGGTTTATCCGGAAGATTGAAGAACGGTTGTATTATCGGGATCAGATGAGAAGGCTAGAAAGCTATGTTGGGGGTCGTCCACCGTTCGCCATCAGGCTATTCCAGAGAACAGACCCAGTCTTCACAACTTTTGGCAGGGGCGGTTGATGTAAGAATTTATTATCATATTACATCATTCTTATTCTTTCCATATCGGCCTATGTATTACGGCTTGTGCACACATAACAGTGTACAACCCGGACCCCAAAGAAAGGACCCTGCGGTACGCTTCAGTGCCTCAATCCTGAAAAAGGAGCGAAAGCTTCTTACTTATGAGCAGAATTAAAATCAGAATGTTTTACAACGTTTTTTCAAACATTCTGCTCATAAGGACAAGTATTCTCTCGTCCAGGGGGAGTATTTGAAAAATATAATCTTTGATCAAAAAAAAAAAAGAAGTATCAAAGTTCTTGAAACTTCTTCCCTAAAACTCAAAAACAGCATATTTTAATCATAAACGTTTTTCCAAAAACATCATGAGTATGCTATTTTTGAGGGGGAGAAGAAACAAATGATTAAAATATGATGTCTCATTTGCTGGAATCTCGTGTGCTCATACTCAGAATTGACCCTCGAATTGACGAATAGGAAAGTCAGTAGTCGAAAGGACATGTCCTGGACGGGTAATAATTTCAAGCCAGTTTAACTGGTAATGTAAGCGTGTCTCGTAAAGGATGTGTCTGAGTAGAAAGTACCGATTTCGAGCGATAATCTTTGAATCTGATCTGGACGGGTAATAATTTCAAGCCAGTCTAACTGGTGATGTAAGCGTGTCTCGCGACGATCAGGTTCATTGAAAGTCAATCAATTCAAAAAGTGTCAAACTCTTTCCGGCATGTGCAAATTTCAAATTTATGACTTATGCGCACATGTTAAGGGGGAGTATTTCTGAAAATCATCAAACTCTCAAGGTGTCAACAAAATGTCTTTACAATTATCGACACTTTGAGAGATTTTCAATGGTTTTGGTCTAATGGCATAATTAGGATAGTCATGAAGTTACAAGGTGACTAAGGTTAGGGAAAACCGTCCTATGATCCGCCAGAGCCGGAGGGATCTACCCAAGGACAATACCAATAGCTTAGACTAGAAAGTCCTAGGTATGATATAAAAAAGGAGAAAATGAATGTACGGAGAAAGAAGGGGTTGAAGAATTAAAAAGAAAAGCAAAGAAAAGGGTGAAAAGAAATAGCCCTCCATTTGTTCAACCTTAGGGCAGATACCGGGTTCAATTCATAATCTACTGGTTGATGAGCATCACCGGTATTGAAGACCAAAGACGTCATGGACCCAGTGACGCACTAATAAACCTTCTTAGCCACTCAAGTGTCTCTCAAAAGACATTTGTTTCATTCACACGGAGAACCCTTCATAATCTATTGACCTCTCATTTCGAGAGTGTTGATATTGAAAAGGAGGCAATCTGCTCCACGCCTCCGATGACCAAACAAATGTGCACAAATTGAGTCTAGAGCCATGAGATTCATCAAAAGATCTCTTAGGAACACTTAGAATTACTCTGCTGTTCTACATCATGGGCATCAGTTGTTAATTAGGAAAAGTGTCCTTCGCAGATCTTAGCAATCTGCCAAGAACATTCATGAGAAAAGTCACAATTGTGATTATCAATGATTGAATGGAAATCCTGCCAGAACAACATCAAACAATTCTGATAGCAGGTCACTTCGGTAACTCCTTGTGGGTTACGCTTAGTGGTTGCTCCAAATGGTCTACAGTCGTGGGGTGATCTCCAGCGACTCACTGAATCGTGGGTGCACTTCGGTGTGTCCGTGTAATCCCTTTCGGGGGAATCCGGTTCAGAACGGTCTGGGTTAAGATTTGAGAAAGTCTTCACACTATGCTGTTGATAATCTCAAGTCTGAGCCTGTAAGTACCGGTTGGTACGTGCTGTTGCTGCTGCTGCTGCTGCTGCTGAGGAGCTGGAGTTCGACCATCAAGACTCCATCATGCTTATATTTTGAAGAAATGTTCTCTTAATGACTCAGTTATGACAGAAGTTCAACACAAGCTATAGTAAAGTCAAAAGTTCAAGCATCTCAACCTTTCACAAGTTTAAAGATTGAAAAGTGAGAACATATTACAGATAACAAGTCAAAAAAAAAAAAAAAAAAAAAAAAAAATATATGAGCATGATGGAGAAGACGAGAAGACGTTGGAGATTGGCAGATAGAGACAACATCATATCATCATTACACAAGAACAAAGAACCAAAGATTATAAAGACGTCGGAAGCCTAAGAAGCAAAGAAGACGTCGGGCAACATTGATGATCAAGACTTAGGGGGAGATTGTTAGGAACACGTTTTAATTATTTCCAAGTCTTGTTCATTTATAATGTTGCAAGTTTAAAAGGATTATATTGTTTGTAATTATGGACCGGTCCATTAGTAATCCATGGACCGGTCACAATAGATAGTTCATGTTAGTAACATGCATGGGAATATTCCTAGAATGATTCCCTCCCATTGCCTATAAATACAAGGCATGGGGTACATTCTAAATGTCGGTTTTTTTCATGTTTAGAGCGGAAGCCATGTTTGTGTAAAGTTTGATCAAGTGAAAAGCCTACCATTCTTATTCTTCTCTTCTTAGTTTTCTCTTCTAGCTTATTAGCTTATTGTTCTTTCATACGTAGCTTATTATTAGAGATAGTAGTACGTGCGTATTTAACCTTAACGTGTGTGGGTTTGAGATCTAAACGGGAACCTACACACTGATAATATGGCAGACGAACGCACAATGGCTGAAATGCTCCAGGCACCCACCGAGGGTTACGGAGATGCCATCGTTTTACCAGCCATCGATTCTGATCATTTTGAACTGAAAACACATTTGATTCAGCTCGTGTCCACAAACCAATTTCACGGGTTTGAACGAGAGGATCCATATGCACACATTCGTTGGTTCAACAAACTGACCTCTACAATCAATTACAAGAATGTGCCACAAACAGTGATCAAATTGATGTTATTTCCATTCTCACTTGAGGGGGCAGCCCGGATTTGGCTGGATAAAGAACCCCCTCGATCCATTGAAACCTGGGAAGATCTCATAAAGAAATTTGTAAATTATTTCTTCCCTCCATCAAAGACGACTAATCTAAAAAATGAAATTGCTGGATTTCGTCAAGGTTTCGATGAAAATTTCGGAGAGGCATGGGACAGATTTAAAGATCTCCTAAGAAAATGCCCTCATCACGATTTCAATGTGTTACAACAGATAAATACGTTTTATAATGGGTTGACCCAAAACGATCAAGATGCACTTAACGCAGCCTCCGGTGGCAATATCTTGAATCGTAAACCTAGAGAGGTGGTTGAAATTTGTGAAAATAAATCAAAAGTTCCTATTTCTAGAAACAAAGTGAATGTTCCTGTCACTCCTGTTGCTTCTTCATCCGGTAACTCATCAGAGTTAGCCTTTTTAACTGACTCAATGCGTTGTATGATGAAGGAAATGAAAGAATTAAAAAGTGAAATTCATAAACCGGAACAAATCAAAGCAATAAACAAAGTGTGTGAAACTTGTGGTGGCCCACATGCGTATTATAATTGTCAAGCAACCGATGCTTCTGTTTACCCAGCTCCCGTAGCTGCAGTAAACCAAAATCAGTACCGTCCGCATGCTGAGACTCAGTACCGAGCACCAAATGCTATGGTCCCACCTGGTTTTCCACCCGTGCCAAATCAGAATAATCAAAACCGCTTTGTTCAAAATCAGGGACAAAATTTCCACAATTCCCAAAATTTCAATCAAAACCGAGGTCAGAATCAGGGTAATTTTAACCAAAACCGTGGTCCAAATTTTAATCAAAACCAAGGTTCAAACCGAAATCAGATGTCCTCAGATGAGTTGCTTATGCAATTCATGAAAACCCAAGAGGAAACAAATAAGACACAACGTGATACAAACCAGTTATTGGTTGCCCAATTAAACCAGATCAAAAAGTCTTTAACTGATATACCTTCTACCTCGGGAGGTCTCCCAAGTAACACTGTTTTCAACCCAAGGGGTGAACTCAAAGCTGTCACTACACGTAGTGGTAAAGCTCATGTTGAACTCAAGGTGAAAAAGGACCCGGTACTTCCCACTAACAATGGAAGTGCTAAATACGTCCAACCTTCGGTTATCCAAAAATCTACACCCACAATTGCTCCTCAACCGTCTAGAATCGATCCTACTCTTTCACGATTTACGGTTAAAAGTTTGTCAACCAAACTGAGTGAGCAAAGATCAGCCAGATATTATTCCGAAATGCTCAATGCTGTTCCTGTCAGTGTACTTGATGACAGTGATGATGACGAAGATACCACTTTCGTCAAAGCTATCACCACTCGGAGTGGTGCTGCTTATGAAGGGCCAGCTGGCCCTATTCCTCCTTCGTTGTTTGAAATGGAAAAAGAGACGGAGGATACAACGGACAAAGTACAAATTCCAAGCCCACAAAGTACAGCACCAGTCCATCCTCCGGTTGTCCCGAAAAAATCCAAACCAGGAGTTGTCTTTGAATCTGTAGAGACTCCCGAAGTTGTAGCCCCTAAATCCAAACCTCATATTCCTTACCCATCGCGCTTAAATGAGCAAAAACTCCGTGAGAAGGCTAGTCAACAAATGGACAAATTCTTTCAAATCTTTAAAGAATTACATTTTGACATAAGTTTTGCGGATGCTATCATTCTGATGCCCAAATTTGCATCAACATTCAAACACTTGTTAAGCAACAAGGAAAAACTGATTGAAATGGCTAAAACTCCAGTAAATGAGAACTGCTCAGCGGTTATCTTGAAAAAGCTTCCGGAGAAGCTTGGAGATCCTGGAAAGTTTCTACTACCTTGTGTATTTCCGGGAATGGTTGAATGCTATGCTTTAGCAGATCTAGGTGCAAGCATCAACCTGATGCCTCATTCAGTATGGAAGAAACTTTCTCTTCCGGCTCTTACTCCTACCTGCATGACTCTTGAGCTTGCAGATCGTACCATATCTCATCCTCGCGGCATTGCCGAAGATGTATTTGTGAAAATAGGAAAGTTCCATTTTCCAGCTGACTTTGTGGTTGTTGATTTCGATGCTGATCAAAAGGTTCCTCTCATTCTTGGAAGAGGATTCCTTAAAACGGGCCATGCTCTTATTGATGTATTTAAGCATGAGATCACATTGCGTGTGGGTAATGAAGCTGTTACCTTTAACCATGATCAAACTTCGAGGTACTCCTCAAATTTTGATTCCGCTTCGGTTAACCGAATCGATGTCATTGACATTGCCTCAAAGGAGTACTCTCAAGAAATTGTTGGTTATTTTCATAATTCTGTGAGTGGTAATCCACCCACATGTTCTCTACCTGTCATTTCCGACTCTTCCCCTTCTCTCACTCCGTTTGAGAGAAGTGATTTCATTTTGGAAGAGATCGAGGATTTTCTCAAGTGTGATTCATTCCTAGAAGGGATTGATGACGCTGAGATTAATCTGGAGGGAGATATTCGTCTTCTTGAGAAATTGTTAAACCAGGACAATTCTCCTCCACTCCCTCCCGTTAAACTTCATAATGAGGAAATCAAATCAGTTGAGAAAAACGATGAATTTCCTGAGGTCGAACTCAAAGACTTACCACCTCATCTTGAGTACGCATTTTTGGAGGGTGATGATAAATTACCCGTCATTATTGCTAAAGACTTAAGTGATGAGGAAAAGACTGCTTTAATAAAGGTCTTAAAGTCACACAAGCAAGCAATTGCTTGGAAACTCTCCGACATAAAGGGTATAGACCCTGAATTTTGTACTCACAAGATTTTAATGGAGGATGACTTCAAACCAGCAGTCCAACACCAACGAAGGGTAAATCCTAAAATCCACGATGTTATCAAACAGGAGGTTATCAAACTTCTTGATGCAGGATTGATTTACCCCATCTCTGATAGTCCTTGGGTTAGTCCCATCCACTGCGTTCCAAAAAAGGGTGGCATAACTGTTGTCACAAATGAGGATAATGAGTTGATTCCAACTCGATTGGTTACTGGGTGGCGTGTTTGCATTGACTATCGTAAGTTAAATGATGCCACCCGAAAAGGCCATTTTCCTCTGCCCTTCATGGATCAGATGCTTGAGAGATTAGCGGGAAACGAGTACTATTGTTTCCTTGATGGTTTCTCGGGTTACTTTCAAATCCCCATTGATCCACAAGATCAAGAAAAGACCACATTTACATGCCCCTATGGAACCTTTGCCTATAAACGTATGCCTTTTGGCTTATGTAATGCTCCAGGCACATTCCAAAGGTGTATGATGGCCATATTTACCGATATGATCGGGAAAACAATGGAGGTCTTTATGGATGACTTCTCAGTCATTGGGGATTCATTCAAAACATGTCTCTCCCATTTAGAAAACATGTTGAAACGGTGTGAAGACACCAATCTTTGTCTAAATTGGGAGAAGAGTCACTTTATGGTCAAAGAGGGCATTGTCCTCGGCCATAAGATATCAAAAAACGGGATTGAGGTTGACAGATCTAAAGTGGATGTCATTGCTAAATTACCTCATCCCACTACCGTCAAAGGTATTAGGAGTTTTTTGGGTCATGCCGGTTTCTATCGCAGATTCATACAAGATTTTTCTAAAATCGCCCGGCCTATGACTCATCTTCTTGAAAAGGATGCTCCTTTTATCTTCTCACCCGAGTGCATAAAAGCTTTTGAAACATTAAAGAAAAAGCTTACTGAAGCACCCATTCTAGTTGCCCCCGACTGGGATTTTCCCTTTGAGCTCATGTGCGATGCAAGTGATTTTGCTATCGGTGCAGTCCTGGGGCAACGAAAAGCTAAACATTTTCAGCCTATCCACTACGCAAGTAAAACCATGACTGAAGCTCAAACTCATTACACCACTACAGAAAAAGAATTGTTGGCTGTGGTGTATGCCTTTGAGAAGTTTCGGCCATATTTGATCTTGACAAAATGTGTAGTGTATACGGATCACTCGGCTCTCAAATATCTCTTTGCGAAACAAGATGCAAAGCCGAGATTACTCCGTTGGGTTCTCCTCCTACAAGAGTTTGATATCACAATACGTGATAAAAAAGGAGCTGAGAACCTAGCTGCTGATCATCTGTCCCGATTAGAGAACCCACACCAAGATGTTTTCGAGAAAAAGGAAATAAATGAAACATTTCCTCTTGAGACACTCAGTGCGGTTGCTTTTCGTGGAGATTCTACTACCCCGTGGTTTGCAGACTTTGCAAATTACCATGCGGGTAACTTCATAGTGAAAGGGATGTCGACCCAACAGAAGAATAAATTCTTCAAAGATGTTAAACATTACTTCTGGGACGACCCCTACTTATTCAAAATCTGTGCGGATCAAGTCATCCGGCGGTGTGTTTATGGACAGGAAGCTATTGACATTCTCAAAGCTTGCCATGCTGGACCCACGGGGGGCCATCATAGTCCAAACTACACCGCCAAAAAGGTGTTTGATTCCGGGTTTTATTGGCCCACAATTTATAAGGATGCCCAAGATCTCATCAAAACTTGTGAAGCTTGTCAGCGTCACGGAAATATTTCACAACGAAATGAAATGCCACAAAATGCTATTCAAGTTTGTGAAATCTTTGATGTCTGGGGCATTGACTTTATGGGGCCATTTCCATCATCTCGAGGAAACAAATATATTCTCGTGGCTGTTGACTACTTGTCAAAATGGGTTGAAGCAAAAGCTTTACCCACTAATGATGCCCGAGTTGTAGTAAAATTCCTGAAAGCTCTGTTTGCCCATTTTGGAACTCCACGTGCAATAATCAGTGATCGTGGTACGCATTTTTGCAATGACAAATTTGATAAAGTCATGCAAAAGTATGGTGTAACTCACCGTCTTTCTACTGCGTATCACCCACAAACAAGTGGACAAGTAGAAGTTTCAAATCGGGGTATTAAAAGAATACTGGAAAGGACTGTAGGAGAAAATCGTGCATCCTGGTCGGATAAGTTGGATGATGCATTATGGGCCTTCCGTACAGCTTACAAAACACCCATTGGGTGTACGCCTTACAAACTTGTGTACGGAAAGGCATGTCATCTACCGATCGAATTAGAGCACAAAGCCTACTGGGCCTTGAAACATGCTAACTTTGACCTCCAAACTGCGGGTGATCACCGTAAAGTTCAAATGAATGAACTAAATGAACTGCGTGATCAGGCCTACGAGAACTCTTTGATCTATAAAGAAAAGACAAAGAAGATTCATGACTCAAAAATAAAGAACCGCGTTTTTAACGTTGGTGATCGAGTCCTTCTTTTCAATTCAAGATTAAAGATCTTCTCAGGCAAACTCAAAACCCGTTGGACTGGTCCATTTACTATCACAAAGGTTTATCCGTATGGTACCGTTGAGTTATCTCAAAATGACGGTCCTAATTTCAAAGTGAATGGTCATCGTTTAAAACACTACTTTGGAGAGGACATACCATTCATGGTTGTCCCGGATCTTCAAACTTTCCCCATGAACCAATGAATGCGGGGATCGAGTCAAGCTAGTGACTCGGTGATCAAAAACATTAGCAAAACATGGGTTTTCACCCGTGTCTCTGTTTTCTTTCTCTGTTCTACCATCTAGTGTGGGGGAGATGCCCCACATGTTGTATATATATAAATATTTAAAAAAAAAAAAAAAAAAAAAAAAATGTGTGTGTGTATATAAAATAAAAGGCTATTAGTATTTCCCTTTCACGTTCTAAGTGTTGGTTTAACAACCGGTTCTTTGAATATTGAGGGCAATATTCAGTTCTAAGTGTGGGGGGAATTCTTGCGAATTTGATCAAATGTACCATCTAGTACCCCCATTTTAGCCAAAATTTTAAAATTTTTTCTCACTTAGAACTCAAAAAATGGTTATCAGTCCGCCATGTCTAACCCACATAAGGATTGGCTAATCCAGGAGCAAACGGCTCTTGGTAAAGATGTCTCAAATCCATTGATGGCTTACAATTTGCCGAAAATTGTATGGTATTCGACTCACCATATCTTCATAAGTGAAGAGTTGGCTAGCCCGCAAGGTTATGGCTTGTGGTTAAGGCAGTGAAAATCCATGATTGGTAATCAGCTCACCAAAGATAATAGTGATAATTTATCTAAGAGTTGGCTAGTCCAGAAGCAAACGGCTTCTGGTAAAGACAAATCAAAACCGTTGACAGCTTGTGGTTTGCTCAAAATCACTTGGTTATCATTGTACCAAAGTTCTTACTTGAACTGAAACAATTGGCTACTCCAGAAGTAATGGCTTTTGGTAAAGAGTCTTTCAAATTCATTAAATCTTCATAAAATATTGCTAGGGACTAGCAATAGTTTAGTGTGGGGGATTGATGAGTGTCTAAATACTCATCATTTTTACCTAATCTGAGCTGCCAAAACTCTCAAAAAACACTCAGAAATGCATCATAATACTGAAATTATCCCAGAATTGTGTTTTATATGTTTCAGATGCAAAATGTTTAAAAACAATTGAAAAACGAACAAAGTTTGCATAATTGGCAGTTTCAGTCCCTCAACTTTTAAAAGTTGTCAAATCTAGTCCCTGATCACTAAAAACTTGTACAAATATCATTTTAGGTCCTTGGGGATTCATAAGTTGTTAAAAAAGTCCTTTGAAGTTAAAAAATTTTATATTTACAACTTTAGTCCCTCAACTTTGAAAAATGTCAAATTTAGTCCTCGGGTATTTAAAATATGGAAATTATCAAATATAACCCTTGTACTATTCTTATATGGCACTTTTGGTCCTTGTGTTAACTTTGGAAATTTGGCAGGTTCAACCCTTCAAGAAATCAGAATATTACACTTTTGGTCCCTATGATTAGTTAAACCAAAATTCGGATCAAACTAATCCAAATACTAAACCCAATCCACCCTTTTATATTACCAGCCCAACCCCTTTTATTAAAATAGCCCAACCCAAGCCCAAAACAACAACCAACCCGACCCATCCTTCTTAGTTAGCCAAACCAGACATTCAAACTACCTTCTTCTTCCTGGTTACCCGCCCAACCCACCATCCACCACCATATCCTGACACACCCACCACCCTTATCCCTACTATATTACCCCAAGCATTTAATGCTTCTTCTCCCTTCCCATCACCACAGACCTCTGTATTTTCCCACTAACCAATTTTCCCGCCAAAATACGTGGCACTTGGAGAGTGGACCAAAAAGGGCAGAGAGAGGTGGGAAATGATGACAATGAAGCTGGAAACCCTAATCTTGAGCTATAAATAGAAGAGGAGCATGAAGGAAGCAGTGGTAGTTAAATTTTAGTTAATCGTATTTTTCAATTTCAGTAATTCTCTATTGTAATTCTCAATTCAGTTTCTAATATAAGTTTGTTTCAAGTTACTTTGTCCCAGTTAAAAGTTATTTGTACTCAATTTAAGTTATAATCAAGTTTCAAGTTAAATGTGATAATCGTATAAGTTATAAGCTCATTTAAATTCTACCAAAAGCTCCAATACCCTATACTATAAAGCTGACATAAGCTCATTGTAGCTTAATGTAAGTTTATATAGCACTAAATAGCTCTTAATTTCCATTTCGATTCAAAGTCAACTAAAGTCAACGAAGTAGCTTATAAGCTACTCTGGATTGAACAAGCTGAATTGGTGGAAGCTTTTGGTTTAGTGGCTTCATGGGAAGCCTTTAGGTTGTTCTTGGTTCCTAGTTCTTTGGTTCATATATCAATCCGATTGTAAGCAATTTGCAAGTTTTCTTCATTTTCTATTATCACTGTTTTATAAGCTTATTTGTTCTTGTCTTTGTCCTTTATAGCTTATCAGTAGTCTACATACATGTTTCAATCAGTTGCTTTAATTTAAATTACCTTGTCAATCATTTCACTTAAAATCTTAGAAAAAAAAACCAAAAATAAGCCATCATAAGCTAGCTTGTTGATATCAGTTTTTATTGCAGTCATATAGTTCTTTCATAAGCTCAAATACTTACTAGTACCATTAGAAGTCACTTCGAAGCTCAATCGAACCACCTCAGTTCATCAATACCAAAACAGTCCTTTAAAAGGATTGTTTGGTTCTAAGCTGTCTCACTAGCCAAACACCCTAGTACTGTAGAAATACCACAAGCTCAGTTTAGAGCTTGCTTTTAGTAGTCCATATAAAGCTCTTTTGAAGTTCCTTAAAGCCTATTAGATAGAAAAGGCCATTTTGAACCCTTGGTGATCATTTCAGTCCTTCAATAGGTCAAACAAGCTCAAACAAGCTCTAAGCTTGTTTTGTCGATTTCTTTGGTATCCTTGAGTCTCAAATTGTCCACTTAGCTAGTTCCTAGAAGCCTAGACCTCTGCACAAGGTGTGCACCAAAATAGCACACCACATCAGTAAGCCAACTGCATACTGCAGTCCTTTGGTGAGTTTTTGGAAACTTGCATGATTTTTAGCTCGATAACCAATAGCCCGATTTAGTTGTTTCTTTTTGATATTAAAACCTCACCAGCTCACCTATACATAGAATTTTTAGTTCGATTTTTAGACCACTCTTAGACCTCGAAAATTGCCCTCGAAGTGTCCCTTTTCGCCCTGGTGCAGGGCACCATACCAGCAGACCCAAAGGAGCTTTAAGCTCTTTTGAGCTTTTAAGCTCTTAAACCTGAGCTTTTTCCAGCTTTTATAAGCCACTCAGTTGCATCTCAATCCCTAGGAATCCTTTTCGATAAGCTCATAGCTTATTTCGAAGCTCTTAGTTCAGTTCGAAGTTAGGTAGTTCACAACACACAAACAAGCTCAACTGCTAGTTCTTTAAGCTGTTTCTGGCTTATTTATTGAGATTCAAAATTCGTCCCAGTTACATAAATTACTCACCATAAGCTATTTAATAAGTTTGCAAAAAGAAAATAACCAAAAAAATAGTTAGCAAAAAACGTGGGGTGTGGGATTCGAACTCAAGACCTCTCGCTAGTATAACATGCACACAACACACCCCCTTCCCAACTGCTCTAGGGCACTAGTTCCGTTGGATTTTACATGCCATAGATATTTAACTAGTTTATCTTATAAGCTTATACGAGCTTATTAGCTTATTTCTGCTTATCAGAATAAGCTGTGACCTCCACCATATTTTTTATAGCTCAGTAATATCCTCAAGTAATTTAGAAAAAAGTTTCAGATTTTTATTAATAGTTTTAATATTTTTTATCTTTTAATTAGTTTAATATAGTAATTAAATCATAATAAATAGAAAAATAATCAGAAAAATATAATTCCAATTTTCATAATTTTCTTTTGTCATTTTTAATCTAGGAAAAATATAAAAATATTTTTAGACCTTAAGAAAATCAAAAATAGAAATAAAGTGATAGCTTCTATTTAATAGAATTTATCTTTTTAAATTTTAATTAAGTAATTTTCATTTTTATAATTTTCTTAGCTTTTTAATAACATATAATATTTATAGAAAAAGTTTTAGATTTTTCTTAGTTCATTTAGTATTTTTTATAAATTTAAATAGTTTAATAAGTTATTAAATAATAAATAATTAATAATAATTAAATAAAAAGTGTAGAAAAATATAATTTAAGTTTTTAAATAAGTTTTAAGTTATTTCACATTTTTAGGTTTTTAATTTCATAAATTTTAAATTTAGTCCCATTTTAGCTGTCCCGTTACGCGTTTGTAATTTATTTAATTCGCGTTTTATTTTCCTGTGTATATCTGTTTTTTTTTAATTGTTATTTAGAATTGTTAATCAAGCAAAAATCAAAAGCAATCTAAATCATCAATCACTCTAATCCTAGCTTTTCACAGTTTTCCATTCACACCTCGTTGGGAAACGATCCGGGTGATCACTTGCCTGGTTTCACACACTACACACGAGTATTCGTTCCGAGACTGTTTGCCTTTTATCATTTATTACGGTTGACCATTCACAAGTGGTTGACTTGTGTGATAGAGAAATAAAAGATAGCCGGTTTGGAACGGACCAGTACACCAGAAACATAAATCTGCATTATCAGCCTATCATTTGATCAAGAAACAAAATCAGAACCTGTGAAATACAACATGTGCATCGACTAACAAAACATGATACTTATTTTCATGTGTTATTCGATCACTAAAGCAGAAGAGATTTCTGCACATTCTATCATTCTACATCCTAAGCCTTTCATTAACTTTTAGAACCGGTGACATGGTAATAGTAGCATCAACACCTTCACTTGACGGAACCTCGACTGCACAAAAATTAACTTTCTTCGTATTTGAACTTACATTTAGAAGCTTTGCATAGTTCAAACAATTCGCACTCTTGAGAGCAGCCCTCTTTAAGGGTGTAGGAGTGTTTCCAAGCACAAAATCAAGGCTTGGAAACTCCATATTCAACACACTTTGTAGATTAAAGTCTTGCTTAAACTTGTGAGATAGATTTGTACGTGGTGTATATATTTTGAGATATTTAAACGTGTTCATAAACAAACACGATGTATTATGCTAAAAAGCATCAACGATAATGTAGTACACTAAAAAGCTTTACAAAACGTGTAAAAAAATTAATGTGTACAAAAAGCCTTACAAACTCTTGGTTTAACATGAGCAAATTCTAAATCAGACGTTTTTCTCAAAATACATTCACTTTCTAGTTAAAAAAATGCCATTTCTAAAAATGGTTTTGATATACCATTACACTATGCAACTCCATAGAAGTTTTGACACGTGTTCAAAAGGTTGATGATGTTTTTTATAGATTGAAGTGATATTCTCATTGACGGATGTGATGTTTTATTAGACCAGTTTTGTCTTATTCAAAAACTTGGTCTCACTTTTCGAATAAAATAAAACTGGTCTATCAAAACATCACTTACGTCTATCAAAATGTCAATTGAATCTAGCAAAACACATCACCAATCTTTTGGACACGCGTCAAAATTTTTATCGAGTCACACAGTCTAGTGGTCTATCAAGATATTTTTGTAAAGGAATTTTATTTTACTACGAAGTGAATTATGTCTTTTAACATTTAGAGTAATTTTTGAGCTTTTAATTTATTTTATGAAAAAACCTTCGAAGAAAATAAATAGAAAACACATTTGATTAAAACTTTAAAACTAAAAATATGAAGAATGTTGTTAGACAAAAATGTCCACCACTAACTTTCTTCACTCTTATTTTACCGGGGTAATCCCCTTTACCATAAAAAAAAAAAAAAAAAAAAAAACTTTCTTCCCTCTCACTTACTATACCGTCTGTGTAGAGGTGGCAAAACGGGCGGGCCGGGCGGGCACGGGCTACGGGCTAAACGGGCTATGGGCTAAACGGGCACGGGCTAAACGGGCATGGGCTAAATGGGCGCGGGCCAAACGGGCGCATGTTATACGAATCGCTTTAGAAAAGACCTAAAACAACAAAAAAAATTCCTCAAACGTAACACCTCATTTATATTTAAGTAGTTAAATATACTATATCCATAAGTTTTTCATTAAAAACAATTTAATGTTCTCCAATTGAGAGAAAAACATGTGCCCATTATGCCCATTTAACTTCTAAATGGGTAATATATGCCCATTTAAAAAAAAAGGGGTCCAAATGTGCCCAAATCTTTTAAAATTTGCCCATTTAGCCCATTTTTTTTATTTTGGGCACAAATCGCCACCTCATCGTCGGTGCTTTGCCGGGTAGTGGTTTTAAGGATATTCTTACATTGCAGAGTTAGTTTTAAAGAGGCTCTAACATACAGAGTTCCTTTTAAAGCATAGCTGTACTTTTTTTTCAGACTTATAGGGGCAGTTTTTATGGTACAAGAAACACACCATTTGTTAGTATAATTCCCATCTTCAGCAACAATCATCATTTTCTTAGACAACCATCTTTTTTCTCCCTCTAGAGGTCCTTCACTTGTTCAGTTTTACAAGTCTTTTTTGTTTTGGTTACTCCAACTTGATACTAGCTTCTACTAAAAGGGTACATATTTTTACACTATTTACTTATTCTACTATCTTTATATGTTAAATTTTACAGTAGTTTTTGTATTATTATGCTTTTATGTTTTAGCTATGGTTCTTGTACATATTTATACCCACAATGTACATTTCTTTGTTTCAGCATAAATGTTTGCTGTTTTTGGACATATTAGCTTTTTGAGGGTCTTTGCATTTTTTTGCCATTTTGGGAAATATTTGTTCTTCTCTTTTCTTCAAGTTTTGGGTTTATTTTCTTGTAGATCATGTTGTGGTTTCCTTAAAGATTTATCCTTTTTCCATCTTGTACATATTTACACCCACAATGTAGATTTCTTTGTTTCTGTATGACTGTTTGCTGTTTTTGGACATATAAGCTTTTTGAGGGTCTGCATTTTTTTGCCATTTTGGGAAATATTTGTTCTTCTCTTTTCTTCAAGTTTTGGGTTTATTTTCTTGTAAATCATGTTGTGGTTTCTTTAAAGATTTGTCCTTTGTTCATCTTGTATAGATAGATGTAGTTCTTGGCCATTTTTGTGTTTGTGTTTTTGCTACTGATCTGAAAAAGAAAAAAAAAAAAAAAAAAAAGAAGTCCAGAAAATTGGTGTTTGTTTGTTTATTTTTTAGTCCATAGATGCATGGTAAAGGAAAAAAGATGGTTCATATTAGACGAGACATAATGGTATCCTTTTGTCACATCCAACTGAGCGTCACATCATCCCCGATCCCTCTCAGTCACTCGTCATCCTTACGTATAACACACTTAATTACACACACACACACACAAAACTTTCAAGTCAACCGTGGTGGTGGTCACCTTCTTCTCTCAAAATTCCCCCACCACGCGTGGGTTGCACCTCCCCTTTAAGAGTGGACCACGCGTGAAGCCGTGAAGGGTGCTCATCACCCGTGATCACCACTACCATTACGTCTAACCTTAGCTACTTGTGTGACTGTTAAGAAAAAAAGTCAAGAGAGAAATAGCTGTTTGAACTTTAGTACTATAGGCAAATAAATTTTGCTTGCTTGAAACTTGGGTCTATTAGGCTATATATTTTGAATGATGGCTTCAACCATTCAGTAGTACCATTTTTATGTATCTCAAACAAAACAAAAGTTTAAAAATCTGTTGGACATATACTACCTATATTGGCATTTTTGTGAATCTTGTTTATATATGTGTTTGAGTACTCCTAACACTGTGTTGTATGTTATTGATCAAGATTAGATATATAGTTTAGATATGTTCTGGATTCTTTTGTTTAGTTGGATATATTTGCTTATTTCGTTATTAAGATTATTGTAACACTCTAACATATTACCTCAAATAACTTGGCTTTCATTTACTATGTTGCAGTTCCATAATGACAGGCTCGGCACTTCAAATAGGTCAATTACGCTTTCGATAATTCTATACTGTACTATTTTTCCTATGTTACTTTTTTTCGGATACGATTACTTTACTAATTTACTAGAAGTAGTGTGTCACTAAACTTGATTACTCGTATAAAACAGGTTATTTGAAACCTTGTAGTAAGATATTGGTCATAAAGTTACCATTTAAGATGAACAACAAGGTTTAGCATGAATAAGGATTAATAGAACCTGTTACACCTATTCATAGAATCACATCTTGTGCTAATTAGTAAGTAAAGCTACTAAACTGGTCTAAGTTGTGAAAAAAAGGATCAGTAGATGTTGATCATAATTGCGCTTAATTTGATTTCTAACAACTTAATCATCTAGATGGTTTACAAGAGCATAGTGTCACCAAAAGCGAAAATCATGTCCAGTCTGGTTTAAACATCTAAGTCTTCATTTCATTAGTTTTAATATGCAAAATCATTTCACTAATTTGACTCTGCAATCTGATACATAACTGCATACTAATACAATGACATGTATGTTTCCTTAATTAGACTCCACTCAACCCTTCTTAGTTTTTATAATAGAGAGTCAAATTTAGCACAAACTATCCAAGTCTTCTTTTTTCATATGCCTTCTGAGTTTATGAGCATAGGGTCGAGTGGTAACTTTTAAAGCAGGTCAAAATGGGCCGTAATGGGTTTGGATGATCCGCTGAAACTTCCTTTCTTCGGTCTCATATATGTAAACACTTAAATATGCCTCCCCTTCCACTTTTATCTAATACTTTCTTTGGTTTTATTGGTTTGACATGATCGCTCCAATATAATCCAACTATCCAAATTGACTCATTTTTGTATAAATAAATTTTCTTTGGCTGAATTGTAACATGCAGTTTAACCCATCACCATTTTCTCTTTTCTTTTAGCTAACTTGTGTCTAATAGTATTTGTTTTGTGCTTTCTTTCTTCACAGGAGTTAGAAGTTGTAACAGACAAGTAAGTATTGCAAAGGGACAAACTACTCCGAAGAAGAATTATGTTTCCACCCATCCTAGTTATCTTCATACCCTTTCTCAACCACATTCTGAGTGGCTTTTTGGTGCTATTGCTGAATTTGTGGACAATTCAAGAGACGCCAAAGCTACAATGTACCCACTTCTATTGCATAAACATTATTTGATACAGAAATCATGTATCATACTATAATGATATATGCTAAAACTAAATTTGGTTTTTTTTTTTTGTTGGTATCAGGTTGGATATTTCGATTGAGATGATAGTTATTTCTGGGAATGAAATTCCTATGCTGGCAGTAGTAGATAATGGTCATGGGATGGGCCATGATGACATTTCAAAGATGGTAATGTTTGGCAACGAGCAACCGGATACAAATGATCCTAATCGTATAGGAAGATTCGGTGTTGGATTTAAGGTAATGCTCATTTCTTTTTGTTTTATATTCAAGCTATATTTGACCACTAATGGGTAGAAACTTGGCAAAAGTGTGTTTTGATGGCTACAACTTTCTAAACTATTGTTATTAAAAAAGGAGTTTTTGAGACCATATCAATAGATTATTTGTTTAGTTATAAAGTTGGACCAAGATTTGCTGTTTACATCCTAACGGTTGTTTCTCTCGTGATCTTTGATACTATTTCCAGAATGCAGCGATGGGGCTCGGGAAAGATGCACTGGTTATTACCCAGACTGCTAACTCCAGATCTATTGCTTTACTTTCACGAACACTAAATGATGGAAAAGATGTATGAATCTGTTCCGTATTTTTCAAATTTATATATATGGTGTTGTGACATTTAAACCTTTTTTGCCATGATCTTGTTGCTACAGATTGCTGAGATTCCGGTTGTCACTTATGCTCGAAATGGACATCTTATGGATATTGATACAAATATCCAAGATGAAGCTTCAGCAAACTGCAATTTGCAAACCATCATCGATTTTTCACCATTCAATGAATATTATATCGGTGAAAAAATAGCACTATTTGACAAACAGCGTACAGGAACACAAGTGTACGTATGGAATTTAATGCAATGTGGATCAGAATACTCCCTTGAATGGGATGCTGGACTGAATGGCCGTAGTTCATTCCATCAAGGCGACATTTTTATACGGTCACGCAGGCCAAGATGTCGATTCAACGAGGTGTCTATCATCCCTCATCTTTTTATAAAATTAACATAATATCAATCTGTTTGTTTGTATGTAAAATCTGTTTTTTTCATCATGGTTTTCAGGTTCGTTTAGACTATTCACTGAGATCCTATCTAGAAGTCATCTTCTTAGATCCACGAATGGCGATAAAAGTTCAAGGGTCACTGGTAAATTACCAGTTTACGTACATATTTTTCCTGAACCAAACAAGATTACTCAATAGGTAGACACTTGCAACAGGTTAAATCCCACCCTTTAGCAAGATTTCTACACAACACCAGCATACAGAAGGGTTCTGTTTTGAATAAACCAGTTCAGCTCGTTCTTGGACATACTCAACATGATTTGGATCAACGAAGTTGTGGAATATTTTTATATTGGCATGGGCGGTTGATCGAGGTGACTTTTGACTTCCGCTAATCTACAATGGTTTATATGTTCATTCATTTTTGGTTGAGATGGCAATATGGTCGGGTTGGGTAATGATGAACACTTTTTATCCATGTTTCAGTTTGCGTTAATAATGATGAGAAAAACAATAATTTACAATACTTATCCACCTTTCAAGCTAGTAGGTCTATTAATAAAACTTATCAATCTTTGAATAGAAACGATTTAGCAGGTTTTAAGCTTAGAATAATAGACTTCTGGTAACTTTCAACCCATAATTACCCCATTCTTGAGTAAACGGGTCGAAATTGCCATTCTAGCTTCTCGTTGTGTACAATTTGTTTCTGTTTAATGCTACACGTTTCGTATAGGCTATGCTGTTTACCAAAGTTTCCGTTTTTAATTCTTCTTACAGGCTTACAAAAGGGTTGGGAGCATGACAACTAATGGTGAAAAGAGTCACGGGATTATTGGTGTCATTGATGTCACTAAAGTGATGGTACATTTTCTATGCTTCAAGCTTTCAAATTTGATACTTGCAAAGTTTTCGTGTACAAGTATTAATAATTCCTTCTGTTCGGGCTGGTTATTATTCAGGACGATGGTGATCATGTTGGGGTGCATATTAGCAAACAACAATTTAAGAGATGTATAGCTTATGATAAGCTTGAAGATTGGCTCAGTGAAAAGGCAAATGAGTACATGGAGAACACTATCGACAAGGTTAAATTGGAAATTCCTTCTTTAATTTATTTTATACTTTAACCGTTCAATTGTTTGTCTTCACTCAAATTTGTGTGTTACTGTTTAAATTATTCTTATATTTGTTATGTCAGAATTTGAAATATGCGGTATAAATTTTTTTATATATTATGCCATTATGGTAGAGTTTTACAGAAGGTAACATTGTTTGAGCAGTTCAGTTTTTTGTGCACCATATCTTAGTATCTACGAAGTTATGAAATCTTGGAAAAATGGTGCTTCGAATGGATGATATGTCTAACTGCTGACATTTTTTTTTTGGGTCAAAATATGGTTCCAGATTCAAGACATTGGCTGTTCTGATATGGTTGATATATGTATTTTCTGTTGCCATATATTCTTGAGATATTTGGTGTTTTTTTGTTACTTTTGTGATCTAGGAACCAAGTGGATCTCAGATTAGGCCTGATCATGAATGGGCACAGTGCAACATGTGTAGAAAATGGAGGATGCTGGACCCTAAATTTGATAGCAAGACACTTCCTATAGAATGGTATTCATATTCGTTTTTTTTTTTTTTCTTTCAAATATTTATTAGTTTCCTGATTGTGTAGTCGTGCTTGTGATACAAGTCTATTAGTGGTAGAGGTAAATTTACTCGATTCAAAGCGCAATAACTGAAAAAGATGCCTAAAAGTTTAATAGTCTATAGAGATGACAAGTATGAGTTATCTGTATACAATATACGGATACCTCATGGCTCCTATCAATAGCATCGACTTTAGACTCAAGTACTAGTATTTATATAGCACACAACCAACAGACAATGCATAAAATGTGAACTCTTGAAATTTCTCAGGGCTTAAAATGCAGAAATACTCTTACCTTTTTTGTTTTTTTACCAATAGTAAAGTGGAGTGATTTTCTTTTACAGGTTTTGCTATATGAAGCCCTTCAATGGCAAGTGTGATATGCCAGAAGAAGAGATACAAGGACCGCATGTTGCAGTGGTATCTTCTCAGCAAGCAGGTACGGTGACACAACTAGGAAGTGTACCAGAGAGGATGTGTGATATTCCAGAAGAAGAGATACAAGGACCGCGAGTTGCAGTGGTATCTTCTCAGCAAGCAGGTACGGTGACACAACTAGGAAGTGTACCAGAGAGGATGTGTGATATTCCAGAAGAAGAGATACAAGGACTGCGAGTTGCAGTGGTATCATCTTGGCAAGCAGGTACGGTGAGACAACGTAGAAGTGTACCAGAGAGACTGTGTGATATTCCAGAAGAAGAGATACAAGGACCGCGAGTTGCAGTGGTATCTTCTCGGCAAGCAGGTACAGTGAGACAACGTAGAAGTGGACCAGAGAGGCTGTGTGATATTCCAGAAGAAGAGATACAAGGACCGCGAGTTGCAGTGGTATCTTCACATCCAACGAAAGATACTTGCAAGGAGAAATCACCACAGCAGAAGAAAAGGAAGCGGAAATGTAAGGCTAAAGATGCAGCAGGTACGGTGCAACAACGTAGAGCATTACCAAAAAGGCAGTGTAGAATGGGTTAACACTTGACGTGCAAGTAGTTAGTTGATTTTGTGTGTGTACTCACTTCTCTTAACGAAGTAACTCAAACTCCGTGTGCATATGCTTTTGTCAGCCCAACTGTGCTTGAGGCTATGTGTTATGAATGCATTAGTGCAATGTCTACACAGATACCTCATTGAGTATGCTATGCGGCTTTTAAGATGTAAGCGTTGCTATTTAACTCGTTTAAATTTAGATTTAGAAATCAACATTTCGGGATACGCTATCATTGAACATCATTTTATTGTTCGATATTTTCATTTTAAGACCTTGACATCGTGTTGCTAGGAAAAACCTCATCATTCTATTATAGCGATACACGTTACGTGGTTCTAGGACTAATTGTGTGACCCATAGCATAGGATTGATCTTCTGGTTGGACTGTATGTAACACCACTATAGCATCAAATCGACTATTGAAAAACATTAAGAGAGCTTCACATTCTTGTGGTTAATTGTGAAAACTTGGTGCCTTATTGAGATGCACATAAGGAATCTAAATGTGAACATGGACTTTGAATATATTTAGCCAACCAAAAATGGACTTTGAGAATTGTTACATCATTAGAAGCAGGGACGGAACCAGGGGGTGTCGCGGGACACCCATGAATTTTTGTCTCGTAGTGTTAATTTTATTAAAAAAACTTATATTTTTTTTATAAATGCACCTGGCCTCAAAAAGTTGTGCATATAGTCTTGTTTGATTTCTCATAAATGCACCTGATAACTTTGTCTTCTTGTTCGTCCTTAGAAGTAGTCATAAATCTTTGCTTGTTCTTGCAAATTTGTTGACATAAATATGTTTTCGAGTTATATTTGCTTGTTCGTGCAAAGTGCAAACTGCATAGTTTTCTTCACAATCTTTTAAGAGAGATTGTAAGATTTTGTGAAAAGTCAAGTATGACCATTGACTTTAAAAAGTCAATCACTCTAGATACTTTAAATCCATGTCCCCGTCATAGTTGTTCAAACGTCGGTGAACAAATTCTTGAAGGCGGTTTCATATAATAAGCTCCATCATCCAACAAAATTACAAGAATTCCTGTCTTAAGATTTCTAGTAAAAGCTGTAAAAATTTCTTTTTATGTCAAATGATACCCCATTGTTAATATTATCTATACTAATGTCATTTATTTTCATTATGGTAAACTTTTTTTTAAAGGTTTATAGTTGTATCATGCTATTAATTTATAAACCTTTTTGTTTTATAAATCTATCTTTACTATTTATAAACATCTTAGAGATTTATTTAAAAACATCACACATCTATACTATATATAAAGGAAAAACTCATATTCTTGAAAGTGAAAAATTAAGAAAACTATATATGAAAATCATAAACTTTTATTATTATTTTCGTTTATAACCATAACTCATATTATTTTCATTCAGTTTAAATCGTGTTTAAGTATCAGATTCTTAAACTTTTATTATTTTTCGTTTATAACCCATAAACTTTCTTTTATCACTACAAATATCTGCCGTTATAAAATCCCGTTGCCATGCACAATGCTCGTCTAGTAATTCAAATGCATTAAAGTAGGTTTAAGAAAAACGACGAAGACTAACGATGGACACTAATTTCATGCTTATTAGCTGAAATGTATCTAGCATTATGTATAGATCAATAACATTCATAAATTCTTTTTTGAAATTAATTTTGTCATAACATTAAATGTTTAATTAAGTTTCAAAAAGTGTTAACGAGTTTGTTATAGTGTGAATAGGTTTATAGAATGAAACACTTTATTATCTGATTGTGTGGTATGATATGGCCATATATTGATAAAACTTATAAAAAATTTCATCATAATAGATGTTCTAATTAATGCTCTCAAGTTTGTTATACATTTCATCCGTGACTAATAATCAAAAACCTTGAAAATGTTCAAGGTTTTCTTAAAAGTAGAGAAACGAAACTATTTGTACTCTTGAGAACATGCCTTGATACAAACTAACAAGGCCAAGAAGTTTTGCAGCTATAATACTGTTGATGTTGATGACTTTGATTCAACTTTCTTTTGGTGTTCTACTCGTTGTAAATCTAAACTGTATTGAGATATTTGGAGGAAAAACCATACTTACATTATTTTGTAATTTCCTTTATCTTTTCCCTGGGGCTTGTATAGGTCTACATAAAAAACACCCCGGAGTGAAAACCGGTGGCTCAGCCTCCGTGGGTGGGGATTTTTCTCTTGTCTCGGTTCTCCGTAATTGGCAAGAATTTTTTTCATCCTTTTTGCAGTTCTCGCAGTTAAAGCCTTGGGAGAAATCTAAATAGTATAGCTTTGTTTATTTCTATATTGTAACTGTATTCTTTTTCTTCAAGTGTCTTGTTAGTAGCTTTTTTCTTAATATATTTCTGCCGTTCAAAATTTTTTTTGTTGATGTTGATAATTGTATTGTTGGTCCTAGTTTGTTAACGTAACATACTAACAGTGAAATGTAACAACATTCACTCTCGGACAACATTCAATACTTTTCAATGTATAATTCTATATTAAAATGAATCAAAAGAACTACCAAATGACAACAGTGCACTCTCGGTCAAACAAACTAAAACAAAAGTTAAAGTTTGTAGATGAACTCAAATTAAAATGTCTCTTGGGAACATGGAGTACTACTAGTTTTTTGTTCAAAAAAAAAGTTTGGGTTATAATGACCCTCTAGGGAGGGTGTGTTGACTTTACTGTTGCCACCGCTTGTACTGTCTGCTTTATTGGATTGTACATTTCATAAAAAATAGGCGGGACCCATACGTAAGGAAGGTTCTTATAACACCTCCAAAAAAAAATACTAATAGTTCAAACAACAGAATAAATGCTCTTCTTAAATATTCTATGATTGAGAAAGTTAGCATTTACTCTTGACAAACATTCTTTTAGGCTGGATGGCAAGGTTGGGTTTTTTTTCATCATACACCTCAGCGCCACGTCAGCTTTCTCTCTCCTCTAACTTCCCTTCACCTCACTTCACCATTTAGTGGGCAAGACATGCTTCACTTCACCTTTCATTAAAATACTCAATTTATAAAAATATACCCCACTAAATACCCCACACACACTTACACACAAAATAAAAAATAATAAAACATGAAGTAACTTATGGTGAGCCGTTCACCACAAATTGACTTGGGAGATGTGCAAAGTGAAGGTTTTATGCGTGACTTATGGTGGGAGGCAAGGAGAATTATGGTGTGGGAGGGTGAAGTGGTGAAACCTTCACCTCCCTTGCCATCCGGTCTTATATAGGCAGATGTATGAAATCTTCACGTGAGGATCTTCTGACGTGCTAAACATTAACTGAATAAGTACATCTTTCATTTCAATGTTTCTACTCCCTCCGTTTCAAAATTATTGTCCCCCGATAAAAAATACACAGTTTAAGAAAATATAATTATTACTGCATTTTCTCTCTTACTTTTTTGCAAAATGTCACTTTTACCCTTATGGAATTAATTAATTTTTTTTTTAATGATGTTTGTAATTTTTATTAACATTAGGTGCAATATAGTAAACTTAATACATTCTTCACAACTATATTTGGAAGTGGACAATAATTTTAAGACAACCCAAAGAGGGACTATTAATTTGGGACGGAGGGAGTATTTTTTTTTGAAGAACCCAAACTCTCTTTTGTAAAGAGTGTTGACACAGCTTGCTGCAACTTTACTAAACTCATACTCGTTTTGACCTTTTCTTGTTAACACCGCATCATGGAGAGAACATAGTTTCAAGCTAGTAGTATTTAATACGTTAAACTATCGTTGATAAAGCCTTGCCGTAGACACCCCTTACTCATTTATCAGCGAAGTAACTAAAACAATTTTATACATAAGTTTAGAAATAGATCATTGTACTCTAATCAATATGTATCTTACATACATTCTAATTGGATTTGATAAAATAAGAAAAAGAGGAGCGTATAATATGAGGCCGGTGGTGGATGGTGGAAGCATATCCCATGCAACTTCTGTTTGGTGTCATACTTGGTTTTCTCTCTTTCTATTTTCTTTTAATCTAACATCAATTTCTTTTCTTTTGTGTTTCTTTGCGGATCCATGAGAAGAATATGTTCTACATGTTGTTGAACACCAGAATCACACGTACATCTTTCTCTACATTTCTTTCATGAGCGTTGCGACTTGATCTTGCAACTTTTTAGTCGACGAATCACCTATAAATATAACCGTATAAGCCGGTGATACAACACAAAGAAGAAAAAAAAAAAAAAAAAAAAAAAAAAAAAAAAAAAAAAAAAAACACCTTTCATGAAATTAAACCTTGATCTTCTAGCACTTAATAATATTTAGTCATCAGACAAATTGGAACTTGGTCCCCCAACACTTACCTTTTAGCAATTGATTGGCCATAAAAAATTATCTTAGTCCATTATAGACTGCATTTATTTACTTCAACTACTTATTGGTTATCATTATTTTTTATAAATTTGGTAGCTTTTCATAACAATGGTATGTCATACCTAGTGATGCACGAAAGAGGTTGGAACCGGTCTTTGAGATTAGCAATCGTTATCTAACAGCTAATCAATAACTCTAACCCTCGTTTATTTATATAACACTAGGAATTATAAAGTCAAATCTAACAACTAGCGAGGCTTAACTTGTTCGCCCAACTATATGCTCTAGAGCTTTATAGAATTCATATCGTGTATTAGTTTTTATGATAAAATGCTTGTTGTTAGTTGGAACGATTATAAATTGAAAATGCTAGTTGGAATTCTATATCATATCATTATCATTACAATAATTTATCTATAGATATGTATTTTAGAATTGTATCAACTTTTTAATAACAAAATGGGAGTAGGTTTATCAATAAAACCTTTTTGCTTCCATTACCAACCATTAAACACCCACGAATGCATTGGAGAGTACAAGTTGTATTTGATTTGTCGGTAATCATTAACCATAAAAGAATAATATTTTAATTCAAAATTCCACAACATCCTATAGAGCGTGTTAAACTCGCTTTTTAGATGTCATTGATTAATAAGGCTGCCCCAGGGCAATCAATCTTTCTCATTTTCTCTGTCACATTAGCTTTCTCTCTTCAGCAACCTTCAGGCGATTAGGTGCCCCCAGTAAGGGCGACCATGATTTTTTTTTTTTTTTTTTTTTTTTTTTTTTTTTTTTTTTTTTTTTTTTTTTAACATTTTTAACACAAACTCAAATTTCATTAATAATTAAAACGTTACATAATAATTCGAATAAAATAAAAACATTAAAACTCTTATTAAAACATTACAACACTTATTAAAAACTAATAATCTAGGTTGTGGCGTGACTTGATCGAATCTTTGATTTCCTGCATTTTTTGTCGTTGTAATGCGGGCAAAGATGGGTCGATTGGTGTGATATAGAATATGATGTCTTTTTGATATTTCTTTTCTCGATCAAGTTCAAGTCTTTGTTGTTCTAGTGCAAGTCTTCTGTCATCCATTTCCGCTTTCTTTTGCTCCAGCTCCAACTCCTTTTGCCTTTGCTCCAGCTCTTTTTTCTTCATCTCGTAGTATCCGTCTACCAGCTCCTTCTTCTTTTCCAATGCCATGGACTTAATGGTTTTCCATTTCTCGGCTACATCTTCCATATAGGAAGACTTGGAACTCTCCGACGATTTCTTTTTATTTTTCTTAGCGGCATCACGACCAATTGGTCGCTCATTTCGAGTCTCTTCATCATCAGGCACATCTGAACCGGTTTCAGAAGTCCTAGCTTTTTTTGGACCTACATCTTGGCTTAAAAAAGCCGGCATCTCATTATCTTTCCAAACCTCATGGTCCTTCAGAATTTTCCAACAATGCTCTAATACAAACGCATGATTATACACTATTTGGTATTCTTCACACGCTCGTCTGTAAACAGTGAGGTCATTCTCACCACTTCCATAATTCCTATAAGCATTGTCGTAAATGGCACAAAACTGACCAACTCTAGGACGAATCCTATTTTTTCACTTGGTAATAATCGAGTTGTACGTTCTTTCTGCACCAACCTCTTTTTCAAAGTAATTAATCACTTTCTGCCAAAATCCCTTAGCATTTTGGTTGTTTCCCGTTATGCTATTCTCGGACGTATCACACCAAGCTTTGCACAACGCGATCTCTTCTTTGCGTGTCCAAAGCGACGAATCATTCTTGGTTTCTTTCTCAACAGTCTTCTTCTTAGCCTTTGTAGTTCGTTTCTTAGGTTTGACCGGTGACATCTCTTCCGAAATTGTGTTGTCATCGTCATCATTTGGAACCGAATCGTGATACGATCCATGAGCCGAACCTTGACCCGAACCGTGATACTCTTGACTCGGATAACCTTCAGCCGGATAACCCGAACCAGTTCCCACATAAAAATCTTGATTGTTGTATAATTGTTCTTCAAAATCACAAGCATCAAGATTCATACGGTTAACTGGAGAATAATGTTGATAATTTGAATAGGAAGACATTGATGAATCCATTGTTGGACGATACACCGATTCTGGTGAGCCATACATAGATTGTTAACTTCGACGGGAGTCGCTTTATTGTTTGATGCGTGCGATGTGTCGTTGCGGTTTAACAGTATTAATGCCTACTCAAGTTTTAAATTTATATTTAGCCGACTTATCAATAACACACACACTTAACGAGCAGTGTACCCAGTCAGTATGAATATAATGGTAAGTAGAGTGTCGATCACTAAGAGTGGAACGTATTATCTAGTTATTCTAATCAGTATTTTAATAAATTAAGTTAGCTATACAACCTATTCTAACGCAAGGGGGTTCAGCCTGAGAGACTGGCACGATTTGGTTGCAATTAAATAATAAACTAAACCAATAGGCACGAATCAGCGAATAGCACACACGTACACAGATAAATACTTGAGACAATAAGAGGGCTGTCCTGATAGATAAGTAGTTTGTCACTTGTTTTATTGCTAGTTTTATATGAAGTGTATAGTTCGATGCAACGCACCGAGATTAAGTCCTTTCTCGTTGGTTCTAATCTTATCGGCGAGTAAACCCTTAATGATTACTTATGACTATCCTATTTATCTTTCTTCCTACTTTTCTACAGACCATAGAATGCATAGGCGATCTAATAAATAGGCGAGGGCAGAGGCATGGCGACCCGATCAACGCTCAGCTAGACACAGAGGTTATCAATGCACTAATAAAAGTCACCAATGACATCAACATATAAACTTTAATTAATGAGAAAGCAGTTTTAAGGGAGTGCAATCTTTCCGTTGTCACATTACACAAGCCACCAATCTTGATGAATTAAAGTTTACTAACACAATAAAACAAAACTACTTAATGAATTAAACACATGCAGCACCTTCTTACAGCTCTTGTATCTTCGTTTGGGTGTGTCTTGTGCTGCCTTAATCGACTGAATTCGTCCTAGGTTTCTGTACTTCGGTCTTCGGATATAATATGTCACCCCGAAATTCGTCTGGTCTTGGGGTATTTATAGTTTCTGTCTGAGGGTAGGATGCGGCGCATCTAGTAAGTAGATGCGGCGCATTGACTTAACTTCGCGTGGGGTCCAAGATTATAATATTCAGGAATATTCGTACACCGCCAGCAGATGCGGCGTAACTCCATAATTAGATGCGGCGCATGTCCTCTTGTATCTTGGATCGTATCTGGTGAAATATTGATAGTGATGCGGCGCATGTCATAAGTGAGATGCGGCGCATCTGGAGCAGAATAGTCTTGATCTTGTACATTTCGGTAGACTTTTAACTTCTTGCATGTTTTGCTCCATAATTGGTCCAAAATCGCCAAGTTTCACCAAATGCTTGTTTTTACCTGAGAATTACAAAAGTGAACGATTAAGTATCAATCCTCATACATAATATAATAAAACAAGTCAAATTATTAGGATAAATGATAGTAATAAAATGTACTTATTTGAGTTCATCAAATATCCCCCCACTTGAACTTTACTTGTCCCCAAGTAAACCTTAGAATTAATCTTATGAAAATGTATCCTAAAAGATATTAGGATTTATTTTTATATTTAAGCATGTATTCGTTTTTTCCATAATCACACAACTAAACACTTAACGAATTAGAAGTAAAATAAAATATTCTGATAAAAGCAAATCTAATCGTTTAACTGTCCAGTCGTGACGAATATTCTATCATAAGCTTGGCAAGTATACACATCTCCCCCACTAAAGCCAAGGAATAACAAGTCTAAAGCGGTAAAAAGAGTTTTGAGGTTTAAAGGGTTAATTATTCTCCTTAATCTCTATCGATCTCAAATTCCAGAAAAGGCGACAAAATCACAAATACATGATCGAATCCACGAACACGATACTTGCAATTGCTCAAATCCTTAACTCGAACAGGCTAAAGATAGGTCCAAACTTCACCAATAATAATATATCAAAAAGGGCGACAAAATCATAAATACATAGCCGAATCCACGACTACGATACTTAAGATTGCTCAAATCCCTAATCTCAATAAATCAAAGGTTTGGTTGGATAAAGAATAATAAAGGGTATGGATAATTTTTGGGATATAAATTGGTGTAAAACGAAAAATAAACAAAACAAATAAATTAAAATCCTAAGTGTGGTTAATCACTATCCCAACCATCCCATGAATAAGACTCATATCATAGAATAACTCACGCTTTAACACTTGAAACACACGCTTTAGGTAGACACGAATTATACTCAACAAGATCTTAATCAAAGAATAAACCTTAGTTGGTGTTCCCATAACTGCCAACTCCCATTCAATCCATAGATATAATATACAACAAATAGTGGTGATATCGACCACTTACATAACTTTACATCGTTGGTTAAAACAAACATCCAACTTTTCTTCCCTTTTTTTTTTTTTTTTTTTTTTTTTTTTTTTTTTTTTTTTTTTTTTTTTTTAACTTGAAACATAAACATAGATGTGTAAAATTTCACCACATCACTATAATGATAATTCTGGATAATTTTTCCATACTTTTCATGACTTCAGAAATAACAGTAATAGTGAAAGTAGTAAACACACGAAAAACAAGACTCAAAATATACAATATCTACTTTCACTCCAATTGCATTGTGCAATTTCCCAACCTAACCATAGATAATGAATTACGCACGCGAACACAGGTAATGTAAGGAAACACACTTTGCCTAAAGCAATTAACCAACCACGGATTTTAATCTACAGGGTAGGCTAAGGTGTAAGGGTGTAACGAAACATTTTAACAAAGGTGTAAGAAACGAAAGGAATGGCTCTGAGTGTTTTTCTAGGGGTATCTTACTCTAAAAATGAGAGTAACAAAAGGGTTTATACGGGGGTTAACTAACCAGTGTAGTTAGCTAATAACACATAACATATAATAGGCTATTTGGGTGTAATCCTAGAAATTTTACCAATTTAGACAAGTCATTCCAATTATATAAAATAATACTTATTATGGTGGTCTCGAATAGTATACAAGCCAAGTTCTAAAGTTTACAAGTCACCGGCACACTCATAGATTTGTGAATTTTGAAAAATCACAATTTTTGAAAATAACGTCATGTGTGCAGCTATGCAACTTAGACTTTAAACAAAAACATGCTAAAAATTTTAAAATTTCGATATATTAAGCACATTTTAAGCATATTTTGAAAAGTTTAGGACAAGTAAGTGTTAAGTGTTCTAATTCTCCAATCCCCCCACTTAAGTTAAACAACGTCCTCGTTGTTTGTATCAAAGGTTAAAAGCTGGAAAATAAAAGAATTAGAACAGAAAAACTCCCCTGAGATTTGCTCGGTATGATCCTCCATTTGTATAAGAGCAAAAATCATCTTTCTTGTGGATGAGAATGTTAAGCGTCATAATAGATGTATCCACAGGAAATGCAGGAATCTATAATACCACCAAGACTTTAAAACACACCTAAGGTAAGAAAGGTTCAACTTTGCATAATATATTAGTAGTTAGGTAAAAATAAAACAGAAAAACAAACAATGAAAATCATCAGGTCAGTCGATGCGCCGTATCTTATGGAAGAAGATACGCCGTATCGAGCCTGGAATAAATACGGATCAGAATAGAAGATGCGTCGCATCCTTAACCAGGGATGCGCCGCATTAAAATAAAGTGATAAAAAGTTTTAAAGTCGGAAAGTAAAAAAAATGCAGAAAAATAAAGATATGATCATTGCAGGAGATGCGTCGCATCTCAGGATTGAGATGCGCTGTATCCTCTGCGGCCTGACTGACTCGACACAAACAGAAAATTAAAAGATAAATCCGGGTTGTCTCCCGGTAAGCACTTGTCTTTATTCCAGAGTCTTCAAGTTAGACTCACGTTCAGCTCATTAGTATCGATCATTGGTTCCCACATTGCCATGTAGGATCCATTTAGCAACTAATTCGTCACGTATATATTTAGGTCCCAAATTCAAAACTCCTTTATAGAATCCTTCCATAATTTGATATGGGTACTCAATTCCTCTCTTCATGTCATCATTATTAATAAAAAGGAATGGAGAGAATTTGTAGCAGAACCTATTAGTAGCATGTTTAAACCCAGGGTGAGTTCGGGGCATCATATAAGTGATAATGTCGCTTCCACATTGAAAGGTGATCTTTCCTTCAAATCGTTTTGCATTAATAGTGATCTCCCTACAAAATGGTTTTCCAACAATCACGTCACCCATATCGCTGTCACGATAGGCATTCATGTTTTCAACAACGGCGAACTCAGTAACAATAGTAAAGCGTCCAACGAAGATCGGGACATTAATGAAGGCTCCAACTACATTCTTTCCCTTGTGCTCCACTTTATTTCTCATAATAGAATTGTAAAAGCTTCTTGACATGACATTGATTGGTAAAATAGGAAAGAAATTGGCGTCAATGCATTTGTATCCAATCATGCATGGGAATTGCAGATTGTAAGCACAATCGGCGTGGATTCTTCTACCGTAATCCCAAGAACCATCATATCCCTCAAATTCATCGTAATTCCTAGTATTAATAACGTTGACCTTTGGACTATCCAGAATTTCTCCATCTTCTAACTCAGATTCCACATCATCCATGAACAGGTCATTGGATGCTAATGGTCCATCAAGGTCATTAAGTTCAATGTAGTCCCCATCGTAACGTTCGGGTGATTTATCTTGCACCAATACTCCATCCATAAAATTGGCTTCGAAGTCGTAGTCAATCAGTTCTCCGAATCTTTCCATTATTCTTCTGAAATAATCATGAAAGCATCAGTAGGATTTGTTCGCTAGAAGAAAGATTAATGAATATAGAAACGGATATAAGAATAAAAATAGCTGATATTTGCAGACGATGCGCCGTATCCAAAAAGTAGGATACGCCGTATCTTATAATCGTTAAAATTTAATCAGACTTTTATTCAGAAAATAGATACGCCGCTCAGGAAATTTGAATGCGCCGTATCAATTTTAATAATCAAAAATCGATACTTATTTAAAAATTAAATGCGTCGTATTAACGAAAGTTAATGCGCCGTATTTTCGTTACGTTTAAAATTTAAGATTTTTGATTCAGGAGATACGCCGTATCGAAAGAGATCGATGCGCCGTATCTGTTTAATAATTCGAAAACTGTTTTTAATTAAAATAATAGATACGCCGTATCTGCTAAAGCAGATGCGTCGTATGGCGTTAATGTTTAGAAATTTTTTTTTATCAAAAACAGATACGCCGTATCTTGGGGAAAAGATGCGTCGTATCGAATTAATTAAACGCGTTGTATTTTATAAAAATTAAACGCAATACGCCGTATCTGAGAGATCAGATGCGCCGTATCGTTCGATTTAGCTCAGTACAACGATAGCAGTATGCAGAAAATACGAAAAATAAAAAACAAATAAAACACACGAAAATAAACACAAATAAAAGCAAACAAATAACACACAAAAACAGAAAATATGCAAAATATTACAATGAATGCAAATTAATCTAATGCACAACAAAATTAGCGGTTAGATTAAAAATTAAAAACCTAATTAAAATACTAATCAAATTAACAGATAATAACAATTCACTCCCCGGCAGCGACGCCAAAAACTTGATGCGTGCGATGTGTCGTTGCGGTTTAGCAGTATTAATGCCTACTCAAGTTTTAAATTTATATTTAGCCGACTTATCAATAACACACACACTTAACGAGCAGTGTACCCGGTCAGTATGAATATAATGGTAAGTAGAGTGTCGATCACTAAGAGTGGAACGTATTATCTAGTTATTCTAATCAGTATTTTAATAAATTAAGTTAGCTATACAACCTATTCTAACGCAAGGGGGTTCAGCCTGAGAGACTGGCACGATTTGGTTGTAATTAAATAATAAACTAAACCAATAGGCACGAATCAGCGAATAGCACACACGTACATAGATAAATACTTGAGACAATAAGAGGGCTGTCCTGATAGATAAGTAGTTTGTCACTTGTTTTATTGCTAGTTTTATATGAAGTGTATAGTTCGATGCAACGCACCGAGATTAAGTCCTTTCTCGTTGGTTCTAATCTTATCGGCGAGTAAACCCTTAATGATTACTTATGACTATCCTATTTATCTTTCTTCCTACTTTTCTACAGACCATAGAATGCATAGGCGATCTAATAAATAGGCGAGGGCAGAGGCATGGCGACCCGATCAACGCTCAGCTAGACACAGAGGTTATCAATGCACTAATAAAAGTCACCAATGACATCAACATATAAACTTTAATTAATGAGAAAGCAGTTTTAAGGGAGTGCAATCTTTCCGTTGTCACATTACACAAGCCACCAATCTTGATGAATTAAAGTTTACTAACACAATAAAACAAAACTACTTAATGAATTAAACACATGCAGCACCTTCTTACAGCTCTTGTATCTTCGTTTGGGTGTGTCTTGTGCTGCCTTAATCGACTGAATTCGTCCTAGGTTTCTGTACTTCGGTCTTCGGATATAATATGTCACCCCGAAATTCGTCTGGTCTTGGGGTATTTATAGTTTCTGTCTGAGGGTAGGATGCGGCGCATCTAGTAAGTAGATGCGGCGCATTGACTTAACTTCGCGTGGGGTCCAAGATTATAATATTCAGGAATATTCGTACACCGCCAGAAGATGCGGCGTAACTCCATAATTAGATGCGGCGCATGTCCTCTTGTATCTTGGATCGTATCTGGTGAAATATTGATAGTGATGCGGCGCATGTCATAAGTGAGATGCGGCGCATCTGGAGCAGAATAGTCTTGATCTTGTACATTTCGGTAGACTCTTAACTTCTTGCATGTTTTGCTCCATAATTGGTCCAAAATCGCCAAGTTTCACCAAATGCTTGTTTTTACCTGAGAATTACAAAATTGAACGATTAAGTATCAATCCTCATACATAATATAATAAAACAAGTCAAATTATTAGGATAAATGATAGTAATAAAATGTACTTATTTGAGTTCATCATTGTTGTTGTTGTTGGTTGTTTTGAAATGGTGGAACAAATGAACGATTCATAGGACGATTTAAATAAAATGGATTGTTAGTTTGTTGTTGTGGAGGTTCTTTCGATTGATAATCTAAACTAGCGGGTCAGAAATTGACGTTTGGTGATATACCGGTTAACTGAAAATTCGGATCCGGTGTTAATTGCGGGATGTTTTATGGCAATCGGGATTTTCGGCCTTTTGATTGTGGTGTTTTCTTAGAAATTTTGAATAGAGAGAATTGTGAGATTTTGTGGATTGAATTATGTTAATATATTGTGTATTTATAGTAGTTTAAAAGACTTTTTTTTCAAACATTTAAAAACCAACGGTTGTATTTTTGTTTTTTTTTTTGTTTTCAAACATTTCAAACTTACAAATATCGATCGAGTATGCGACCGAATAAGGAAGATCGAATGGGGCGATCGAGTTATCACACAAGGACGATCGAATGCAAATCGATCGACTAAGTCGATCGTGGCTTATTACTGCGAGCAGCGTAAGCGATGCAAATATCTAACTTTCTCATCTCATTTTGAGCGTTTACTAACAAAACTTCTATATTTTGTGGTAGGTATAATAAATAAAAATATGAGTTAACAAAATGTCAATTTTACTACAGTACTAGTCATGCAGACCTGTGCGATGCACACGGGCTGTATCTAATTGTTCATAGCGTAACGTTCAACACTAATTTTTGTCATGTTTGAAACAATCACTTTTGGTCATGGACGGATTTCGTTGGTCAATAAGTTTCTAAGTTGTGATGTTACCATTAAGACCCGTGCGATGCACACATGTTGTATCTAATTGTTCATTGTGTAATTACGCGTTGCCGCGGAGAGCATTGAGTCGATGCTTAGTAGAAGTTTTCTTGGGCTATCCATACCATGATAGCAATATTAAGATGTAGTGATATAGTGATAAAATTATCAAATGTCAAACATAACAACAATATTAAGTTTTCTTTGTCAACAATAAGGCATTAACTAAATGTTTTTCAATTAATAACCATATAGTCTTTCGCATCATTCACTTCTACATACATAAGTGTTCAATTAGCCGCGCTCGTTCATGGAAATGCTACACGGGTAAGGTCAAAATGAACCAAAGAAATGTTGTAACAATCACATAGTTTGAAGTACTTATGCGAGTCATGACATTATTACTCTAGAAGCCTTTGTTGCTTGCACCAACCAATGTAACTTACAACATCAGATGCTCCAGGAATATATGACCTTGAATCAGCACTTCACTAGCACTATTATTTTACAAAACCTAAAACAAAGAGTAAATAAGTACATTTCATAGTAGAAAAAAAGGATGGAAACATAAGTTTTTAAAAGACCGAAGTGAGTGACATATCGGATATATAAAATTATACATTGTATTTTCTTATAGAAAAACTGTATATACCTGCGGTTAGACGGCATTCATTAGCGATATAAATTGAGCTAAAGTTTCATAAAAACTATAAACTAAATTCAGTTAAGTCTATATAGCATATATAGCATTTCCATAAAACATTAGGACTCACCATATTGCCTGGATTCTCATCGAAAAGCATTAGGCTTAATACCAAACCAACACAATATATAACAGAACTTGAATCAAGGTATAAGTTAGGCTTAGTAATGGTATACCGCCGGGAAATTTTCTGGACAATGCAAATTGAAGTTTAAAAGAGGTGTAACTAATTAATTTATCGATAGCAAATCAATAATTAATCGGTTTGACGTAAAACCACTTTGCACATTTAAAAAGGTCCAATCATGTTATTGACCGTGTGCAAATCCATTAGTATATTGACATTTAAATCACAAATATAATCACATTAATATGTAACATATAATTAAATACGTAAATTGTAAAATACGGTCACACACATTAATCAATGTTTCAATTATTAAATACGCAAATTATGTGTAATAATGGTAGGCCATATTTTACGTAAATCCATTAGTATACCTCTCTAAGAACAAGCCATATTTCACGCTTGCTTAGAGCCCGGTCCAATCAAATCAAATACCCAGTTATACTGATATAACATTAACACATGTTTCTTTTGTTTGACAAAACCCTAAACACATACACATAGTAAACTCCGCCTACCACACGTCCTTTTCCTCTCACCTACCAAAGTTCCACATCAAACCGATCAATCACTCATCTCAATCTCAGTTTTCGTCAATACAAATCAAACATTACTAATGTTAAAATCGTTTAAATCTCAAGACTTATTAGGTCTTATGTTGGGTTTTATATTTTCATAGATTTGATGATCACAGAACAAGAAGAATGAAACATTAATTCTGGTTGCTGGAGTGGTTAATTCTGGTGATTTCCCAGTTAAGTCTAGTGGTTAAGTCTCCTGGTTAAGTCTACCAGTTAAGTCTCCCAGTTAAGTCTTCTAGTTAAGTCTGACAGTTAAGTCTGGTGATTACACAGTTAAGTCTTCTAGTGTATCAGGTGCTGCTATGAATCATACTACTGCTGGATGGATAAGGATGAAGAAGATATTATTTATCTAGATATTTGTTCAGTCAACAAAGTTGTAAACAAAGATACAAGTTGTATCTTAATGACTGACATACACAAGCAAGTAGTAGACAAGACTTATCAACTTTGTAATGATCTCCTTTTTTCTATAATAAGGAGATCATAGCTTAGATACTTAGTATGTTTTATGTAGTGTTCTAGTGTGCTTAGAATTTAAACACCAAAGGGTGTCAATATGTAAAACATCAAAAGTGTGTGTGTGGGAACATCAGACGAGGGGTCTGATGAACATCAGACATGGGGTCTGATGTTGTTAGATTTGTTTAGCCTCAAGGATCATTGATCCCTGATTAGAGTGTAATCGTACTGCTATTGATCAAGTAGTATTGGGGCTAGTTTGAATAACAAACGGTGAAGTTGGAAAAACCTTGTTGTGATAGTATTGTTTCTTTCATTTTGAATATTTCGCTAATATTATCATCATGCTAGTCATAGACAAAATCCTAGATCAAGGTCTAAACAGCCTTGAGCCCATAAACGATCAAACGAAAACTTATTGTTAGTAAGGGTTAAAATAAGTTTTCAACAAATGGTATCAGAGCAGGGGGAGGGGGGGGCTCTGGATCTAGGAAAATAAAAGGTTTTAGCTAAAGAAAGAAGAAAAATTCATTTTGCTTAAAATATTTTTCAAAACTGTTGAAGAAACAGTTAAGGTATGAATTTTTGGTTTTCTTTCTTAGCTTACACACACAAAGAGGAAGAATCACACACAAAGAGAGTTGGTTCTTAAAAGATAATAGGCTTGTTTTTATTTATTTGGCGAAGAAAATTATTTGTTGCTTATTTGAAGATGAAGTGGAATTTTTCAAAGTTGTGTTTTATCATACCTTTTGAAAGAAGGTAACTTGTTCGTTCGTTCAAGTGACTACGAAATGACAAACACTTAAAGGAGATACGTTGTAGTACTCAGTGTCTCATAGAAGATGAGTTTATTGTCATGAGATTGAGGTCTCTTAATACATGGGTATTTGTTCGAAGTCAGTTTTAGTACAAGACATAAGACACACGATTGTTTTATTCTCTTTCATCATCAAGTTACTAATGGTTGGTTTTTCTTTGTCAATCATAAAATCCTACAGAATTAGAGATTCGAATGGTTAACATATGGATTTCAGGGGAAGCTTAAATGTTCAGATGTATAATCATTTATTATATTTGTGCATCACCACAGGGAAAGTTATTGATTCTTACTACTGTTGATTAGTATTACTACTAATGGTTTAGATTTTTACTGTCTCAAGTTCATTTTTAGTGCGGAAAACTTAATGGAGGGTAATTTGAGACATTATAAGGATGAATTAGATGTGTAGTATTAGTTCGAAGTTGTAAAGATCATATTTGTAATATTCTCTATTTGTTGATAACAAAAAGGGGAAGAGATGTGGTGGATAGCATAGATTAAGGGGAAGACAGTATGGTTTCATTCATGGTGAGATTTAGTTATCTCAATTTCTCTACTTCGTCTAGGGAAATTCGTACAAGAACGTGTTTGTTTTGTAATCATCAAATAGGGGAAGATTGTTGGGTTTTATATTTTCATAGATTTGATGATCACAGAACAAGAAGAATGAAACATTAATTCTGGTTGCTGGAGTGGTTAATTCTGGTGATTTCCTAGTTAATTCTGGTGGTTAAGTCTCCTGGTTAAGTCTCCCAGTTTAGTTTCCCAGTTAAGTCTTCTAGTTAAGTCTGGCAGTTAAGTCTGGTGATTACACAGTTAAGTCTTCTAGTGTATCAGGTGCTGCTATGAGTCATACTACTGCTGGATGGATAAGGATGAAGAAGATATTATTTATCTAGATATTTGTTCAGTCAACAAAGTTGTAAACAAAGATACAAGTTGTATCTTAATGACTGACATACACAAGCAAGTAGTAGACAAGACTTATCAACTTTGTAATGATCTCCTTTGTTCTATAAAAAGGAGATCATAGCTTAGATACTTAGTATGTTTTATGTAGTGTTCTAGTGTGCTTAGAATTTAAACACCAAAGGGTGTCAATATGTAAAACATCAAAAGTGTGTGTGTGGGAACATCAGACGAGGGGTCTGATGAACATCAGACATGGGGTCTGATGTTGTTAGGTTTGTTTAGCCTCAAGGATCATTGATCCCTGATTAGAGTGTAATCGTACTGCTATTGATCAAGTAGTATTGGGGCTAGTTTGAATAACAAACGGTGAAGTTGGAAAAACCTTGTTGTGATAGTATTGTTTCTTTCATTTTGAATATTCCGCCAATATTATCATCATGCTAGTCATAGACAAAATCCTAGATCAAGGTCTAAACAACCTTGAGCCCATAAACGATCAAACGAAAACTTATTGTTAGTAAGGGTTAAAATAAGTTTTCAACATCTTATATCTAGGAACATGATAACATAGGCGGAATATTCAAACATAGAATCAATATTATCATTACAAGGTTCTTCGTCATCATCTCTAACAACTACTAACAAACAAACCCTAGGCGTCCATTGTAGGAACTTGACGCCTAGACACACACACACCCCTTTCCTGGATGTTAAATCTCTAACATCTGTGTTAAAACTCACGCCCCATATCCTCTTTATATACCAGAGGATTAGGGTTACAAAGGATATATTCTAATAATATAAAAGATCTTCTGTATTTGTAAACTTTCATCCTTTGTCTTCTTTAGTCCTTCATCTTTCACACTTGTTTCATTCTTCACTTGTAGTTTTGTACTTATCAACTCAAATTATAATTCCCAACAATCTTCCCCTAGTTGATAATTACAAAACCTTTGTCTTGATCTTCCATGAATGAAATCTTCCCCTTAAGGCATGCAATATCATCAAGGATCTTCAAGTTTCAAATCTTCAAAATATTCTTCCCGTTTTTTTCATCATCAATTAGGGGACAAAAATAAGCAATGATGCGTGGTTTTGCGACCTTACAACAGGTTTTACCTCTCAAGGGATCTTGAGAAGTTTGCAATCCCCACCAGGCAGTGTACTTGACCGATGTAGTATAGTGAAGTGGTAAGTACCGGGGGATTGATCGTTCAACTCAAAGAATAGTGTTCGTTAGGATTGAAATTAATCTAACTAGGTCTAAAGGTGAGGGATGATTCTTTTTTTATTTTTATATTTTATGGAAAGCAAGTAAAAATCTTTGGTTTTGGAAGAAGGGGCGGAATTAGTTGCTAATCAACTAACCCAAAAGCTACTAATTAAACTAATGTGCAGGAAAGTAAACTAGGGTTCTACAAGGGAAGTGAAGCATGTCTACCTATGATATGTTACTCCTTGCTAGCTATCCAATTCTACCTATTGAATTGTCACACCTTGTTTTAATTGACGGGTTGTATTCCTTAATACCATTCGTGGGGTGGCGTACGTACTTCCCCAACTCTATAAGCTCTTACTTCACTCCTATGTCGAGCCGGCTAAGAAGCTCCTAACATGGGATCACTAGAATTCGCTCATGCATTAAATACAACCAAATAAACCTAGTACGCATTGGTTCATGTTTCTTAAGACGTTCAAGCAAGTTACCGTATAGGAGGTTAGCCAGTTTTCTTAAGCCTAACATCGATATCACCCAATCAAACAAGAGACAATAGGAAACAAGAATTATAAGCTAAACCAATTAGATCTATTAAAGTGTCACACCTTTATTGATGACGATAGACACATACATCAACAAGGAATCAATAATATCTAATTAATTATATACAAGTTTCACACAATCATAAGTAGACACAAGGTGAATTAGCAACACATAATCAATGAAGAGCAATTGACAATAATGATAATTGAAGATATAGTATAAGATTGAATCAATAAACAAACCATTACAAGATGTTTATGGCATGATTAAGACCCTCTAAGTTGCTGGAAAAACACCTACCCTAACCCTAGAATCGGACTTAGGGTTTGGGGCTTACAAAAAATGAAGTTGTGATGTTGTATTTAAGCCCTAATCGCGGATTAGGGCTTAAATGACCCCCTAAAAGCGGTACACTTTTCGCTTCATCAAATATCCCTACACTTGGGATTTGCTTGTCCTCAAGCAAATGAGCTTTTCCACCAATTGAAATACAAGTTAGGGGTCATTTAACATTAATATAAAAGTAATTACAACAAATGATCATTCCACCTTGGTCAAAATAAGCACGGAAATTATACACTAGCACCTCACAATAAGTGTTTGGATACTCTCATCCCTCGGGTGTTGTAAATTTATATATCATAAATGGAAATGGAAGAACATCGCTCACTACCTGTCATAGAAAGTAGATTACCATAGGCTTGGGAAAGGATCACGCCTCTACCACTTTTGGCGTAAGCACCTAGGATAAACTATCAAAGAGGTCTTTACAAAGGGTTATAACGTTAGGTGTAGGGATAAGGAAAACACGGTTTGTTGGATAAGGATATTTTTACTGGTGGCAAGTCAATCATCTTGGTCAATTACATGTAGAATGAGGCGTTGCTAAGCAAAGACTCGACTCAACTTAAACTAATCACGAACTAATAAACATAGAACAAAACAAAACATAAATAAAAGATAGAGGCGGATGGTAGTCCGTATGCTTTTTCTTCACTTTTTTTTTTTTTTTTTTTTTTTTTTTTTTTTTTTTTTCATACACTCTTGCCCTACCATCCAAAACAATAAATCACTAGGGATTCTTTGTACCATCCCTACACTTGAACTTTTACATACTTTACATAAAATTATTTTAATGACTCGAATCAAGATAATCGAAACATTTGGAGTACTTTAAAATATTAACGTACATATGGGGGTAATAAATGATGTTCTTCCCCATTACTCCATTACACTAGTACTTTACCCATAAGTCCCAATCGTCCCAAAACAATATGTACAAGGATATGACTCGACTTAGCAACCATGTAATCAATTAGATAATTAACTAAGGGTTTAAACAAATGTTGTCACAATAATGCACTAAAGATGAGTGCACACAAGGTAGGCTAAGGCGATTTGGGTGTACATTTAAATGGGGTGTAAACAAATTCTTCCTTTAAGTAAAATGCTTAAAGGTCGAAACGAAAAGATAGGCTCTGAGGGGTGTACTAGGGGTATCGTGTACCAAAAACGGGTACAACGCAAAGGGTGTGGGAGAATTACTTGACCAATGTAGTCAAAGTAATTATAACAAAAACACAGGTGTAAAACAATGGGTTAATCCTAATGCCTCTTATCATGTAGTCAATCCTAACTACACGAATGTAGTCTCACTAGCGGTCTCGGTATGCATCACAAACGCAAGTTCTAGAATCTATAAACTACCGGTACACTCATAAGCACCAACAATGAATGCTTTTTCCTAAAGATCTAAAGGCGAACCTCACATATTTGGGGTGGAAATTTTTGAGTGGTATGGTTTTTGTGCTAGTCATACAATTCCCTATCCATGAGACGCTTATTAAAATCAAAGTTTCACTCCTATATGTTGTAAAAAATTTTAAATTTGGTGCTAAAATTGCCCTAACCAATATTTCTCTTGGCTTTATTACACATTCACTATTAAACAAAACAAAAATCAAGCGAAGTTGTAGTTTCTAAGGCATCCTAATTTACCCTCCCTACACTTAATCCGAACATTGTCCCTAATGTTCTAGACAAAAGATGTAAAAGTAAAAATAAATGAGAATGGAAGAAACTAATACTCCCCTGATTCGCTCGGTATGGATGATGTGATAATATGGTTAAATCTCCCTCCAAGAGAATGAACATGATAAGCTTCACTCCAGAAATATAATCATCCTCTTGATGTGTTGCACGTACATCTTCTTATCCAATAATACCTGTAACCAACAAACACAAAAACCAAAGCATCAAACTGAACAAAGAAAAACCACAACTAGATGTATTTCCAGACTTAGAAATAAAAACAAAACAAAGCAATAAAAGGATAGGATACTTGCGGGATGACTTACAAATAGGGAATCATAAAACATGTCCACAAGTATTGACACATAAACAAGATAGAATACATGCTAATCATGAATTGTGAATTTTCCATGTTTGAATTTTGTTCTTTTTAACAAAATATAAACTTCCCTACACTTATCTTTTTGTAAAATACCTTTATATGCAATTAAGACGAAGTTAAGAACAAAATAAAGCATTTTCACAAATTATTTGAAACATGAAAATTTAACAATTATGATTAAGCATATATGACACAAACAAACAAATAAAATAAAAACATCAAACAATTAAAAACATGGGTTGCCTCCCAAGAAGCGCTTGTTTTTGTTCGAGTCACGAGCCTGACTCTACCCTTATTTAACAGAAATAGGGGAGGTTTTCCCTACACTTAGGATTAAGTGCGGGTGAAAGTAGCGATACACACCCTTAGGGTGGAAATATGCCACGTGAGGTGAAGGGGGTGAGTGAATGGCTTCCTTCATCCTAAAAATACCCGGATAATATTGGTTGATGGGTGGGTCGGTTCCTCTTTTGTCTCCTAGAAATATATCTAAGGATGGAAAATTGTGTAAAGGTTGAGGTTCCGTTTCATCAACACTAGGAAATTCCCTAGAACTAAGAGTAAGGTCATCACTAAAAGTGTTCAAACCTATATCCTCTAGTTGTGCTTGGTCCAAGGGTTCTACCTCCATTGTGATTCCTAAAGTCACTTCTACTTCTTCTGGGTAAGTCACGGGCGGTGTGTGTGCCTCAAATGATGGTAGGACTTGTGGGGTATTTAGCGGGCTTATGTTACTTACCTCATCATTCCTTGTGTCAAGATCACCTATGTGTTCTTCTTGTATTATGGTAGTGCCTAACCATGACATGCAACTAGGTGGCTCAACTCTACCCTCATCCCCAAACAAACATGTTTCATGATCCTTGAAATTTGTGGTCAATTGACTTGTACTAACGTTTGTTGGGTTGTCTACTCTATAATAATATTGGGCACAATCTTCTATGGTATCCCATGCTTCTTCAGCATTTAATTCCCCAAAGTCCCTATTGGCAAAATCGTTAATGCACATTTGGTCATATCGGTCGACACGATCGTAAAAGATTTGGGTTAGGGATGCTAAATCGAAGCTATGATGAGGGACTATTCGGAGTAAGTTTTTAAAACGAGTCCATGCATCATATATGGGTTCATCTCGATATTGGTTGAACATCAAGATGTCATTAGGGGCAAATGGATTTCGTGGTCGGTAGTATGGTGGGTTCGCGTACTCCATATTGGTGAACGGAAGAGTCAATGGAAAGGTTTTTACGAACAAAGACACAAAGAAAAGATAGACTACTAGAAAGCTAATAAAAAGAAAATAAAAATCTCACTAGATAGGAATCTAATGAGTAGACCAAATAAAAATAAATTTCAACCTAAGCAATAACTACTCCCCGGGCTGCGGCGCCAAAAACTTGATGCGTGGTTTTGCGACCTTACAATAGGTTTTACCTCTCAAGGGATCTTGAGAAGTTTGCAATCCCCACCAGGCAGTGTACCTGACCGATGTAGTATAGTGAAGTGACAAGTACCGGGGGATTGATCGTTCAACTCAAAGAATAGTGTTCGTTAGGATTGAAATTAATCTAACTAGGTCTAAAGGTGAGGGATGATTCTTTTTGTATTTTTATATTTTATGGAAAGCAAGTAAAAATCTCTGGTTTTGGAAGAAGGGGCGGAATTAGTTGCTAATCAACTAACCTAAAAGCTACTAATTAAACTAATGTGCAGGAAAGTAAACTAGGGTTCTACAAGGGAAGTGAAGCATGTCTACCTATGATATGTTACTCCTTGCTAGCTATCCAATTCTACCTATTGAATTGTCACACCTTGTTTTAATTGACGGGTTGTATTCCTTAATACCATTCGTGGGGTGGCGTACGTACTTCCCCAACTCTATAAGCTCCTACTTCACTCCTATGTCGAGCCGGCTAAGAAGCTCCTAACATGGGATCACTAGAATTCGCTCATGCATTAAATACAACCAAATAAACCTAGTACGCATTGGTTCATGTTTCTTAAGACGTTCAAGCAAGTTACCGTATAGGAGGTTAGCCAGTTTTCTTAAGCCTAACATCGATATCACCCAATCAAACAAGAGACAATAGGAAACAAGAATTATAAGCTAAACCAATTAGATCTATTGAAGTGTCACACCTTTATTGATGACGATAGACACATACATCAACAAGGAATCAATAAGATCTAATTAATTATATACAAGTTTCACACAATCATAAGTAGACACAAGGTGAATTAGCAACACATAATCAATGAAGAGCAATTGACAATAATGATAATTGAAGATATAGTATAAGATTGAATCAATAAACAAACCATTACAAGATGTTTATGGCATGATTAAGACCCTCTAAGTTGCTGGAAAAACACCTACCCTAACCCTAGAATCGGACTTAGGGTTTGGGGCTTACAAAAAATGAAGTTGTGATGTTGTATTTATAGCTGATTTTCTGTCCGCATCGATCTGACGGCGTCAGCCTTCACAAGTGACGGCGTCATCTCCCCTTTTTCACCAAATTGTAGATCTTTTCGTCCCGATTCCGTGGCCTCTTGAATCACCTAAATCCGAGTTCGTATGAAGATTTTATGGCCAAAACAGTGACAGCTACTCCGCGCGCGAGTTGTGATTGTCTTGATTAACTTGTGGCGGTTTCACTAAGGTTCCTTCTCGTGTAAGAATACTTTGACGCCGTCACTCTATATCATCTGACGTCGTCAGGTCTATGATCTTGACGCCGTCACCTTCAAAAATCCTCTGGCCCGTCTCTCTTTAACTTAACACTTGACGGCCTACATCCATTAACACGTGACGCCGTTAGACTTCCTATGTAAAACTTTCTGGCGCGTCACGTGTATAATTCCACCACTTTCATCTTCAAGTGACGGCGTCAGCATCCAAAGCCTGACGCCGTCAGGTGTAAAATCCTGACTTTCCTTGGTCTTTTTGTTTTCTTCATTCTTGAGCATAAAAACGTCCAAAAAGCTCCAAAATGCTTCATATTCCAGAAATCACGTCCCAAGTACCTAAAATGAGAAAAGAAACGATTTAGGGCAATATTTGATCATATAATCACGGATTAGGGCTTAAATGACCCCCTAAAAGTGGTACACTTATCGCTTCATCAAGCAACTTTGATCTTCATAACCATGAACCAATATCATACTTTCAATCTAGTCTTCTAGTGTCTCGAATTGCCCTCCATGAATGAACACCAAAATGCTTACTTTTATAAATGAACTCAAGACAGAAAAATCCTAAACCATCAGTAAGAATACCAACTAGTAATTGTGAAAGCCTTCACCTCGATGTAGCAGATAAATGGTTAATCATTTGAACATTAAGCTTCCTCGGAAACCCATATGTAGCCATTTGTTGAATCTTCAATTCTGTATGCTTTATGTAATGATGAAGAAAACTAACCATTACCAACTTGATGCTGAAGTAGAATAAACCAACCTTGTGTCTTATATCTTGTACTAAATATGACTTCGAACGTATACCTAAACTGATGTTTAGGGAGATTGCAATCTCTTGACAATAAACTCATCTTCAATGAGACAGTGAGCACAATAACGTAACTCCTTCAAATGTTTGTCAATTCGTAGTCACCACTTGAACGAACGAACAAGTTACCTCCTGCTAAAAGGTATGATAAAACACAAACCCGAATAATTCCACTTCATCGTCAAATAAGCAATAAATAATCTTCTTCGCCAATGAGAATAAATAAGAACGATCCATAAATCTTTTAAGAACCGAAACAAAAATCAAATCCAAAAATCTCCTCTATGTGTATCTTCCCCGTGTGTGTGTGTGTTGGAACCAACCTGTTCCAAACCTCCAATATGCTTCCCCTCACTCGTTGTAGTCTCAAGTCACCAATGAATTGATTAAAACCACCTTCGACTTTTCATAAAATCACAACAGCAAAGAATGCAGCTTTTCACTCGTTGTATAAGAATATTTAATTCTTGCTACTACTTTAGTTTTTAAGGTCACCGTCCCATTATAATCAGTATAAAAAGATGAAAACATCACTATCCCATGAAAGACTTGTAAACACATGCACCTTTGATGTCTTACTCTTCATGTATTATAACTTCCACCAATGTCGAACAAAACAAATAAGAGCCACCGGCCCATGATAATGTCATTAAACAGAATATAAATTCCAGCCACCATGCATAAGTCGACAAAGGAAATTGAATTTGACAATACCATGCATGTACACCGACCTATTATCTTCATGAGGTGAATAAAATAAGCAATTCAATAGGTAAATACTTCATCGACCCATGTGATAGAAGGAATATTAAAATTTCACCGACCCACTATGTTTCCCTTCTTCATAATGCTTGGAAATCGACCAAGTATAGCATGTAATCTGCTCTTGTACCTTGTGCGTGAATATCCTGTAAACTTCCACAACAGCATCATATGAAGCCAATGAATCCAGAAAAACCCAGAATATTAAAAGTCTGAAATAGGGTTTTGAACAAGTTCTTCGAGCGGTATCTATTTTCTCTTGGCGGTACAAAGGCATCAACAACAGTACTAATCGAGAATGAAAGCAGTACAAACTCATCTCATCAAGCAGTACTTAATGGAACTTGGCATTACAAAGTCGAGAAGCCAAACTAGCAGTACTAACCGTGTGTAAGCTAGCAGTACAAACGTCAAACAATAGCTTTGAAGCATAGTAAACAGATCGACAACGGTAGCAAGCTAGGGTGTTCTTTAAACAATAAAAACCAGATCTTAAGAAACCCTAACTATATATATGCACATCCAAAGCTTCTTTCTGTGGTGTATAACCGACAACAAACAGCATATAAACAACTTCCATGATGAATTAACACGAATAGAACATGAATTCATGAAGTTGAATAAAGAAAACCCTAAAAATTCGAAAATAAGAAACGCCTCTACAGCAGTTTTCAAAAATTTATACCTGCGATCTAGAGCTCAGATCGAAGATCACTCAGGTGAAATTGTACCTTGGTATATGAAGAATTTCTAGTAAAAATTTCAGCCCGATCCAACGGTTAACGAAAGAGTTATCGTCCTTTGAAAACAGCCCTGCAGTGAGTTACGAAAATTGAACTAGTTACGAATTTTTCTTGTTTTCTTCGAACTTCGACAAACAAAACCTTGTGAATCCTAGATATCACGAGCTCCGAAGCTCTGATACCACATGTTAAAATCGTTTAAAGCTCAAGACTTATTAGGTCTTATATCTAGGAACATGATAATATAGGCGGAATATTCAAACATAGAATCAATATTATCATCACAAGGTTCTTCGTCATCATCTCTAAAAACTACTAACAAACAAACCCTAGGCGTCCATTGTAGGAACTTGACGCCTTGACACACACACACACCTTTCTTAGATGTTACATCTCTAACATCTGTGTTAAAACTCACGACCCATATTGTAACCATTGTAAAAATCCCACATTAAAATAAACTATCTCTCAGAGTACTTATCCTTTTCTACGTGTAAATTTTTTTTTAATTATCTGATCATAACTATTATTTTATGTGACGTAGATCACATCCTCGATAAACGTGCTCGCATGCAACCCAACCTCAACATACTTAATGTTTACTTTATATAAACATTTTCATATGAAACTTTAAGAAATCTCATTTGCCATTTTACGTTAAATTGTTAACGTACGTATATAACTAAACGTTTCTTACCTAATAGAATTTCCAATAAACCCTAAACTACTAAAATAACAATCATGGATAACTAAACCCTAAAAATACTAAAGTACAACTCATTCAACTAAAGTACAAACATCTAATGCCCAGAAACCCTAATTCTACTTTAACTCCCGATAAAACCCTAATTTCATAAAACTATGATTTTATGTACTAAATTTACAAACTCTAATTTATATAAGATTTTTACAAAATATTAATGTACAAGTCATTTAAGCCAAGGTACAAGTCTTTTATGCATAAAACTATATATTAATAAAAACCCTAATAAAACCCTAACTATATTTAATTTAAAGCACAATTTACAAGTCTTTCATACATAAGCCTTAAAATTAAATTTTTTTAAACTCACTAAATATAAGTACAAGTCTCTAAACCTAGTGTACAAGTGCCTAATGCACAAAATCCAAAAATCTCATTTATATACTTTATAACATAATAAAAACTAACATATAATTTATATAATTTAACCAAACATTAAAAATAGATTTTCTATATTTCTAAACCTTAAGTACAACTCTATTAAGCTCATGGTACAACTCTTATAAGCACAAACCAATTTCTTCCCTTCCTTCATAAAATTCGACCTACATACTAACTTAAGTAAACCCTAAAATTTATTTCTAACTAATATTTACCTAAACCTAAGCCTTGAACTAACTTAGTTACCATCTCTAAACCCTAAATACTACTCACTAAAACCTATGTACCACCCTATTGAGCCATTCAAACCATGTCCCAAATCCTTAGTCCAAACCCTAGTCGAATTTAAACTAAATTAGTTCCTTAATGAAACCTACCCCATATGTCCCCTCCTAAGACCAAATTTCTCCATATCATCTTGCCTCCCTAAGTAGTTAGTTTCTATGGATTTTAAACAAACCACATCACCTCCCATTCAATAACCCACGACATTTCCCCCTCCTCCATCCACTTGGCATCCAACTTGACAAGCCACATCTCCATGTCTCCTTCTTAACCCAACAAGATGACATAATCTCTTTTAGAAAACCCTAATTCCCATCCCTCTATAAATATCACCCTATATTTCCTCTACATACTCACTACCAATCGAACTACATCAAACAGCCCCAAACCCAATAACCTACTGATAAAACAGCCTCATATAAGCTAAAAGAAAGATCTTAGAAAGCTTGGGAAGAAGGAAAAACAATTGTGTTCAAGATCCAAGTTAATTCGACATATATAACCCTAATCGGAATAATATCCAAGTAAGTAATTCTAGCTTTATTTCATTTCTTTTTATCAATCCTAAATACTCTTAAAAACATTGTTAATTAATCCCTAATAAACCCCAAGATTAAAAACTACACTTTTCATTTTCTTTTCTTTCCTGTTCGAACCAAAAACCAAACGCCCTTAATATTTTTTTTAATAGAAACAAATCAAGGAACCTTAAATCCGTTAGAGATAGATTAAATATACTCATTAACATGTTAACATACGCTAAAAACAGGTTAGAACACTTAGAAATCCAAAGAACCGCTCGCTTTTCTTTTTCTGGTTTCTGTCGAGAATCAGCTTCCGTCACCCAACTTTGAACCTACTAATCGACCCCTAAACGAACTCAATAAATTCCAAACTTTTGCCCTATTAAAGATTAGCTAGCTAATTCGTTTTAGGAGAAAGAACGTTGTGAAAAGGTTAATATATCACAACTTTATTCAAATCCAAAATCTGCCCCTTATCGCTAAACTTAAAACCAAATTATTATTCCTTTTAGTTTTTGTTCCAGCGACCCAATTTTGGACATACTTTTCGACCACTAAATGACCTTTATAAATTCTGAATTTTGGCCAAGTTATAAACCACCTAGCTAACTAATTTTAGAAAGAGGAACGTTGTAAAAAGATTTAACGGTCACAAAGTTATCGGGTCTCAAATATCTGTCTATCGCTAGAAACTAAACTTATTTTTCCAGTTTTTGTCAAATCAGTGTCTTACTTGACCAACTTTGAGAATTTATTTCGACCCTCATTTGACCTCCAAAAATTCTGAAAATTTACCACATAAGAGTCAACCTAGCTAGCTACATGTAGGAAAAAGAATAACGTAAAAACATGCCCTCGCCTCGCTTTTATTCATATCCAAAAACTGTTGGTCGCAACACATTTAATAAGTACCATTTTAATTTTTGCGAGACTAATAAGTTTGAAAGGTATACCCATAAGCTATGAATAAGCTGATTATTAACTTATTATAACTTTTATAAAAAGATCATAACGAGTCGTGCCTTTCCCGAATTTTTAAAACGCGTTTTGAATAAATAAGGACGTCGGGTGAAACGTCAAAAATGCTTCAAGGGTATTTTCTGTCGAGACTTTAACTAATTTTTATAACACGGATTTAATTTGATGTCGACATGCAACTTAGGGGTAAAAAGTGTCAATTTCGAAACTATAAGGTAGAAACTGTCATTTGACCAAAGTTTAAGGGTATAAACTGTCAATATATGATACTTTAGGGGTAAAAGTATAACATTTTATAATTATTATTATTATTATTATATTAATTATTATATATAATATTAATCCCTGATTTAATTTATAATAGAAATTAATAAACGTAATATGTTTATTTCGAAAACGAACGAGATATATATTTAACGAACAAACGAACGAACGGAAACATAAAAATGAACAATAAGATAAAATCTTATCCAACTTTTGAAGAGACTTCATGTTGTCTCAATTAAACATTTAACCATCAACCAAAAACGTTACGAAACAAATATTAAAAACTTACATATTGGAATGTGAATTACTGAAACTTGACATAACGAACAAGGTTGCGTGCCGGAGACGTTTATCAACTCTGTATAACTTTGTTTTCCATCCCGACTGTCAAGGTGAGTTCATAGTCCCACTTTTCTTTATATGTTTTCCAAACTTGTGGGGAGATGCATGCTACCAAACCGAACACAAGTATTTTCCTGATTGTTATTGCACTAAGTTAACTGTTCCCTATTTATATTTATTATTTAAAAGTCCCTCGTATCATGCACCATTAGTCACCTGCTGGGTAAGCGCGAATATGTGAATGGATCTATTTTCATGACGACCCATTTGTACTAATCGGATGGATATCTTTGTGGTAGCCGGTTAGACAGATGCATTATATTTGAAATCTAATCTTGGGGGCAAACTACTTTCATTTTTATATGTTAGTGAGACTGGAAACTGTCAACGCATTGCGTGTCATGAGGTTTAGTGCAATATTCCGAATTGTGATATAACTGATTTCTTTATATTTAGCTTGTGTTCAAAACTGATTATAACTTTAAATGCTATAGATTCACTCAACCTTTGTGTTGATTTTTTTGCATGTTTTATCTCAGGTAACTAGAAGTATGACTTTGGCACGGAGTGGCTGTGGACTTTCTTTTTATGATAAAAGTGTCCACTATGTTTTATTCAACAAATAATGTAAGTTTTATAACGTATTTCCGAACCTCCCTCTGGGACCTATATTATGTACTCTGATTTAAATAATGAATGATAACAATTTTATTTAAAATGTCTATTTTCGAGTCGTTTTCTATTCTCATGACTATGATACTTCAAGTAACACCCCAAACTTGTATTCCACTGCGTATTCCAAAACGGGGGTGTTACAGATTGTTATCAGAACTCATGGTTATAGAGAACCAAATGTTTTCAAACATTGGACTATAACCGTTTTCCACAAAAACTTAACCAAAGTCCTCCGTGCCACAACGCTACTGAAACGTTACTTATACATGTTTATTGTTAATTATTTAGTTACATAGTGAAATATTTATAATTACCGGGTGGTTACAGGGTTATGGTTTCCCCTACTCATTCTATTACTCTTATGTCGGAATCGATACCGAAAACATCGCGACTGTGCCAGAAATTTCAAGAACGTTTCTTAGAAATGGAAATTGCACAACTAAAACTTGAGACTGAAATTAAGCATCTACGTCAAGGACGTAACTGATCTTAAATTCATATGTATCAATGTTGTGTCTACTAAACTGAATGGTATTTGGTTAGTATTTCCTGTATTTTCTAAATAAGCCTGAAACTTTCAGAGTTGTAATCAACCCATAAATCTATAACAATCTACTTTTGTTATATATTTTCCGTTGTGAACAACTTCATTCTATTATTGACCGGATCTAAACTGTGTTGAAGATACTTTGAGTGTATACTTTATAGCACGTGGAATTTACCACCAAGTACTTAGAAGATTTAGTGTTTGGTGATTGTATGTGATCGTATGAATGTAACAGTAAGAATGATAACACACAGTTTAACCAAACGATTTGCTTCAATAACTATATGAATTACAATGATATTGTGAAGCTCTATCAATAATGCATGTATATAAAACTTAACCTAGGATCTCCTTTTATAGGACAAGGAGTCCTTTACAAGTAAACTATCAATCGTATAATCCTATACAAATAAGATATACATCATATCTTTTCTATATTTATCCATGCACGATTCAGTCTTTATCTAATAAACAGTACTAACTTCTTATACCAACAGTACTAACTGACTTAGTACTGATAGTGTATTCTTGAACGATCTTCAGCAGTACTAATTTATGTATGAGCAGTACCAACTGTTAGTTTAATTCCCAACAATCCTCCCCTAAACTTATGATTTCTGTGTAAATCAGTAAGTTTTTTGAATTAAACTCCAATGTTGATGATGGGGTGGATTCTTTCAAACACTTATCTTCAATCTTGAATCACTTGAGAATTTTCTTCACATATAATCTTTTGAAGAAACCATAACAGTAAGTACTCCATTAAAATCTTTCACAATCTTCACAATTATATCTGATTTTGAGTTGATATCCTCCCCTGAGTTACATAATCATCTTTAATAGCAATGAATTCCTCCCCTGTTTGGAAGAATCTTCACCATCACATGAACCATATGACATTTTAGCTCAGCCTCCATTATGACAATATGTACAAGTTACCATCAATTTAGTTGTTTAGTTGCAAACTGCTCTCAACACTTACAGATGTGTAACCTTCTGAGAGAGGTGAATCATAGAGCATAAACTCAGTATGAAACCAAGTTTGAACCATCAGTACAAACTAGTTGAAACTAGCAGTACAAACTGTTTAGCAAAAATTTTCAGAGATTAGGATAAACGCAATGTGGAGATGAAAACAGTTTTATCCACTTATAGTTTTTAGCAAACTATCAGATATCAACGGATTTGATATGTCTTTACTAATAGCCGTTTGCTTTGGACTAGTCAACTCTTTACACTTAGATATGGTGAGTTGATGACCATCCAGTTTTGGGGAAACTGTCAACCATGAACGGATTTGAGTAGTCTTTACCAGAAACCGTTTGAACTGGACTAGTTGGTTCTTATGTGGATTAAACATGGTAAACCAATTACCATTTGTTGTGTGATAAGTTCTCACACTTGACATTTCAAACCACCATACTTTCCAAAGCATAATCCATATTAAAAAGCGTTCTTAACCTGAAATGTTAGTCCAAAACCAAAGAAAACACAATACACAATATTTTCTTTTAACAGTTATCACATATGACTAACAAATATCCATAAGCAGTACCTAAAAACAATTCAGTAGTACAAACTATACAAATAGCACAACTAGTAGTACAAAAACAAAAACACTTAGACATTAATCTTTTGAAGGATTAAGCATCCCAATACCTGTTACCAAGTACTGAAACCTTCCTACATCAAAACCTTTTGTTAATAAATCAGCAAAGTTGTCATCAGTATGTATTTTAACAACTTTTACTAACCTCTTTTCAACACAGTCTCTTATAAAATGATGTCTAATTTCAATGTGTTTAGTTTTTGAATGTTGAACTGGATTTTTAATAATACACAATGTACTGCTATTGTCTATGTGTATAATTGTGTTTAAGAAATTGTACCGATAATCAAGCATTTGATTTTGAATCCAAAGAACTTGAGCACAACAACTTGCTGCAGCCACATATTCAGCCTCAGTAGTAGAAGTGGCCACCATAGTCTGCTTCTTACACTGCCAAGAGATCAATCTACAACCCAAAAATTGACAACCACCTGTTGTAGACTTTCTATCCATGCTAGCACCAGCATAATCAGAATTTGAGAATGCTACCAGATCAAATGCAAACTCTTTAGGATACCATAGACCTAAGTTAGGTTGACCTTTAAGGTATCTAAAGATTCTCTTTACAGCTGTTAGATGAGACACCTTAGGATTGACTTGGAATCTTGCACAAGCACAAACTGCAAACATAATGTCAGGCCTGGATGATGTGAGATACATCAAAGACCCAATCATAGATCTATACATGTGCACATCCACATCTTCACCACTGTGATCTTTTAATAACAAATGTGTCTCCTTATCAACTGGTGTGCAAACAACCTTGGCATCTGTGAATTGAAATTTTCTCAAAATTTCACCAACATATTTATCTTGAGAGATAAAAATTCCATCTGGCTTCTGTTGTACTTGAAGTCCAAGAAAGAAAGTAAGCTCACCCATAGAGCTCATATCAAACTGATCTTTCATTAATTGCTCAAACTCTCTGCACATTTCTTTCTTTGTAGAACCAAAGATGATGTTATTTACATAAACCTGTACCAATAGAATATCACCTTTGTCCTTTTTAATAAAGAGAGTCTGATCAATTTTCCCTTTATGAAACCCATTCTTCAAAAGATATTTAGTAAGAGTTTCATACCAAGCTCTTGGAGCCTGATGCAATCCATATAGAGCTTTTACCACTTTATAAACCTTGTCAGGATGGTCTGGGTCTATAAAACCTGGAGGTTGAGAAACATAAACCTCCTCATCAATAGTACCATACAGAAAGGCACTTTTCACGTCCATTTGATAGACCATAAAACCCATAAAGGAAGCATAAGCAAGAAATAGCCTTATTGCTTCATGCCTGGCAACCGGAGCAAAAACCTCCTCATAATCAATCCCTTCTTCTCGAGTATAGCCTTGAGCAAACAGTCTTGCTTTGTTCTTTATCACAAGACCCCTCTCATCCTTCTTGTTCCTGAATACCCACTTAGTACAATCACTCTCATTCCCTTTGGTAGATCAACCAGAACCCAAACCTTCTGAATTTTGAATTAAAGCAGCTCTTCTTGCATTGCCTCAACCCAACTTGATTCTTCTAAAGCCTTTAACACATTCTTGGGTTCAATCTGAGATAGGAAACATACAAACATACACTCATGCTCATCTTCATGATGTTTTTCTTCATACACAACACTAAGAAAACCATGGTGATCTGGATCTTGACTCTGTCTTCTTGTCTTGACTCCAGATTGTACATCTCCAATGACATTGGTAAGTGGATGATTCCTATGCACAATTGTTAAAGAAGTAGAAGAAGCTTCATAGTTGATAGGCATATTGTGCAGACCATCTCCAAAGAAATCAAAATCATCAACTTGGGGAGCAGTGGTAACTGGTGGATCAAGATTAAGTTGACTTGGTCCAGCATTATCAACATTCTGGTCAGCAGTAGAAACTTGTGACTGAGCAGTACTAACTCCATTTGTACTGTTCGTTGGAATTTCAATTTCTTTTCCCTCTTGTCCAATCCCTACATCAGCTTCCTTCTCTTTGTTTACACCACTTGATGATGGAATATCATCATTCTTTGTAGAAGAACTATACAGTGGACTATCTTCCATGATTCCTATGCACTAAAGAGGTTGTACTTTAACTCTGGTACAAAATACACATTATCAAAATCAAGATTACCAGTTTTAATTACACCTTTACCAGTAATCCTTCCTCCAACACCACTTCCAAAGATAACAGGTCCTCCATCCAGAGCAATGAAGTCTAAAAGGTATGACATGTTACCAGTCATGTGCCTGGAACATCCACTATCTGAGTAGCCTCTGTCTTCTTCACCATTTGAAGGATGTTCCTGCACACAAAATAAAGGTTTTAGTGCCTTTTGGGGACCCAAACCATCACTGGATTGGATCTACCTTGTGCATCAATATGAGAAAGTTTATTGGAATTCATTGATGCACCATTGGGTTTGTTAGATTTTCTAACCCAATGTGCTGAGGCCTTGACAACATTGCCCCATTTACCCTTAACAGCATTAAAGTTTCTAGCAGTAGGAACTGCTGACCTAGCAGTTGGAACTGCTGACCTAGCAGTTGGAACTGCTGGTTTAGCTTTAGACACCCATTTTTGATTGGTCATTGCTATTTTCTTATAAAATGCCTTTTAACTGTTTGTGCATAATTTGAAACTTGTTTTGCACTGGTAACAGTTTGTTTGTTTTTAAACCGTTTGTTTGGTCTAGTAGTTGAAACTGCTTTGATGCCAGGCCTTAACAAAACTGCTCTGGGTGACATTTTATGATTCACATTAGGGTCAGTCAACCTTGTTGGACTATTTTGAGTTACCCTAGCATTGTTATTCCTATTCACCCTTGAATTCCCAAAAACATTCTGTTTCCATGGGTTAGAATCACAATAAGCAGCCAAATGGTCAAAACTTCCACAAACAAAGCATACTTTTCTAATCATAACAAACTCATCATTCAATTGATTAGATTTTGAGTGGTTCCAGTTCCTTTGACTACCCTTAGAAACTGGAGATCTGTTCTTAGTCCTATACATCTCAGCATATTTAACATTTTTCCTAACTGGTTTTATGTTTTCAGTTTTAACCACCTTAGGAGCATGTTTAACTTCTACCTTAACAACATCAGGTTTAACCTTAACCTGATCATCCTCATCATCAGATGTCCAATCCTCAATAATTGGAGCATCTGAGTTCCTATCAGAGGACATCTTTTCCTCAGAAAGAGATTTATCACTAGCACTAACATAAGAATCCTCAGCCTTAACAAATTTAACAGGATTCTCACTAATTTTAGTACCATATCCAGGAAAATCCATATCCTTAAACTCTTGTAACACCCCAACCCGTAAGGGTAAAGATATCACAATAATGGCTTCATATCAGATTACAAGCATTAAATCCAAAACATCATAAGTCCATAATATAAATGGTCAAAGGAAATAAGTCAACACAACTTATGTCCAAACAGAAATAAACCGAAGTACATAATCCAAAATGCCTAAACAATGGCATAACAGAAATAGAGTCCGAAATGATATAACTAGAATGCTAAGATTAAAGCTTCACACAGTTGCTCTCATCCCCAAAGCTAAAACCCAGATCCAAGCTTAAATACCTGCCGTACATGAAAAGAAACGTACGGCTGAGCTTAAAAAGCCCAGTGAACAGATACATATACAAAGTAATAATAATGAAATAGAAATGGATATGGTGCATGGGGAAAAGTCATAAGGTATAAACAAGAGACAGAAAATAAAAGAAGAATAGGATAGTCGTCTACCACGAGCCCAGAACATATCAGATAGTATCCATCATAATCTAGAGGGGATGCCTCTTAAGTAACCAGATAATATGAGGGGTGACCTCATGTATCAAATGGAGTGATCAGCTCCCAGATAGTTGTGAAAGGCGTGTATTGCACACAGCACCAGTCACCAGACAAATCATATCATAGCATATACAGTTAAATCCACTTAAACAGATCAGATCTAGGATTGCAATCCATACGCCCCCCAGAAACATATATATAATCATAATCAAAATAATGCGCATATCATAATCAGAATGGGGACGGTGTGAGGAATCACTCACCCACACATGAGTCATGCCAGTGGTGCATCACAGACACGGCCAGGTTACCTTCCTGGCTAGGTAACAGAAAAATGGCTCGGGTGTCAAACTAAGAGTCAGATAACATATCATAATCAGAGGGTCATATATCAGAGGTCAAATCAGATGGTCCATAATAGATGGTTCATAATAGATATATCAGATGTGATAACAAAGGTCCGAATCAGAGTGTAACCAGAAAGGTTCATAATAAAAGGGTTCATAGCAATGGTTTTGGGAAAAACTTAAACGAATCAGAATCAGAATCATAACCATGAGATAGGACACCCTTACTGAAAAAGGGCAGAGTATCTGTACCTTATTGCAAGCAAAATAAAACCAGAAATAGCAAACACTGACAAGCTCAGGATCTCTCCTTCTTCACACCTAAAGGAGTAGAAGGGGATTACAAATCATTCTTAATTAACCATCTTTCCATTTTAAGTAACTTTCCCTTTTTAGTAAGTTTCCACTTTTAGAAAGTTTCCATAATTAGAAAGTTTCCACTTTTAGCAATATTTATTACATAGCTTAATTTGGTTAACACCTGCTGGAAATAAAGTATTTTTATCATATTTACACTTTTGGTCCTTAAGGTTTACAAAGTTACATAATATATCCTTAATTTCCATTTTCAAATCTTAATTAATAATAATTACCCATTAGTCCAATAAATTCCCAAAATTACACATTTCATCCTCATTATATTTTTATGTTCGAACCATACTCAACTTTTCAGAAATTACAAGTTTAGTCCCTCTTTTAAATTATTTTACAAAATCGAATTACACTTTGTTACATGAACATTTTAATCCTTTAAATTCTAAAATTTACACATGACACCCCTAACTCATATTTTATTCAAATAGGACACATCCCAAAATAAGTTCTAAAATAATCCTTGGGTTTTAAAAGTTACAAAACAAGCCCTCCTATTTTAATTAAATTCCATACGATTTAGCAACTTTTCAAAAATTACAATTTAAATCATTTAAATCTCATATTTACACATAGGCCCTTCATTTTATATTTTATTCACCTTCGACACTGATTTATACACTTTACAAAAATGACCCCTTAGTTTCAGAAGTTACGAAATACACCCTTACATTTTTAAAAGTCCAATTCGCATGAAATTTCAATTCGACAAACCCTAATTTACAAGGCAATCATGAGCTAATCATTATCAATCATTTGACCTATCATTTTACTGTATTAATTATTCCAGAAACACATCCAAACTCAACCCTAATCGAAGCTAGGGTTTTCACAAAGTCGATCCAACCTTTTCCATTTTTAGCGATAGAACAATATTTCACCATGATCAAATCTAGCTTCAAATATTCAGGTTCTCATTTTTCTCAGGCCATTTAGATCATATAGAGTCCATGAAAAATGATTACAACATCCAGAAAATTCGCATATGATATTACATGTTTATTTCGTGTTTTACTCATTTTAATTCGAACGATTTGATTAAGTTTGCATGAGTCGAAATATCTATTTTATCTGAGTTATATGAAGATAATAGATCATAGGAAAAATACCAATTCAGAGATTAGACGCGTGAATGAGCCCAAACAGAAATTACACCTTGTCGAGTGGAATTGAGTACCAAGAATTCCTAGCGATCAAACGCGACCTCCACGACCTTAGAGAAATTTTATATAGGGTATACATGACGTAAGGAACATGAGAAAATTGATAATGGAATTTTTAGATGACCGAATGAATTAATTTGTGATCTTACCTATCGAATGGAAAATAATTCCTAGCGATCGAATGAGAGCCTCCCACGACCTAAACCCAATTTTCTTAGCTTCCTTAATTCACAAACAACACCAGAAAAATAGCCTCGGATTTCCAGAAATTCGTATGATAAAATGGTGGAATTATTGTGTGTTTTTCTTCAATCGGCACTAGGGAAAAATAGGGTTTTGTGGATCTTAATTTATTTAAGGTTAGAGGAGCGTCTAGGGGAGGGTTTACAGCACCAAGAATCACGGAAATAATCAAGGCCCATGAATGTGATTTAAATTTCCCTTAAATGTAATTTTATTTCTTGTTTTAAAATCAATTTAATTGTTATTTATCCATTCGGTTGAATCAAGGGCAATTTGGTAATTTTGTAACTTTTATAAATATTAATCAAAGTTGTTAAAATTATTTTATATCATGTCTTGTTCTTTTCCAGAAGTTTGGGATCGATTCGGTACTTTTATAAGCTTTTAAGAAATTTTATAATTGGTAGGGGCAAAATGGTCATTTTACACGTTTTGGATTTTTAGGTGTTACAACTTCTTCCCCTCTAACAGAAAAATTTCGTCCTCGAAATTTGCAAAAAGGTACAGATGAAATGAACAGAAGACAAGACAAGGACATACCAGATCAGAATACAAAGTGAGGATAACTAGCTCGAATAGACTCCTCGGTCTCCCAGGTAGCTTCCCGCTCTGGGTGATTCCGCCAAAGAATCTTAACAAAAGGAATGACTTTACGTCTCATAACTCGCTCTTGGCGATCAAGGACAGCTTCCGGCTCCTCCGGAAGAGACATATCGGGCTGAATCTGATCAAGAGGGTAAGATACCACATGCAGAGGATGATAATTGTATCCCCTCAGGAGAGATACATGAAAGACGTCGTGAACATGTGATAACTGCGGAGGAAGAGCCAAACGGTACGAAACTTCTCCAATACGATCCAAAATTTCAAACGGTCCAATGAATCGAGGACTGAGCTTGCCCTTAATTCCAAAACGTTTAACTCCTCGAAACGGCGAAACCTTAAGAAACACCCGATCACCAACGCTAAACTCCAAGTCACGCCTATGCTTGTCAGCGTAACTCTTTTGACGAGCCCTAGCTTCTTTTAATTTCCCCCTAGCAACATCCACTTTCTCAGTAGCGATCTGAACTAACTCCGGTCCCTCAATAACGCGTTCACCTACCTCGTTCCAACAAACCGGAGCCCTACATTTCCGACCATATAACATCTCAAAGGGAGCCATACGAATACTCGCGTGCCAACTGTTATTATAAGCAAACTCTACCAAACACAAATAATCGTCCCAGCTGCCAGTCCATTCTAAGGCACATGCCCTCAACATGTCCTCTAAAGTCTGAATGGTCCTCTCCGACTGACCATCCGTCTGAGGGTGAAAAGCCGTACTGAACTTAAGGCGCGTATCCCATGCCTTATGCAATCCCTTCCAGAAACGTGACGTAAACCGAGGACCTCTATCTGATATAATGGCCGTAGGCATACCATGAAGCCTAACGATTTCCTGCTGAAATATGTCCGCCAATTTACTAACACTGTAGTCCACACGAATAGGGAGGAAGTGAGCAGACTTGGTTAGCCGATCAACGACCACCCAAATCGCATCATGCTTCCTACGAGTAAGAGGTAAACCAGTCACAAAATCCATGGAAATTTCCTCCCATTTCCACTTCGGAATCTCCAATGGCTGAAGCAACCCACTAGCTCTCTGGTGTTCAATCTTGACCTGCTGGCAAGTCAAACACTTAGATACAAACGAAGCCACATCCTGTTTCATGCCACCCCACCAGAAATGTTGCTTAAGGTCCCGGTACATCTTGGTAGAACCAGGATGTATAGTGAAAGGGGAACTATGAGCCTCTGATAGAACAGCCTCCTTAAGCTCAGGATCGTTGGGAACACAGAGACGATCCTCAAACCATACTACACCGGAATCATCAACTCTAAACTCTGATTGCTTGCCGTCCTCCACATTTTGAACTATAGCCCACAGCTCACCGTCCTCTTTCTGAGCTTCCTTGATTCGCAAAATAAGATTGGACTCCACCGTAAGGCTAGCCCAATAACCGCCATGACCACTAACACAAAACTCCACATCAAGAAGCTCTAAATCATGCAATATACGAGGCTCAAACTCCAAACTCGCGATCATACCGGATTTCCTACTAAGAGCATCAGCGACCACATTCGCCTTACCGGGATGATACTGAATATTAGCATCATAATCCTTCAGAAGTTCCAACCAACGCCTTTGCCTCATATTCAACTCTTTCTGGGTGAAGATGTATTTAAGACTCTTATGATCAGTGAAAATGTCACAAGTCTCCCCATACAAATAATGGCGCCAAATCTTTAGCGCGAACACCACAGCCGCTAACTCAAGATCATGCGTCGGATAGTTCACTTCATAAGGCTTCAGCTGCCTCGAAGCATAAGCGATAACCTTACCATGCTGCATCAAAACACATCCTAACCCTTTCTTCGATGCATCGCTATAAATCTGAAAACCGCCGGAACCTGAAGGAAGAGTTAAGATCGGTGCAGACACCAAACGCTTCTTCAACTCCTCAAAACTACTCTCTCGCTCATCAGTCCAAATAAACTTCTCTCCTTTCCTCATTAACTGTGTTAAAGGCAATGCAAGACGTGAAAAGCCCTCAACAAATCTCCTATAATACCCAGCAAGACCCAAGAAACTCCTCACTTCCGTCACATTTGTAGGTCTTGGCCATTTCGTGATAGCCTCAACCTTTGCCGGATCCATCGTGATGCCGTCTGCAGAAACTATGTGACCCAAGAAAGCCACTCGATCCAGCCAAAATTCGCACTTCGAAAACTTTGCATACAATTTCTGCTGTCGAAGAATCTCCAGAACAATACTAAGATGTTGCTCGTGCTCCGCCTCGGTTTTCGAGTATACAAGGATATCATCTATGAAGACAATGACGAACTTATCGAGAAATTCATGGAATACCCGATTCATTAGGTCCATAAACACAGCAGGAGCATTGGTCAGACCAAAAGGCATAACCAAGAATTCATAGTGACCGTACCGAGTGCGAAAGGCCGTTTTGGGAACATCCTGCTCCCTCACCCTAAGCTGGTGATATCCAGACCTCAGATCAATTTTAGAGAAATGCCTCGCTCCTTGCAACTGGTCGAACAGATCATCAATGCGAGGTAGAGGATAGCGGTTACGAATCGTAATGCGATTAAGCTCTCGATAATCGATGCAAAGACGCATGCTCCCGTCTTTCTTCTTAACAAACAACACGGGAGCACCCCAAGGAGATACGCTCGGACGAATAAAACCATTTTCCAACAGTTCTTGCAATTGCTCCTTTAATTCCTTTAACTCAATCGGTGCCATGCGGTAAGGAGCTTTAGATATGGGTTCAGCACCCGGAATCAGATCAATGCTAAACTCGACTTCCCTGACAGGAGGAATGCCAGGAAGTTCATCCGGAAATACATCGGCGAAATCGCGCACAGTACGGATACTATCAATGCTAGGAACATCAACAGAGGTATCTTTAATAGAAGCAAGAAAACCAAGACAGCCATGCGAAATCAAAGTCCGGGCTTTCATAGCCGAAATAATCTTTACAGATTTCAGAGGTTGGGAACCAGAATAAACATAATCAGGATGGTGAAGATCACCAAAGATCACCTTACGAGCATAACAATCAATGGTCGCCTTATGAGTAGCTAACCAGTCCATACCCAGAATAATATCAAAATCAACCATATCAATGGGAAGAAGGTTCGCAGGACGAATGCGATCATCGAAACGGAGGGAACAATTAACATACTCAACATCAATAATCACATGAGTTTTCATCGGGGTAGCAATAGATATTCGGTTCATTAATTGAGTTGGGTTTACGTTTATTTTATTTGCAAGTGATGTGGATATTATGGAATGCGTAGCACCGGTGTCAAATAAAACGTAAACAATACGATCACCAATATATAGAAAACCCGTAATAGTACCTGAGGTGCTAGCTGCCTGGTCACGTGTCATAGAATAGACCCGGCCTGAATTAGGAGCGGTCCTAGTATCAACTTTAGTTTCACCAACATTCTTCTTAGGACAGTCCTTGACTTTGTGAGAGGTAGATCCACAAGAGAAGCAACCACCAGAAGCTTTGTAACAAGGACCCGGATGTGGTTTCCCACATGTAGTACACAAAGGAGGAGGAGGTAAAGCCTGAACAGCACCTCTCTGACCAGAAGATCCCGACTGCTGATACTGCTGAGAATCCCTACGCCGGTTATTACCACTCTGACCCTGACCCTGACGGTCACCACCATACCGACCATAATCCTGCCGGCCCTGGTTCCTAGAATCCTGACGCCTATAATCACCACCTCGGTCCTGGCGACCCTGCTGATCATGCCCATGGTCCTGACGACCCCGAACATCCTGCCTCTGGTCCTGACGACCATGACCCCGAGAATCCTGTCTTTGGTCCTGCCGACCCCGAAAATCCACCCGGTTACCATCCCTATCACGCTTATTAGATCTCCTGTCCTCATGCAGCAACTCAATGTTGCGCGCAGCATCCTGAACACTAGCCACATCCTCATATGGAGTGTTAACAATCCGGTCTAACACCCATCCCTTAAGAGCCCATTTGAAGTGACGAGCCTGTCGAACTGCATCCCCAGTAACCTCTGGCCCAACGAAACTGGCCAGACGTAAGAATCGCTGCATAAAGTCTCCTGAAGACTCATGATCACCCTGACGAATCGACCCGTATTCCCTCTCATATCTCAGCTTTTCTGCCATCGGAATGTACTGCTTATAAAACACCTCAATGAACCCTGCCCACGAACAAGTCTCAGCAAAATCATCCCCCTTTGCCTGCACAAGGGCAGTCCACCAATTCTGAGCGTCACCTTCCAGCTTGAATGTAGCCAAACGAGTTTTAAACTCGTCAGCACATCCGAGAACCCTGAACAATTTCTCGACGTGGGTGATCCAGTCCTCTGCCTCATGAGGAGTGGTAGCGGACTTAAACGAAAGAGGCTTGAGCTTGATGAACCGCTCAATCCACACATGAATACCGACCGGTGGGGGAGCGGGTGGATTACCGCCACCTCCAGACGGACCTTCCCCACTACGGAGTCTTTCGGTGACCTCGGTCACCACCTGAGCAGAAAGGTTAGGGAGAACGTTTTTCAAAGCATCAGCAATCATGGCTTCGAAATTTGGAGCATCATACTCGTTAAAGCGCGTGTTCACCATCTGAACGATTACAAAAAGGATTAGCAACTCAGATAGAATATGACAGAGCAGATCAAGAATATGTGACAGATCAAAACAGGAAAAGAGTGCGCGAAAGGAAACCTAAGTTCTACCCAATCCTCACAGGTCACGAGCCTAAGCTCTAAGGGTTTCGGATAACCTGTCTCTGATACCATAAATTGTAACACCCCAACCCGTAAGGGTAAAGATATCACAATAATGGCTTCATATCAGATTACAAGCATTAAATCCAAAACATCATAAGTCCATAATATAAATGGTCAAAGGAAATAAGTCAACACAACTTATGTCCAAACAGAAATAAACCGAAGTACATAATCCAAAATGCCTAAACAATGGCATAACAGAAATAGAGTCCGAAATGATATAACTAGAATGCTAAGATTAAAGCTTCACACAGTTGCTCTCATCCCCAAAGCTAAAACCCAGATCCAAGCTTAAATACCTGCCGTACATGAAAAGAAACGTACGGCTGAGCTTAAAAAGCCCAGTGAACAGATACATATACAAAGTAATAATAATGAAATAGAAATGGATATGGTGCATGGGGAAAAGTCATAAGGTATAAACAAGAGACAGAAAATAAAAGAAGAATAGGATAGTCGTCTACCACGAGCCCAGAACATATCAGATAGTATCCATCATAATCTAGAGGGGATGCCTCTTAAGTAACCAGATAATATGAGGGGTGACCTCATGTATCAAATGGAGTGATCAGCTCCCAGATAGTTGTGAAAGGCGTGTATTGCACACAGCACCAGTCACCAGACAAATCATATCATAGCATATACAGTTAAATCCACTTAAACAGATCAGATCTAGGATTGCAATCCATACGCCCCCCAGAAACATATATATAATCATAATCAAAATAATGCGCATATCATAATCAGAATGGGGACGGTGTGAGGAATCACTCACCCACACATGAGTCATGCCAGTGGTGCATCACAGACACGGCCAGGTTACCTTCCTGGCTAGGTAACAGAAAAATGGCTCGGGTGTCAAACTAAGAGTCAGATAACATATCATAATCAGAGGGTCATATATCAGAGGTCAAATCAGATGGTCCATAATAGATGGTTCATAATAGATATATCAGATGTGATAACAAAGGTCCGAATCAGAGTGTAACCAGAAAGGTTCATAATAAAAGGGTTCATAGCAATGGTTTTGGGAAAAACTTAAACGAATCAGAATCAGAATCATAACCATGAGATAGGACACCCTTACTGAAAAAGGGCAGAGTATCTGTACCTTATTGCAAGCAAAATAAAACCAGAAATAGCAAACACTGACAAGCTCAGGATCTCTCCTTCTTCACACCTAAAGGAGTAGAAGGGGATTACAAATCATTCTTAATTAACCATCTTTCCATTTTAAGTAACTTTCCCTTTTTAGTAAGTTTCCACTTTTAGAAAGTTTCCATAATTAGAAAGTTTCCACTTTTAGCAATATTTATTACATAGCTTAATTTGGTTAACACCTGCTGGAAATAAAGTATTTTTATCATATTTACACTTTTGGTCCTTTTGGTTTACAAAGTTACATAATATATCCTTAATTTCCATTTTCAAATCTTAATTAATAATAATTACCCATTAGTCCAATAAATTCCCAAAATTACACATTTCATCCTCATTATATTTTTATGTTCGAACCATACTCAACTTTTCAGAAATTACAAGTTTAGTCCCTCTTTTAAATTATTTTACAAAATCGAATTACACTTTGTTACATGAACATTTTAATCCTTTAAATTCTAAAATTTACACATGACACCCCTAACTCATATTTTATTCAAATAGGACACATCCCAAAATAAGTTCTAAAATAATCCTTGGGTTTTAAAAGTTACAAAACAAGCCCTCCTATTTTAATTAAATTCCATACGATTTAGCAACTTTTCAAAAATTACAATTTAAATCATTTAAATCTCATATTTACACATAGGCCCTTCATTTTATATTTTATTCACCTTCGACACTGATTTATACACTTTACAAAAATGACCCCTTAGTTTCAGAAGTTACGAAATACACCCTTACATTTTTAAAAGTCCAATTCGCATGAAATTTCAATTCGACAAACCCTAATTTACAAGGCAATCATGAGCTAATCATTATCAATCATTTGACCTATCATTTTACTGTATTAATTATTCCAGAAACACATCCAAACTCAACCCTAATCGAAGCTAGGGTTTTCACAAAGTCGATCCAACCTTTTCCATTTTTAGCGATAGAACAATATTTCACCATGATCAAATCTAGCTTCAAATATTCAGGTTCTCATTTTTCTCAGGCCATTTAGATCATATAGAGTCCATGAAAAATGATTACAACATCCAGAAAATTCGCATATGATATTACATGTTTATTTCGTGTTTTACTCATTTTAATTCGAACGATTTGATTAAGTTTGCATGAGTCGAAATATCTATTTTATCTGAGTTATATGAAGATAATAGATCATAGGAAAAATACCAATTCAGAGATTAGACGCGTGAATGAGCCCAAACAGAAATTACACCTTGTCGAGTGGAATTGAGTACCAAGAATTCCTAGCGATCAAACGCGACCTCCACGACCTTAGAGAAATTTTATATAGGGTATACATGACGTAAGGAACATGAGAAAATTGATAATGGAATTTTTAGATGACCGAATGAATTAATTTGTGATCTTACCTATCGAATGGAAAATAATTCCTAGCGATCGAATGAGAGCCTCCCACGACCTAAACCCAATTTTCTTAGCTTCCTTAATTCACAAACAACACCAGAAAAATAGCCTCGGATTTCCAGAAATTCGTATGATAAAATGGTGGAATTATTGTGTGTTTTTCTTCAATCGGCACTAGGGAAAAATAGGGTTTTGTGGATCTTAATTTATTTAAGGTTAGAGGAGCGTCTAGGGGAGGGTTTACAGCACCAAGAATCACGGAAATAATCAAGGCCCATGAATGTGATTTAAATTTCCCTTAAATGTAATTTTATTTCTTGTTTTAAAATCAATTTAATTGTTATTTATCCATTCGGTTGAATCAAGGGCAATTTGGTAATTTTGTAACTTTTATAAATATTAATCAAAGTTGTTAAAATTATTTTATATCATGTCTTGTTCTTTTCCAGAAGTTTGGGATCGATTCGGTACTTTTATAAGCTTTTAAGAAATTTTATAATTGGTAGGGGCAAAATGGTCATTTTACACGTTTTGGATTTTTAGGTGTTACAAAATCCATATCCTTAAACTCTTCTAAACCTGTATGAGCCAAATCAATTCTTGGAGGGACAAACATTCCTCTATTTGGGGGTGCAACTGACTTATAACCTAAACCAGACTTAGCTTTATTAAGTATTTGACTCTCTACTATTTTCTGTACCCCTTTTGATGTGTACTCTAGAGTGTCAACACTTAACTTTATATTTTCTTTTTCTTTCTTAAGTGTCTCTAGTTCATATACAAGTCCACTCATCTTGTCATCTTTCAGTTACAAATCTCTCTTTAACACAACTATATCATCATTAAAGTTAGACTCATTCTTTCTATAAAAATCAAGTTGTTCTTCCAAAACAGCTAGTCCTCTTTTATGATTAGACAGACTAAAATTCACTTGATTAAATTCTACTCTAACATCATCATACTGTTTCCTAAGAGTTTCATAATCTTTTAAAGCATGACAAGTGTTTGAGCATTTTTGAACTATATGTACCTCAGAGTCTGAAAAGGCCATCAATGCAATGTTGGCTGGCTCTACTTCCTCTTCCATAAAGCTCAAATCAAAACCAACTCCATCCATAGCAACCATTTCCTTTGAGGAAGAAGTTTCTTCCACATTCACTGTCCTCCTATTCTAACTCTTGTTTCCATTCCCATTGCTCTGTTTTCTAGGACTTCTACATTCCTTGGCAAAGTGCCCCATCTTATGACAATTATAGCACTCTACCTTGGACTTATCATACCCAGCTACATCTCTTCCATTGAAGGTGATATTGTTCCCAGTTCTTTGATAATACTTCTTAGCCCTAATACTTATCAAGGCCAACTGCCACTTTAAATCCATAGCTTCCAAATCATCTTTAGCAATCTGAAGAAGATCTTCATTGTAGATTTGAGACCCACCTTGTTCTGACACAAATGCATATATGGTCTCCTCAGTCAAGCCAGCAGTACTAGTTTTTACACTAGCAGTGCTAACTTTAGGGCTAGCAGTACTAACTGCTTCAACATCATCAGAACTGTTATTGTTGGAAGATGATAAGAATGCTGTGTTTCCAGAACTTGAACTAGTACTTCCTCCTTTCTTCACCTTTTGTTCAACAATCTTGAGATTGTTGTATAATTCATTCAGTGACATCTTTTCCAGTTCAGGCTTATTGCTCCAGACAACCACACAGGTGTTCCACTCAGCAGGTAGACTATTGAGAAACTTCATATTGAGATCTTCTTGTGGAATCACAATTTTCAGAACATTTAGCTGGCTGACAATCTTTTGAAGTCTATTAAAGATATGATCAAGTGATTCAGAGTTTGAGGCACTAAAGTTCTCATAATTCTGCTTAAGTAGGGTTTTCTGTGCCTTCTTGGTGGCTTCATTGCCACCAAATCTCTCCACAACTGCTTCAAAAAGTGTCTTAGCAGTCTCATAGTGGCTAAAATTTAACACTTGATCATTAGGAATTGCCATGAGTAACAAATTCCTAGCCTTCTGATCATTCTTCTTTTTGACTCTTTCATCGTTTGTGACTGGCTCAGTGTTGAGCTTTGTGGTCTTGGAACCATCTGCACGTGTTTCCTCAAAAGGTTGGTTTGAAGGAATCACCATTGATTATGATATCCCATAGTGCATAGTCTTGCACCATGAAATATTGCTCAATTCTGAGCCGCCATAGATCATATTCATTCTGTTTCAGCATGGGGAGTTTAGCAAGGATAGATGTTTGTGGTGTCTCCATGTCCATCTTCTTGGTAGCAAGAGAGTAAATACTTCTGGATCTTCTAAATCAAAGTATTAGAAACCTGTCTCTGATACCACTTGACCGGATCTAAACACGCGAATTGTGTTGAAGATACTTTGAGTGTATACTTAGTAGCACGCGGAATTTACCACCAAGTACTTAGAAGATTTAGTGTTTGGTGATTGTATGTGATCGTATGAATGTAACAGTAAGAATGATAACACACAGTTTAACCAAATGATTTGCTTCAATAACTATATGAATTACAATGAGATTGTGAAGCTCTATCAATAATGCATGTATATAAAACTTAATCTAGGATCTCCTTTTATAGGACAAGGAGTCCTTTACAAGTAAACTATCAATCGTATAATCCTATACAAATAAGATATACATCATATCTTTTCTATATTTATCCATGCACGATTCAGTCTTTATCTAATAAACAGTACTAACTTCTTATACCAACAGTACTAACTGACTTAGTACTGATAGTGTATTCTTGAACGATCTTCAGCAGTACTAATTTATGTATGAGCAGTACCAACTGTTAGTTTAATTCCCAACAATTATGTCTTACTATGATGCTGTGCATACATGTAATGACTACCCATGACCTTATACAAAAATCTCGCCATTTATTACTCCCCATAGTAGACAAATGATTTCTCGCAACCCAAACCACACTCTAGACAACAGTCACCTTCCCTACCTCCGAACATAGACAACCGGTCAACTGATAACATAACAAGTGACAGAAACTAGGACCACTATTGACAACAAGGAACCCAAACATTCATACTAGAGACATATAATCTTAACACATGGAACATTAATAAAAGACCTTGTATTAATTGTTTTATAAAAACAATCAATCAAGTTATTAATATCATGTTATCCTAACCAGACTTATCAGGACATTACTTAAGAATATTATCATTCTATGACTAGGCTATAACCATAGAACCCTCTAAGATAAATTTCGGAAGAAAACTTGATGAATTAAGAGAAAGTTGCAGAATTTCAAATGAATTAGTTTATTCCTTAACAGTTTATACCAATAGTTAATCATTTATCTACGATATTAACCAGACACATCGTAAATTTATGAATTTGAATTGGTTATAACTTCGCATTATGACTACCTACTAGGACTAGGTAAACTCAAATTAGGCTAAAAATTTCACGGGTATTAGATCAACATAAAGAGTGACCAAACCTACCATTACCCTAACCTAAGGTATTAAGCAAAATAACCAAAAGCGAAAACTTGATGATAGAAAAACCACAATACCAATTGGAAAGCCAAGCCTAGTGCAAGAGAATAAGAACTCATTAAGAACCCAACAGTGTCAAAGGATGACTTTAGAATTTAAGCAGAAGATAAATTCCTGTAGTAGCTAAATAAATTGAGGCTTAGAACTCCTTAAGTTGTATTTCCTTTCATATCTTTACCTTAGTTACGATGGATGTAACCTAAGAGTAATAAACTACCTTTCTACCATATGAAGCCTTCATCTTGTAATATTTCCGTAATAATCATGATCTACGTTTAGTTTCAATACTTATTCTATCCTTCTTTACCCTGTTCATAGATATTACATAGCAATACACTGTTATACTATTAGGAGATTTAGTGAATAATATTTCTGATCGAACAATAGACTATCACTACCCTGTAGGATCCCTAGACGAACCCTAAGATTTATTTCGAGAATATCCCATTCATACCCTAGGAAATCCCTAACCCATCATTGTAGTGTAGACTAAAATTTTCTTATTCTTTAGAAAAATAATTATGCTGTTATTTTCAAATAACAACACGTTGTACACCATCTAAAACTTTTTGAAAAACATAAATACCACAGTAACTGAGCCACACATCACATCATTTGGTCCTCAATTATACATAGCCTGATCAACTATGTATAATTTAGGAAGAATCGTGTAGTGAATTGGACAGTTATCTTTTCAGATTTTCTAATAACAATTTTCATTCAAATGCAAAATATTAAAACAAAACAAATTGTTTATAAACTATCACTTTTTGATACAATAAATGTCTGCAACTACTACCCAATACCTCTAAGATAGGAAATTGACAAAAATTATGAATAGAAAAACCCTAAGAATTCACAAGGACTTATAGCAAAAGGTACAAATTTTATTAGAAGCCTCGAAAATTCATACATAGCGAAATAATTAAAAACGGAAGTACTAAGGTTACAATGATTACAAGATAAGGAATAGAATCACTAATAGGTTGACCCGCCATGAAAATAAGGATCGCCACCAACAACACAATAGCTAGAGCCACGACAGGATGAATTACCTTGACTATCCTGCGTAATAGATACCACGAGACTAGATATTAGGCATAAGAATGAATAAGTTTTATTTCACTAAGGATTACCTAGAAAAATAACCCTTACCCCCATATCTTGTCTACCCCGATAGAAAGGACCACAATAGGCATAAGGACCGCTAGGACGCAAACCAAAAACACATAATCTTCATTAGGTACGTAAGCCAAATAGGAAACCGCAAGAACCACGTAAACGATTGCTAGGAATGTAATAAGGTGCGGCATTTTGAGGTTTTTATGAGAGAAATTAGTGGTGAAAGAATGAGGATTAAAAATGGGGTATTTAAAGGAGAAAACTAGCCGTTACACGACCGTTATATAGCCGTTATTTTACTGTTCATAGGCGTTAAGAATCACTATTCCTGACCGTTACACAACACTATTCACAGCCTTTAGATTTATTAGGTGGCAAGACATTCAAATTTATTTCACCTGGTAGGAATAAGATTGACAAAATTACGTTCCTTTAACTATCAAATCGAAATCCCTAGACGACCTTTTTAGGCCAAAGATATGACCAAGGAATAATAGCGAAACGATATTATTGGATTCATAGGACATAAATATAAGATAATATTATATATAATATTATTTTTAAACTTGAGGCATTTTAAGCATATCAAACCCTCATTACAAAATCAAATCATTGTACGATTTCCCATTCTCATATTCCCTATCTAAATAGGTTAGAAATCTAAGCTTGACTCTCTCTATACTTCGCTTTTCCCAACCTCTCAACCAACATAAACTGAATCTCGGGACGAGATTCCCTCAACGGGGGGATACTGTAACCATTGTGAAAATCCCACATTAAAATAAACTATCTCTCAGAGTACTTATCCTTTTCTACGTGTAATTTTTTTTTTAATTATCTGATCATAACTATTATTTTATGTGACGTAGATCACATCCTCGATAAACGTGCTCGCATGCAACCCAACCTCAACATACTTAATGTTTACTTTATATAAACATTTTCATATGAAACTTTAAGAAATCTCATTTGTCATTTTACGTTAAATTGTTAACGTACGTATATAACTAAACGTTTCTTACCTAATAGAATTTCCAATAAACCCTAAACTACTAAAATAACAATCATGGATAACTAAACCCTAAAAATACTAAAGTACAACTCATTCAACTAAAGTACAAACATCTAAAGCCCAGAAACCCTAATTCTACTTTAACTCCCGATAAAACCCTAATTTCATAAAACTATGATTTTATGTACTAAATTTACAAACTCTAATTTATATAAGATTTTTACAAAATATTAATGTACAAGTCATTTAAGCCAAGGTACAAGTCTTTTATGTATAAAACTATATATTAATAAAAACCCTAATAAAACCCTAACTATATTTAATTTAAAGCACAATTTACAAGTCTTTCATACATAAGCCTTAAAATTAAATTTTTCTAAACTCACTAAATATAAGTACAAATCTCTAAACTTAGTATACAAGTGCCTAATGCACAAAATCCAAAAATCTCATTTATATACTTTATAACATAATAAAAACTAACATATAATTTATTTAATTTAACCAAACATTAAAAATAGATTTTCTATATTTCTAAACCCTAAGTACAACTCTATTAAGCTCATGGTATAACTCTTATAAGCACAAACCAATTTCTTCCCTTCCTTCATAAAATTCGACCTACATACTAACTTAAGTAAACCCTAAAATTTATTTCTAACTAATATTTACCTAAACCTAAGCCTTGAACTAACTTAGTTACCATCCCTAAACCCTAAATACTACTCAATAAAACCTATGTACCACCCTATTGAGCCATTCGAACCATGTCCCAAATCCTTAGTCCAAGCCCTAGTCGAATTCAAACTAAATTAGTTCCTTAATGAAACCTACCCCATATGTCCCCTCCTAAGACCAAATTTCTCCACATCATCTTGCCTCCCTAAGTAGTTAGTTTCTATGGATTTTAAACAAACCACATCACCTCCCATTCAATAACCCACGACATTTCCCCCTCCTCCATCCACTTGGCATCCAACTTGACAAGACACATCTCCATGTCTCCTTCTTAACCCAACAAGATGACATAATCTCTTTAGAAAACCGTAATTCTCATCCCTCTATAAATATCGCCCTATATTTCCTCTACATACTCACTACCAATCGAACCACATCAAACAACCCCAAACCCAATAACCTACTGATAAAACAGCCTCATATAAGCTAAAAGAAAGATCTTAGAAAGCTTGGGAAGAAGGAAAAACAATTGTGTTCAAGATCCAAGTTAATTCGACATATATAACCCTAATCGGAATAATATCCAAGTAAGTAATTCTAGCTTTATTTCATTTCTTTTTATCAATCCTAAATACTCTTAAAAAAATTGTTAATTAATCCCTAATAAACCCCAAGATTAAAAACTACACTTTTCATTTTCTTTTCTTTCCTGTTCGAACCAAAAACCAAACGCCCTTAATATTTTTTTTAAGAGAAACAAATCAAGGAACCTTAAAGCCGTTAGAGATAGATTAAATATACTCATTAACATGTTAACATAGCTAAAAACAGGTTAGAACACTTAGAAATCCAAAGAACCGCTCGCTTTTCTTTTTCTGGTTTCTGTCGAGAATCAGCTTCCGTCACCCAACTTTGAACCTACTAATCGACCCCTAAACGAACTCAATAAATTCCAAACTTTTGCCCTATTAAAGATTACCTAGCTAATTCATTTTAGGAGAAAGAACGTTGTGAAAAGGTTAACATATCACAACTTTATTCAAATCCCAAATCTGCCCCTTATCGCTAAACTAAAAACCAAATTATTATTCCTTTCAGTTTTTGTTCCAGCGACCCAATTTTGGACATACTTTTCGACCACTAAATGACCTTTATAAATTTTGAATTTTGGCCAAGTTATAAACCACCTAGCTAACTAATTTTAGAAAGAAGAACGTTGTAAAAAGATTTAACGGTCACAAAGTTATCGGGTCTCAAATATCTGTCTATCGCTAGAAACTAAACTTATTTTTCCAGTTTTTGTCAAATCAGTGTCTTACTTGACCAACTTTGAGAATTTATTTCGACCCTCATTTGACATCCAAAAATTCTGAAAACTTACCACATAAGAGACCACCTAGCTAGCTACATGTAGGAAAAAGAATAACGTAAAAACATGCCCTCGCCTCGCTTTTATTCATATCCAAAAACTGTTGGTCGCAACATATTTGATATGTACCATTTTAATTTTTACGAGACTAATAAGTTTGAAAGGTATACCCATAAGCTATGAATAAGCTGATTATTAACTTATTATAACTTTTAGAAAAAGATCATAACGAGTCGTGCCTTTCCTGAATTTTTAAAACGCGTTTTGAATAAATAAGGACGTCGGGTGAAACGTCAAAAATGCTTCAAGGGTATTTTCTGTCGAGACTCTAACTAATTTTTATAACACGGATTTAATTTGATGTCGACATGCAACTTAGGGGTAAAAAGTGTCAATTTCGAAACTATAAGGTAGAAACTGTCATTTGACCAAAGTTCAAGGGTATAAACTGTCAATATATAAAAATTTAGGGGTAAAAGTATAACATTTTATAATTTTTATTATTATTATTACTATTAATATATATATATTCCGATTTAATTTATAATAGAAATTAATAAACGTAATACGTTTATTTCGAAAACGAATGAGATATATATTTAACGAACAAATGAACGAACGGAAACATAAAAATGAACAATAAGATAAAATCTTATCCAACTTTTGAAGAGACTTCATGTTGTCTCAATTAAACATTTAACCATCAACCAAAAACGTTACGAAACAAATATTAAAAACTTACATATTGGAATGTGAATTACTGAAACTTGACATAACGAACAAGGTTGCGTGCCGGAGACGTTTATCAACTCTGTATAACTTTGTTTTCCATCCCGACTGTCAAGGTGAGTTCATAGTCCCACTTTTCTTTATTTGTTTTCCAAACTTGTGGGGAGATACATGCTACCAAACCGAACACAAGTATTTTCCTGATTGTTATTGCACTAAGTTAACTGTTCCCTATTTATATTTATTATTTAAAAGTTCCTCGTATCATGCACCATTAGTCACCTGCTGGGTGAGCGCGAATATGTGAATGGATCTAATGGCCTGACGACCCATTTGTACTAATCGGATGTATATATTTGTGGTAGCCGGTTAGACAGATGCATTATATTTGAAATCTAATCTTGGGGGTAAACCACTTTCATTTTTATATGTTAGTGAGACTGGAAACTGTCAACGCATTGCGTGTGATGAGGTTTAGTGCAATATTCCGAATTGTGATATAACTGATTTCTTTATATTTAGCTTGTGTTCAAAACTGATTATAACTTTAAACGCTATAGATTCACTCAACCTTTGTGTTGACTTTTTTGCATGTTTTATCTCAGGTAACTAGAAATATGACTTTGGCACGGAGTGGCCGTGGACTTTCTTTTTATGATAAAAGTGTCCACTATGTTATCATTCAACAAATAATGTAACTTTTATAACGTATTTCCGAATCTTCCTCTGGGACCTATATTATGTACTCTGATTTAAATAATGAATGATGACAATTTTATTTAAAATGTCTCTTTTCGAGTCGTTTTCTATTCTCATGACTATGATATTAAAGTAACACCCCAAACTTGTATTCCGCTGCGTATATCGAAAACGGGGGAGTTACACGTATCCTCTTTATATACTAGAAGATTAGGGTTACAAAGGATATATTCTAATAATATAAAAGATCTTCTGTATTTGTAAACTTTCATCCTTTGTCTTCTTTAGTCCTTCATCTTTCACACTTGTTTCATTCTTCACTTGTAATTTTGTACTTATCAACTCAAATTATAATTCCCAACAACTAACAAACATACAGCGTGACCTTTTTCTTCTTTGATGCTCAAGACGAATCAAGAACGCGTTTAAATGGCTTCAAGATCCTGAGATGGTTCTCGGTTATGGTGATTTGATGTTGTTTGCGTTGTTTGTTTTCAAACCGAACAAAAAGAAAGATTGTAACAGTTTTGTTATGGTCCTTTCTTGAATAAGTTCGGATATTTAAAAAGAAGTGTGTTTTTCATATAGATCTATGATGTGTTCTTGTGTTAGATCTATAAGGATCTATTAACTTGACATGATTAGAACCTGAGATCTTGTTTATTTTCTTTTTCTTATTGTTTTCGAGTCTTGGTGATGTATGGAGATTGGATTACTATGAGATGGGGATGGATTTGTAGTTGTGGATTGTGGCGATGGGATTTGTTATAGTGGTTTGTTGTTGAGTCTAGGATAGTGAATTTGATTTGGACCTGTGATGTTAAAACTGAGGTCAAACCACGCTGTTGAATGTTGGCAGCAGTTCCGGTGGCTGTGGCGGGTGAAGAAATGGTGTGTGTGATGATTGTGTTTATTTAGGGCAGCGAAAGAAGGGTAAACTTGGGATTAAATGCCAATATATTTTGTTTTAATTGCTGCAGATGGTTGGTATACTCATAACTGCAGGCACCTTTAATATTCATCCATTTAATCCGGTGATGGCGTCTAATTGTTTATGATAAATACCCAGCATTAAACATGACCCACATTAATCATGACCGCTTTACATTTATAAGACTACTCAATCTTTTAGTATATAAGATATATTTAATGTGATATCAAATAACAACATTTTATTAGGATCATATATCCTATGTTTAACGTTTGTTTTATATTATTTTATATGAGAATTGATACTTAATCGCTTACTTTTATAAATCTCAATTATAAACAAGCATTTGGAGAAAGTTAGCTATTTTGGATGTAAATTATAGCAAAATTGATCAAGATTGAAAAGTCTACTGAACTGAAGAAAGATACGCCGTATCATTTTAGACAGATACGTCGTACATCAAGACTTAGACGATTATAAAGACCATTGCCTGACTTTGAAGCATACGCCGCATGGACTTTATCCCATGCGCCGTATATGAAACCTTGGTCAAACGAAGTAAATCCAACTTGTTCTACTCTAGATACGCCGCATGACATCCCAGAGATGCGGCGTATTAATCTTAAGACTTCACCAGAAATCCAAGATATTGAAGACATGCATACGCCATATAAAGACTGAAGATGCGCCTTATCATATGGCGGTGTACGAATATTCCTGAATATAATAATCTTGGACCCCACGCTAAGTTACCTAGATACGGCGTATCAATTCTGTTTCCAGAATGTATAAATACCCCATTCGACTGCCAAAGTCAACACATAACACACATAACCTACCACAGAAGGCGACGACCAGACCACAAAAGACACAACCAGAAGGACGAATTCAGAGCAATAAGAAGGTCCTGCTAGTACTTTAATTTGTAGGAAGATTCGTTTAATTTGTATTAGTACTCTTTTAATCGTTGAGTTAGCGTCTTGTTCACTATTTGATCGGACTTAATTGTTTCCAGCTTTTATAAAGAATATTTGATGTTTTATTGGTCACTTATGCGTATGTTTTGATTACATAGATAGTTTATCGTGCCTTTTTGACCTTAGGCTCGCACAATTACTTCATTAACATTGTTTGCATGATTAATGTAAGCCCTTAACCGGGATAAATAATATATAAACTTAGTAATCATTAAGGTGGACTTTATGCGGATATCTGATTAACCGTGATAGGATTAGTCCGTCGAGAAGACTTAATACCCGAAATCTAGACATTTAGACTGGATCTAGACATTGAAATGATATACGCATACACTTAAGCAACCACTGAGAGAGAATAGATTTTAGTACTCATCTTATATAACTAAGCAGTTAAGCGAGTGAAAAATATTCCTTACTATCGGCCAAGCCTCTTATCTGTATCTGTCTTCTATTTGTGTACGTGTTTGTCAATCGCCTTGTTACTTCTATTTACTGTTTTACTTAATCTACACATCGTGCCAGCCTCTCAGGCTGAAAACCCCCTTGCGTTAGATTAGGTTTAATTAAACTAACTTTAGGAATAAAATACTGATAGATACTTAAGTGTTAACGTTCCACTCATAGTGATCGACACTCTACTTACCAACTAGGCTACATTGATCGAGTACACTGCCCGTTAGTGTTTGTTATAGGTTAAGTCGGCTAAATATAAATGTAAAACTTGATAAAATAATCTATACCTACAACGAGAACACATCAGAAATTCAATGGCAGATGAAGTGTTAGTCAATAAGGGGTGTGTTTGGTGTTAGGCAATTAGTTTAGAACATATGCCATAATTTACTTATACATATTTGTTGACTTATAAAAGTCAAACATGGTAAGATTTGGATTCTTACAAGTGTGTGACTAAGACCCATATGAAGTGGAATGGTATTAAACATCAGACTTCATGTCCAGATAGACTTCATGTGCCGATAGGCATGGAACATCAGACCCATATCAATTCTTACTTGTAAAGAAGCCCGTATGACCATTTGAGGGTGTTTGGATGTTTTGTAGTGGTTATTTGGTCAATACAAGTGTGTACATACCAAAAATTATGTTTACTTTTAAAAGTAAAACATTAGTCCAAATGCAAACCAAAACATCAAATGCATACCAAAAGCACAAAAGCCAGGCATCTATCCAAAATAAGAATAAGATAATACAACATCTTTACGAGACAATGTTTTAAACAAAAAAAAAACACAAAGAAAAAAAAATATGGAGATAAAACGCAAACAAATATCAGACATTGTTTAGATTTCTACATCCATAAAGCTTTTACTTCAAATTACATTGTCATTGTTTGGAATTGTTACACATCATTAGGGATGTAAACGAACTGAACGTTCAGTGAACGGTTCGGTAAAAAGTTCGTTTATGTTTGTTTATTTATTAAATGAACGAACATGAACAATATTTTACGTTACTTTAGTTAAATGAACGAACATGAAGTAAAGTTGCGTTCGTTCATTTATGTTCTAGAACGTTCGATTATGCGTTCGTTTATGTTCATTTATTTATTTATGTTCGTATATCATATCTTTTAATTGTTTAATTTTCAAATTGGTTTGTTTAAACTTTAAACAAAACAAAACTTATAAAACAATATACTCTGCATAATTCAATAAAGTTTATATTTGTTTGTCTATGTTCATTTATGTTTGATTGTTTATGTTCGTTTAGCGTTCGCTTTGTGTGTTAATGAACGAACATAAACGAACATGAACAACTCATTTTCTTAATAAACGAACACGAACAAGAAAATTCGTCCGTATAAGCGTTCGTGCTCATTTATTTGTCCGGTTAAAATTAAACGAACGAACATGAAGAAGGCTTCATTCGTGTTCGTCCGGTTCGTTTACAGCCCTACACATCATCCCAAAATATTGTACTTCAAATTACATTTTAAACATCCTACTGATGAATAACTATTTGATGGGCCAAGGACTCCATAAGTTGGATCAACCAAAAACTCCACAACCTACTGGACCTGCAAATCATGATAAAAAGTTATCAGGTTCACAAATACGTATAAACAAGCCAATGTGTGATCAGCTTCACAAACACGTAATCAAAGACTCGGAAAAGTTATCAGGTTCACAAACACACCAAAAACGATATGCAAATCAGTAAAAAAATGGGAAAATAATGAATTGTATGTAACCTCACCGTTAAACACTTTCCCAGGACATCATTCATTGCCCCTTTTTTATTGTTAAACTTTGTCTCCAATGACTCTTAATCAAAGCACAATAAACCTGCTGATACCACCCCTTTTCTGCTTCCACATTCATCACTTCACTGTCTTTAATCACTAAACCACCAGCTGCTGCTACTGATTTGTTTTTCCCTTTTCCAACACACACATCTTCAATCATTCTCTTTTTAACCCCAAACATCACACAAACAAAAAACCACATACTTTTTCTACCTCAGAACTATTAAGTAACAAAAACACATTAACACAAATAAATCAAGTGACTATAAACACATAACCAACCAAATAAAACATACCTTATAATCACCATCAATAGAATTAAACCCACACAAGTGGACATAAGCATTCTTCTTACACAAACCCTCAAAACTATAATCAAGAACATGAAAAGGCATAAATTATAACAGATGAGTGGATAAAATTCAACATGCAAATGTTAACCACTACAATCAAGGTAACAACTCTGGCATAAAATAAACAACCCTACTCCATTTTTAACCCGAAACATCATATAACAAAAAAATAGTCGCTATTTTCTTTACCTCAGAACTACAAACTAATAAATAACTCAAATCACTATAAACCCATATGATGATATCAAATAAGTACATTTTATTGGCATCATTTATCCTATGTTATTCTTTTGTTTTATGTTATTTTATATGAGAATCGATACTTAATCGCTTACTTTTGTAATTCTCAGTTATAAGCAAGCGTTTGGCGAAAGTTAGCTATTTTGGACGTAAATTGGAGCAAAATAGATCATGTTGAAAAAGTCTACTGAACTGAAGGAAGATACGCCATATCATTCTAGACAGATACGCCGTATATAAAGACTTAGACGAATATGAAGATCATTTCCTAAATTTGAAGCATGCGCCATATGGAATTTATCTCATACGCCGCATATGAAACCTTGGTCAACAAGAGTATCCGACTTGTCTTACTCCAGATACACCGCATGACATTCCAGATATGCGGAGTATCAATCTCAATACTACACCAAGATAATCCAAGATACTGAAGAACATGCGCCGCATGAAGACTGAAGGTACGCCATATCTTATGACGGTGTACGAATATTCCTGAATATTATAATCTTGGACCCCACGCGAAGTTACCTAGATATGCCGTATCAAGTTAGTTGATACGCTGTATCGACCCTGCTGACATAAACTATATAAACTCCATTCGACAGCCACATTCGATATTCAAGTGCAACACAAACCCTAAGGAGAAGAATACAGACGAATTGGCAGCACAAGACACAACCTAAAGGAAGAATTCAGAGCAGTAAGAAGGTCCTGCTAGTAATTTAGTTCAAAGGAAAACTCGTTTACTTGTATTAGCAATCTGTTAATGGTTGAGTTAGTGTGTTTTTCACTATTTAATCAGACTTAATATTTTCCAGCTGTTATAAAAAGTATTTGATGTTTATTTGGTTTCTTTATGCATGTTCTTTGATTACGTATTAGGATTTATCGCGCCTTGTCAACGTAGGCTCGCGCAATTACTTCATTAACATAGTTTGCATAGTTTATTTAAGCCTATAAAAGGGATAAATAATACATAAACCTATTAATCATTAAGTGTTTACACACCTGTAACTAAGACTCCACTGAGAGAGAATAGATTTTAGCACTCATCTTATACAGCTAAGCATTTAAACGTGTGACAAGTTTTCCTACTGTCGGCTCGACCTCTTATCTGTGTCTGTTTTCTATCTGTGTATGTGTTTGCCATTCGCTTATTCGTTCCCTTAGTTTTATTTACTGTTTTATCTAATCTACACAATCGTGCCAGTCTCTCAGGATGAAAAACCCCCTTGCGTTAGATTAGGGCATTAGAACTAACTTATGATTAAAATACTGAGAGATATCTAGGTGTTAACGTTTCACTCTTAGTGTTCGACACTCTACTTACCAACTAGCTACATTGATCGGGTACACTTCTCGTTAGTGTGTGTTGTAGGATAAGTCGGCTAAATATAAATTTAAAACTTGATAATATAATCTATTCTACAATGATATACGCACGCATCAAGTTTTTGGCACCGTTGTCGGGAAGTGAATTGTTAATACTAAAATATCTGTTAATATTTTAATTTAGAATTAACTTAATTAGTTTTTAATTTTTTAGTTTTTATTTGCTAACTTTGTTGTGTATTTGTATTATTTGCATTCATTGTATTTTTCTGCATATTTTCTGTTTTTATGTTTGTTTGTTTTCTGTAATTTTTGTTTATTTTTCATTTTTCTGTTTTTCTGCATTGTTACTATCTGTTGTATTTTGGTGAACTAAACGATACAGCGCATCTATTTATTAGATACGGCGTATTGCGTTTTTATTTTATATACAACGTCTCTTATTTAATTAATTCGAGTATGACGTATTTATCCCTCTAGATACGGTGTACCATGTTTTAAATCGATTTTTTTTTCAAAACCCTAAACGCCATACGGCGCATGAGTTTTTCTCATGCGACGTATCTATCATTTATTAAAAACGAATTCGAATTCTTTAAACTAACAAGACACAGCGTATCGATTTTTGTCGATACGGCGTATCCACAATATGTGAAGATTCAAATCAATTTTCCTATCTTTTAGAAAGTTTTTACTTTGAAGCCTATTTGTTTTGTGTTTCAGGAATCATGATTAAAATTTTCCCATATTGGTTCGAAGGGACGCGAATCAAATTAACATTCGACGAGATCATATCAAGGTTTGTCAGTGAAAGCGAAAAAGAACACTGTGAGGTAGAAACCTTTATCAAGGAGTTCAAGACTACCAATGAACTCTTGCTACAAGAACAAAACAATATGATTAGGGAATTGACAATTGAAGTGCACCAATTGTCAAAAGTGGTTAAGGAAGTTTTGTTCCAAAGGCACGACCTCAAAGGAATAACGACTAGAGGTGGCAAATCTACCTTTCAAATTGTAGAAACCACTGAGGTTAACAACGATAGCAATAGGTCCCCTGGGGTTGAGAATGCTGAACCTAATGTACCAAAAGAAGTTGATCGAGAACCTGAATTCAGGAATGAACCCATTATTGAACCAACACGAGCATCCCTTCCTTTCCCTAACAGTCTAAGGAAAGAAAAAGAAGACGCTTATCAAAGAAAATTCCTGGAAAATCTTAAGCAACTTCAACTCAGCATCCCATTTATCGAAGCTCTTGTGCAAATGCCTAAGTATGCCAAATATTTGAAGAGTTTGTTGACTAACAAATCCAAGCTAGAAGAAGCTTGTACAGTAACGATAAGTGAAAGAAGCTCAGCCGCCTTGCTCAATAAACTAACATAAAAAGAAAAAGACCCAGGGAGTTTCACTATTCCTTGTCAAATTAATGATTTACACATTGGAATTGCTTTAGCTGATCTAGGAGCTAGTATAAGTTTAATTCCATTTGCTATGTATGAGAAACTAGGTCTTGGTGAACCTAAACCTACTAGGATGTGCTTAGAACTAGCCGATAGATCAATACAATATCCTAGAGGAATAGCTGAGAACATTTTAATTAAAGTTGACAAATTTAATTTACCTATTGACTTTGTTATCCTTGATATGCCTGAAAATGTTAGGACACCTATAATATTAGGTCGACCCTTTTTAGCCACTGCCCGGGCTATGATAAATGTCTTTAATAAGAAAATAACACTTAAGATAGGGGAAAACGAGGTTGAGTTTAATATAGAGCAATTTATGAAAAACCCTCCCTCCGAGGATGATGAATGTTATAGCGTTGATATTATTGATGATACTATTGACCAATTTACTTAAGTGTTATTAAAAAATGATCTGCCTGAATCTTTCCTGCTTAAAAATTTGGAAGAAACTATTGCTATAGAAGATCAAGTAGATGATAATCCCTTTATTAATGAATTTACTGCTGATTCTGTTATCTGTAACTCGATACGACATTTCGAGAATATTGATGCAGTGCATCATTCTGAAGACAGTAGTAATTGTGAAAAAGAGCAGGTTTACTCCGCTAGTGCTAATGAAATTGATGAAGTAAAACCTGCACTTAAGGACTTACCATCTAGTTTAGAATATGCTTATTTGTATGATAATGAGAATTTACCTATTATCATCGCATTCGGTCTAACAGAAAAAAAAGAAAAGTTCACTTTTGCAGGTATTAGGTAAACGCAAAGGAGCACTAGCTTGGAAAATGTCCGACATCAAAGGAATAAGCCCGTCGTTCTGTACACATAAGATCCTTATGGAAGATGAATTCAAACCTACTATTCAAACTCAAAGGCGTTTGAATCCAAAAGTCCAAGATGTAGTAAAAAATGAGATTGTTAAACTACTTGACTTTGGACTTATCTATCTAATTTCAGATAGCTCGTGGGTCAGTCCTATCCACGTTGTACCAAAAAAAGAGGAATGACTGTAGTATTGAATGATAACAACGAACTAATTCCATCACGAACTGTAACTGGATGGAGAGTTTGTATCGACTATTGCAAACTCAATGATGCAACAAGAAAAGACCATTTCCCTCTTCCATTCATTGACCAAATGTTAGAAAGATTGTCTGGAAATGATTACTATTGTTTTCTTGATGGTTTTTCAGGTTTCTTTCAAATACCAATTGCTCCAAAGGATCAAGAAAAGACAAATTTCACATACATTAAAGGAACCTTCGCCTATAGAAGAATGCCGTTTGGATTATGCAATGCCCCTGCAACCTTTCAAAGATGTATGACGGCAATCTTCCATGACATGGTGGAAGACTTCATGGACGACTTCTCGGTGTTCGGTAACTCTTTTAATAATTGTCTTTCCAATCTTGATAAAATGCTTGCTAGATGTGAAGAAACCAACCTTGTTCTTAATTGGGAAAAATGTAATTTAATGGTAAGAGAGGGAATTGTGTTAGGACATAAGATTTCTGGAAAAGGTATAGAGGTTGATAAAGCTAAAATTGATGTAATCGCTAAATTACCTTACCCGATTAATGTAAAAGGGGTTAGAAGTTTCTTAGGGCATGCTGGATTTTATCATAGATTCATTAAGGATTTTTCCATGATATCTAGCCCTATGACTCAACTGTTATTAAAAGATGCAAAATTTGATTTTTCTGATGATTGCAAAAAGGCGTTTAATATACTTAAAGAAAAATTAACTACTGCACCTACTATAATTTCTCCATACTGGAATTTGCCTTTTGAATTAATGTGTGATGCTAGCGACTATGCTGTTGGAGCGGTACTTGGTCAAAAGATCGATAAGAAATTCAAACCAATTTATTATGCTAGCAAAACTTTAAATAATGCCCAAGAACACTATACCACCACTGAAAAGGAACTTCTCGCAGTTGTTTTTGCATTTGATAAATTTCACCCATATCTTATCTTGTCAAAAACTGTGGTGTACACTGACCATTCTGCCTTGAAGTATTTGTTTAATAAACAGGACGCCAAACCTAGGCTCATCAGGTGGGTTTTGTTGCTTCAAGGGTTTAATATTGAAATTAAAGACAAAAAAGGGGCTGAGAATTTGGCTGCCGACCATTTGTCTAGACTAGAAAACCCAGCGATGGAAGTGCTGGACGAAAAGGAAATAGCTGATGAGTTCCCTGATGAACACCTTATGATGATAAAAACAAGGGGCAGCGATGATGAACCATGGTATGCTGACTTTATCAACTTTATTGCCGGAAAGAAATTTCCTTCCAAGTTGACGTTCGATGAAAAAAGAAGGTTACTCTCTCAAGTAAATGATTATTTTTGGGATGAACCATATGCGATTAAGTTATGCCCTGACAATATAATAAGGAGATGTGTTGCCGAAAATGATATACCTGCTATATTAGCGCATTGTCACTCAGGACCAACTAGAGGACATCATAGCGCCATCATAACTAGAAGAAAGGTTTCAGACGCAAGATTCTATTGGCCCAATATTCTTGAAGATGCCAAAAATTATATTAAAGGATGCGATGCATGTCAACGGTCGGGTAATATCACATCAAGAAGCGAGATGCCTCAGAATTATATCCAAGTATGCAAAGTTTTCAATATATAGGGGTTGGATTTCATGGGACCATTTCCTGAATCAAAAGGTAATAAGTATATTTTGGAAGCCGTTGATTATGTATCAAAATGGGTTGAGGCTCAAGCACTAATAAAAAATGATAGCAAGGTGGTGCTAAAATTTTTGCTAGGACTATTTTCTAGGTTTGGAGTTTCTAGAACCTTAATTAATGACAGGGGTACGTACTTCTGTAATCACCACCTCGGAAAAGCCTTGCAACAATATGGAGTCTACCACAGAGTTTCTACCGCATACCACCCTCAATCCAATGGACAGACGGAAGTCACCAATCGGGCTATTAAACGTATTCTAGAAAAATCCGTTGGATATAATCCAAAAGAGTGGTCGGATAAGCTGAACGATGCCTTATGGGCATTCCGAACCGCCTATAAAACACCCATGGGATGCACATGTTTCAGGCTTGTATATGGAAAGGCATGCCATCTACCAGTTGAAATTGAACATGGTGCATATTGGGCTTTGAAGCAACGCAACATGGATATGGAAGCAGCTTGTAAAAATTGTTTCATGCAACTTAATGAGCATTTCGAGTTGCGTGACAAAGCTTATAAGAATACTAAAATCTACAAAGAACGAACCAAACGATGGCACGATTCCCGGCTCCGTGGGGACAAAGATTTATTGGTTGGAGAAAAAGTTCTACTATTCAATTCTAGATTGAAGATGCATCCTGGAAAACTGAGATCAAGATGGACGAGTCCGTTTATTGTTAAAAGAATTTACCCTTACGGAACTGTAGAAATAAGTGATAAAAATGGTTATATATTCAAGGTGAATGGACAACGCTTAAAGAAATACTTTGATAATTACCTCGACAATGTGGATAACGAAGTTGTCGAGTTTGAACCAGAAATAATGCAATAGGAGCTGAAGACAAGTCTACCTTGAAGACTCAGGAATAAAGAAAAGTGCTCACCGGGAGACAACCCGGATTTATCTTTACTTCTTTTTGTTATCGAGTCTATCAGACCTGCACATCGATGCGGTGCATCTCTTCCCATGGATGCGGCGTATCAAGTGCACAGGTCATACATATCCTTTATTTTTCTGCATTTTAATTTTCTGCATTTTGAACAATCTGTCAGTTGATTCAATGCGGCGCATCTATGTTTAAGGATGCATCGTATCATATTTTCTGACTCGTATTTATTCCAGGATCGATACGGCGCATCCCTAACCATAGGTGCAGCGTATCAACTGACCTGATGAAATTTCTAGATTTTTAGTTTTTAATTTTTAGGTTTATTTTTACTAACCATCGATTAACATGATTTGCACTAGCTGTGATTTTCAAATTAACACAAGTTGTTTACAATGAAGTGGTGGTTACATACGTTCTAAAATTTTCTGTGTGTGTCGTACGCCATTCATGGAGGCTTGAACGCTATTTACACACAGAAAATAAAAAGTTGCTTACAAACGCATGATGGAGGATCATACCGAGCAAATCTCAGGGGTGTTTTCCGTTCTAATTCTTTCTATTTCCTGTTTTTAATTTCAATTTTAAACAATGATGACATTGTTTATCTTAAGTGGGGGGATGGAGAATTAGAACGACACTTGTCATTATTTTTCAAAAAATTTGTTTAATATGTGCTTAATATGCTTAAGTTTAAAATTTTTCTAGCATGTTTTTGTTAAATCTAAGTTGCATGACCGCACACATAACCCTTATTTCAATATTGTGAGAATTAAGCCTATTCCATTTCCTAATATTTTATCCAAATTCCACAAATATATGAGTGTGCTGGTGACTTGTATTAAACTTTAGAACTTGGCTTGTATACTCTTCGAGACCACCATAATGAGTATTATTGATATAATTGGAGTGACTTGTTTAACTAGGTAAATTTCTAGGATTACACCTAAATAGCCTATATATGTATTATGTTATTAACTAACTATATTGGTTAGTTAACCCCATGTTAAAACCCTTTGTTACTCTTATTTTTAGAGTAAGATACTCCTAGAAAAACCCTCAGAGCCATTCCTTTCGTTTCTTACACCAATGTTAAAATATTTCATTACACCCTTTCACCTTAGCCTACCCTGTAGATTTAAGTCCATGGTTAGTCGCTTTTGGTAAAAGTGTGTATTCCCCACATTTTCTGTGTTCGTGTGCATAAATTATTATCTTTGGTTGGGTCGGGAATTGCACAATGCAATGGAGTGAAAGTAGATATTGTATTTTCTATTTTCGTGTGTTTACTACTTTCACTTATTACCTTTATGTCTGAAGTTATGAAAAGTATGGAGATAAATTATCCAGATTTATTGTCATAGTGACGTGGTGAAATTTTACACCATCTAGTTTTTTTGATGTTAAAAAAAAAAATCGAAAAAAGAGAAAAGAAAAAGAAAGAAGAAGTTGGTTCGTATTATAAACCAACAATGTAAAGTTATGTACTAGTAAAGATATTGCTACTGCTTGTTGTATTATATTTATGGATTGAAAGGGAGTTGGCCGTCATGGGAACGCCAACTAAGGTTTATTCTCTGAATGAGATATTATTGAGTTTAATTCATGTCTACCTACTAAAGCATGAGTTTCCGTGTTAAAGCGTGAGTTAGTCTATGATTTGTGTCTTATTTATGGGATGGTTGGGAAGTGATTAACCACACTTGTTAGGACTTAATATATTTGTTTTGTTTATTTTATTTTACATCAATTTATGTATTTCCTAATGTTTAATCCCTACCTTTTTACCAAGTTATTGTATTCGTTATTAGCTTTCGAGCATCCGGATATGGTAATGGCTAAGTGAGAATGTCAAATGCATGAATAAGGTAGTGACCATCTGAGTTTTAGACTAATCGAATAACGCGCCAGCGATCTAGAATGTGACTTGGTGACCATCCGTTATGAAAATAATGCGCCAGCGAACCAGGAAACACACTAGTGACCATCCGTTGTTTGAGGAATCGAGGACTCGCACCAGCGAACTACTAAGTTTGTGCAGGAGATGTTTGAACGAAGCTAGGTTTAACCCTTAAGCCTTATCATAACCCAATTTACCGTTTTAGACTTGTCACTCCTTAGCTTTAGTGGTGGAGATGTGTATCCTTGCCAAGCTTATAATAGAATATTCGCCACGACCGAGCAATTGAGCGAATTACCTAAATGTTACCACATAGATTTGTTGAGTGATTTGAGTGATCTCATTTTCCTACTTCGTGAGGTGGTTGGTTGTGCAATTATGATTAAAACGAATAAATGCATAAACTATAAAAATTCCTAGACCATGTTTAGGATACATTTTCATAAGTTTAAATCTAAGGTTTACTTGAGGACAAGTAAAGTTCAAGTGGGGGGATATTTGATGATATCAAATAAGTACATTTTATTGGCATCATTTATCTATGTTATTCATTTGTTTTATCTTATTTTATATGAGAATCGATACTTAATCGCTTACTTTTGTAATTCTCAGTTATAAACAAGCATTTGGTGAAAGTTAGCTATTTTGGATGTAAATTGGAGAAAAATGGATCAAGTCGGAAAAGTCTACTGAACTGAAGGAAGATATGCCGTATATAAAGACTTAGAAGAATATGAAGACCATTGCCTGACTTTGAAGCATGCGCCGTATGGAATTTATCTCATACGCCGCATATGAAATCTTGGTCAACCAGAGGATCCGACTTGTCTTACTCCAGATACACCGCATGGCATTCCAGATATGCGGCGTATCAATCTCAAGACTTCACCAAGATAATCCAAGATACTGAAGAACATGCGCCGCATGAAGACTGAAGGTACGCCGTATCTTATGACGGTGTACAAATATTCCTGAATATTATAATCTTGGACCCCACGCGAAGTTACCTAGATGTGCCGTATCAAGTTAGTTGATACGCTGTATCGACCCTGCTGACAGAAACTATATAAACTCCATTCGATAGCCACATTCGATATACAAGTACATCACAAATCCTAAGGAGAAGAATACAGATGAATTGGCAGCACAAGACACAACCTAAAGGAAGAATTCAGAGCAGTAAGAAGGTCTTGCTAGTAATTTAATTCATAGGAAAACTCATTTACTTGTATTAGCAATCTGTTAATGGTTGAGTTAGTGTCTTTTTCACTATTTGATTGGACTTAATATAGTGTCTTTTTCACTATTTGATCGGACTTAATATTTTCTAGCTGTTATAAAGAGTATTTGATGTTTATTTGGTTTCTTTATGCATGTGCTTTGATTACGTATTAGGATTTATCGCGCCTTGTCAACGTAGGCTCGCGTAATTACTTCATTAACATTGTTTGCATAGTTAATGTAAGCCTGTAAAAGAGATAAATAATACATAAACCTAGTAATCATTAAGTGTTTACACGTCTGTAACTAAGACTCCACTGAGAGAGAATAGATTTTAGCACTCATCTTATACAGCTAAGCATTTAAACGTGTGACATTTTTTCCTACTATCGGCTTGACCTCTTATCTGTGTCTGTTTTCTATATGTGTACGTGTTTGCCATTCGCTTATTCGTTCCCTTAGTTTTATTTACTGTTTTATCTAATCTATACTATCGTGCCAGTCTCTCAGGCTGAAAAACCCCCTTGCGTTAGATTAGGGCATTAGAACTAACTTATGATTAAAATACTGATAGATATCTAGGTGTTAACGTTTCACTTTTAGTGTTCGACACTCTACTTACCAACTAGCTACATTGATCGGGTACACGATCGGGTACACTGCTCGTTAGTATGTGTTTTAGGATAAGTCGGCTAAATATAAATTTAAAACTTGATAATATAATCTATTCTACAACGATATACGCACGCATCACCATGACAAAAGAAAAAAAAAGAAATCAGAAAGAAATCTTTACACAAAACGTCACCATCGACATCAAGAACCTGAAAAAGCAAAAATAATAAGAGATTAGTGGATTAATTTCGACATGCAAAACTGACATAGAATAAATTTCATCTAAGAAACACCATTTTTATCATCTTTCATCCCCGTGATTAACAAAACCCTTACAAATTTAGCCTTTTTACATTAAAACTGAAATAAAAAAAACTCGTTAACTGATTCTCTACTCGTAACCCACATAAATGAATCCAATTTCTTTGATAATTATCAAAACCACTAAAATGGTACCAACTTTAGCATAAATTACACAAGTTTATTTACTTTTTTTAATCACATACATCATACATCCATAAAATAGACCTTGTTGGGAATGCGTGTAATTAATATAAAGTGTCGGTCATAAAATATGTAATAGGTTGCTTAGTTTTATAAGGATTATATGTTTAGTTAAGGCCCGGTCCATGAAGTAAGCCCATGGACCATGGCATTGCTTCTAGAAAGTCCACATGGAGCGTTGCGCTAGCCCATGTGGTTATAAATACTAATGTAAACCTTCACTTGTAGGTGTTGGTTCATGTTATGCAAGTTTACTCTTCTTATTTATTTATACGTGTTCCATACCATCTCTCTCTCTCTCTCTCTCTCTCTCTCTCTCTTTAACTTTCTCTCACTAGATATATTTGTGTTGAATCATTAAGGTGACCTAACAAGTGGTATCAGAGCCTAATAGTTGCTTGAAGTATGTGTTTTTTTGGTTACTCGTACCTTATTTCGTATTTTCTTCAAATATTACACGTTTTCTCTTTGTTTCCTACACTCAAATCTTGAAACTTGGAAAGTTTTAAGGTTGATATAGTGTTTAGAAACTTAGATATTGCATAAAGTCGAGTACTTTGTAGGTTAATTATCGTTTTCTACTAGTTTTTCATGTTTGTACCTTCTTACGAATAACTTCGGATTTCAACTTTAGTGTTAAAGGCCTAAACTTTATTGCACTTTACGTGTTTTTGAAGAGATTTTCCAAAAGAAACTTGTGGAAATCGTATCTTTTATGCATAAAATGTATTTTGAAAAATTTGGTCATTTTACGCATAAGTGTTAAAGTTTACGAGTAAGCAACAAAAATCCTTAGTTTATGCATAACTTTGGTCAAAACCCTTAGTTACGCATAACCTCAGTCAAAACCCTTACTTTACGCATAAGCTGCAAAGTTTACGCATCAGTCTCTAGTTTACGGATAAGCGTGAATCTTCAGTTTCGTCAACGAGCAAAGGTTACTGAGTACTTCCCTAGCTTGGATAAGCTTGTGGAATACTTCGACTTGTGATATCTTTCAAGCTTGGATAAGTTTGAAAGGTTTATTTCTTTTTTTTAAGTCTTACGACTAAGGACCAGAAACTTACGCATAAGAACCTAATCTTACGAGTAAGGCTAACGTTTACGCGTAAGACCAAAGTTTACACTTAAGGTCAGAGTTTACGAGTAAGACTAGAGTTTATGCCTAATACCAGATTTTTAACTAAGGAAATCACATTTCAAATTAACTACAAAGATCCATCATCCACACAAGTAACAATATATCAAAAATCATGTCTCATCCACCATACTTCAACTATTTTCATCAACAATAGTAGTATCCTTAACGACAGCAGTATCCTCAACAACAACTACTCATGCAACAACATCAATTCTATCCACAACAACAACCATATCCTCAACAACAACCAATGCAATCTTTCCCACTTTTTGCAAAACAACCACGTTGGTTTGATCAAATGTGTGAGGCCATCAGCAGCCAATAATTGGACATGAAGCTGGATCACTTGAAACACCACCAATGCTCACTCCTGAAAATTATGGTCAATGGGAAAGTCGATTCTTAAGGCTCATAGAACTCAAGAAAACTCATGGTAGATATCTGAAAAAGGTTATACTTGAAGGTCCTTTCCAAATGCCAACTATAACGGTTCCAGGAGATGCAATTGCTGTTCCTCCAAGACCTGACACCGTGACCCCTGTTCCTGAGAATCAACTAACAGCAGACCAAATACTTCACCGTGAAAAAGATGAACTTGCAATGTCATATATTTTTCAGGGTATACCTAATCCGATCTTCCGAAGTATTGATGCTCAGAAAACAGCTAAGGATATGTGGCAACATGTTCATCTCTTGATGGAAGGCACTGAACTAAACCAAGAAGACATGGAATCCAAACTTTACCTCAAATATACAATATTCATGATTGAATCAGGGGAGTCACTTGAATCTTATTACCATCGGTTCACAAACATCATCAATGATCTGGACAGACACAACATTATTTTACCAAAGATTGCAATCAATACTAAGTTTCTAAGTTGTCTTGGTCCAGATTGGCAAAAATATGTGATGTTTGTTCGCCAAGCAAAAAATCTTCACAATGCATCATATGGGTTGTTGTATGATTATCTAAAGCACCATCAATCTGAAGTTGACAAAGATCGAGCTCTTCACGGAACATATTCACCTCCTACACATCCAAACTCATTGCCATTGATAGCTCAATCTCACTCTACTCAATCTCCACAGTCAAACCATGCATTTGTCCAACAACAACATCACTTTTCCTACCCTCAACAAACCCAACTCATTGAATATGAGTCGACACAACAATCAACTGACAATCAACTAGTCACCTATGACAACACTCACACCATGATCTACACAAACAAAAACAATGACGAAGACGAGCATTCAACTCTTTGAATCAAGGATTTGCACCCATTGCTCATGCCTTCAGCAAATTTTCAATCAAATCCAACAATCATCTCCGCACTTCATCTAACACAAGGGATCAAGCTGTTGTACAAGATGGACGGGTTGAAATACAGAATTGTAGTTATGGAAGAACGGGATCAGGAGGTTATATGGGAAATTCAAGAAATGGACAACGGTTTAATGCAACTGGTGGAAATAGGAACAATGCTGGTGCACCTCAGAGAAGGGTTGAAATTGTTGACACTGGGAATACTGAAACTGGGAACACGATGGTTAAGTGCTATAACTGCAATGGGAAGGGTCATATGGCTAATGCATGTCCTAAACCTAGAGTTAGAGGAAGTGAATTTCATAAGCAGGCATTACTTCTAGCTCTAAAGGATGAATCAGGAGGAACTCTCACAGACAAAGAAAACAACTTTATGGCTTATGCTTATTCAGATGATGAGATGGAGGATTTGGAAGCAAATGCAGCTGTGATGTTAATGGCAAATATGTAGGAACTTCACATGAGTGACATAGGCCCAGTGTATGACACTGATGGTCTGTCTCAGATACCTAATCCACATACATGCCTGATACATGAAATTGCATCACCATTTTCATCTGCACCAGAGGAGGAACAAATTCTTCAAAACAATTCGTTATTATCTACTCAAGATGATGAACAAATGAACATACTTGTTACATTTGATGTTGATGATCAAATTAACTTAGTTGTTACATTTGATGATCAAATTGATAACGATACCAATGATCAAATTGAACAAAATGAACCTTCGCCTGGTCCAAATCGAAAACTCATGTCCTTACTCTTGACAAACCAAACCCAAGTTGAAAAATGTAATGAAATTAACAAAACATTAAAAGCAAAAGTTTCATCATTAACTGCGGATCTTGAGTGCTGTAAAATACAATTAACAAATTTTGAAACACAAGAAAAACGAGATAAAAGTTTTGAAGTTGCATTTCAAAAGGCTTATGTCAAAGAGCAAGAGTTACAACATCAAATACGAGAATTAACTATTTCCAACAATAACTTGATTTCTAAATTGGAACTAGAAAAATTTGAACACAAAAAACAAGTTGAACATCTCAATTCAGAATTTTTGAAAACAAAAACTGAGATGTCCACTTGCCAAGCTAGTTTTTATGAACATAAACAAAATTCAAGGAAATGAATTGATTCTTACCTTGATGAAATTGTCGAATTAGAAATCAAACTAAAAGAGTTTTGAAAACATTGTTTACAAAACTGGTGAGTATATCACAACAATACAAAAGCTCACTTTAAAACCAAATCCCAAAGGTTATGGTTTTGTTGTTGGTGATGATAAACCACGTTTTCTACACACAGCACTCAAAGAAAATCCAAAGTTGTATAGTGCAGAACAGTTACTTGATGATTCAAATGTGCGTGTTGTTGTACATGATTGTGAGGAAGAACAGGAACATGAAGAAGAGAGTCGATCATAAATGAGCTTCTAACCATTTGCTATACCTTTTGATTACTCAAACGTGCCTCATATTTCTGACACCTTCATTCCTCAAAGAGATAAAGCAGAACAACCATGTTTTGTAATGCAAATTCATGAATGTTCTTCTGATATTGGTCATGTTAAACCAGTTGCACAAATAAATGTCCCTTTACCAACCTCTTGTGAAATTGCACCATTGCCTAAACGATGTCTTGTACTTAGGTATTTTGATAAGTTTATGGAAGACATAAAATTTTTAAAACAAGCAATTGAACGTAACTCAAAGATAAAAGTTTTCACTTTTCATTCTGCTTACGAAAAAGAAAAGAGATAAATTTTTCAAAAACAATTTTTACCATATGTTCAACATTTGCGTCTTTGTCCTACACACTAGGAAAAGGAACTCCAAAAAGAAGTAACATCCATGATGAACATTTTCAATGCAACAGAAAACTCGATCTCAAAACAAAAATGTCAAAACAAAGTTTTACAAAATGAAACTGATCGACTCTTGGAAGATGCTCTAAGTTCTGATGTTATCTCTGTGATTATGAATTCTATTTATGAGTCTTGCAATTCTATGCTGCTTGTTGATAACACTGCTGACATTGAAACGTTGAGACACGAAATTGAGACTTTAAAAAGAGAAAATGAGAGAATCATTAAACACAATGATGATGTGCAAAGTAAACTTTCAACATAATTTTTTCAACTTAATCAGAAGCTTCAATGGTGTCAAACTCAAAGTCGTGATTTTGAATTAAATTGCAAAGTCAAAATGAAATGATGTCCTTTCAAAACAGTCACACATCCAAAGTTGAGAATCTTGATGATGAAAATGTTGTTTTAAAATGTCAAAATTTCAAATATGAAAAGGAAATCGAGAATTTAAAAACTAAGTATAAAACCATTTATGACTCATTGAAAACGACTCGATCTTAGCTTTTGAAGGAAAACGATGAATGTCGCCAAAATCATAATGACACCGTTCGCTTAAATAGAGAACTCGATTCAAAAATTCAACAAAAAAATCACATCATCATTGAAGTTAAAGAGAAAATTCAATTACTAGAAAAAGGAAAGTTTGTTAGCACAAATGTGATTACACATGGAATATACAAAATGTACACAATATCTAGGCAAACATCCACTCAGACTACTAATTTGAATCCTTCCACTTCTATAGGAATAGTCCCCACTACTAGCGTTAGCAGATCAATGCGTAAGAACAACAAATGGAAGAATAGGATCTTGCAACGTAGAAGCGGAAAACTAGAAGTCCAAAAAGTAGAAGATCAACTTAGGAATTTGAAAAAAACTCATGTTGCATCAGATTTAGATTCTAATTTGGCAAATTGTAATCATAGTATCAGTGTAACGAATGATGAACCTTTGAATGTTTTGAATGCTAATGCATCTTGTGTGTTTTGTCATAATAGTATGTTATCTGGTGATCATAAAAAATTTGTAGCTAACTCCCTTTTAACTTGTAACAAGAAATGTACATCTGGCATTCCCTCTAGGCCCACTATTGCTTCTAAGTCTGTGTTAGGAAAACCGCCAAGTGTAGTTTCTCAAAATGACTTAGACACACCCATAGTTGCATATACACCTCCTAAGACAGTGCCATCACCTAGCGAATTCACTAAGAAGAAAGCACGAACTAGTTGGACATGGCAACGTTGGCTACAAAGGAAACCTAGTTTTAAATTGATACCTAAATTCATTAATATATGTGTTTCTAACTCAACGGAACCCACAATTTCTTTGGGTTCCACCTTTACCATCTCTTCATCTTCGTCGTCTTCGGGTAATGCAAATGGTACAAATTGTTCTATGGATTGTTGATAGCGGATGTACCCGACACATGACAGGCAATCTCAAATTGTTAGTAAACTTTGTTTCAAAGTTCATTGGCACTGTCAGATTCGGGAATGATCATTTCGCTGCTATCATGGGCTATGGTGATTATATAAAGGGCAACATCAAAATTAGTCATGTATATTATGTCGAAGGACTTGGTCACAATCTTTTCTCCGTCGGTCAATTCTGTGACGGGGATTTGGAAGTAGCTTTTCGGGAAAAAACTTGTTTCATTCGTGACTTACAAGGAAATGATCTTATGTCGGGCACTCGTGGAACCAGTCTTTACACTATCTCTATGTCTGACATGATTGCTTCTTCTCCAATATGTCTGCTCTCCAAAGTAACTTCGACAAAATCATGGTTATGGCACAAACGACTTTCTCATTTGAACTTCAAAACCATGACTGAACTTGCACGTCACAAGCTAGTCGACGGTCTTCCAAGATTCCGGTTTTCCAAAGATCACTTATGTCCCGCATGTGAACAAGGAAAAAGCACTCGCGCACGCTTTCCCTCAAAAACTAAACCCAGTACCAATCACGTACTTCAACTACTTCACATGGATTTGTGTGGCCCGATGCGCGTACAAATGATTAACGGCAAACGCTACATTCTTGTAATCGTTGATGACTACTCCAGATGGACTTGGGTTTATTTTCTCAGAAGTAAAGATCAAGCTCCTCCTATGATCATCACCTTTCTCAAGAAAATTCAAGTTCAGCTTCGTAATACGGTCAGAAAAGTTAGAACAGACAACGACACTGAATTCAAAAATCAAACTCTTCGAGCTTACTTTGAAGAAGTAGGAATTAAACATCAAACATCCACTGCAAGAAGTCCAGAACAGAATGGGGTTGTTGAAAGACGCAACAGGACGTTAGTGGAAGCGGCAAGAACGATGTTGGTTAATGCTCAACTTCCGGATTACATATGGGCTGAAGCTGTCTCGACTGCATGCTATACTCAAAACCGTTGTATGATCAACCAACGCCATCGCAAAACACCTTATGAGCTTGTCCATAATCGAAAACCGAATATTAAATACTTTCATGTATTTGGTGCTCTTTGTTACCCAAATAATGACCGTGAAGACCTTGGCAAACTCAAAGCTAAAACTGAAATCGGTGTGTTCATTGGATACTGTGAAAAACTCAAAAGGCTTTCGCATCTGGAATTGTCGTACTAGAGAAATCATGGAAACCATTCATGCTAATTTCGAAGAACTTATGGAAGTGGCTTCTGAGCACAACAGCTTAGGACCCGCAACCAATCGTCTAAACATTCCTGATCAATCAGTTGCACCTCTTTCGCTAAACCATCAAGAATTGGAAACCTTGTTTGCTCCATTGTTTGATGATTCAGTTGCATGTCATGCACCAGATGTATCAAATGTTTTCGCTGCACCACCTGATAATATTTCTATACCTAATACACCTGCACCAACTACTACAACCGTTGTAACAGATGCACCTCCCATTGAATCGCCGACAATAGGTGAACAAACCACTTCCAACACTGACAATACAGCTGATGATCAACCTGAACAAGAAGTACCCGCACCTGTAGATTATGACGGAAATGCCTTCTTCAATTCATTTTTTCTAGCTCCAACCATTCCCGATATTGCAGAGTCATCTACACGCAACTTGGATCCGTCTAATATGCACACTCTTTTTCAACATTACCATTCAACACACAAATGGAAAAGAGATCATCCCTTAGTAAATGTGATTGGTAATCCAAATAATCCAGTCATGACATGACAAAGACTTCACACGGATGGTGAAACATGCATCTATGCTCTTACCATCAGTCAAGCTGAACCAAAGAATATTAAAGAAGCAATGACTTATGACAATTGGATTGAATCAATGCAAGAAGAACTCGATCAATTCAAACGTCTTAAAGTCTGGGAATTGGTAGAAAGACCCGATGGTGTCTTTGTTGTCGGACTTAAATGGATTTGGAAAAACAAACTTGATGCTGATTGAATAGTAATTCGTAACAAATCACGTCTGGTTGCCAAAGGCTTCATCCAAGAAGAAGGTATTGATTTTGAAGAATCCTTTGCACCAGTGGCTAGACTTGAAGCTGTTCGAAACGTTCTGGCGTATGCTACCCACAAGAACATTATCTTTATCAAATGGATGTGAAAACTGCATTTCTGAATGGGCAACTCCGTGAAAAAGTGTATGTCACTCAACCAGAGGGCTTCATCGATCCAGATCATCCTAATCATGTGTACAGACTCAAGAAATCCCTTTACGGCCTTAAACAAGCCCCGAGGGTATGGTACGATAAACTATCGGCATTTTTACTTGCCTATCACTTTACCAAAGGATCAGTTGATCCCACACTGTTTATTCAAAGACACGGGTGATGAACTCAAATAAGTACATTTTATTACTATCATTTATCCTATTAATTTGACTTGTTTTATTATATTATGTATGAGGATTGATACTTAATCGTTTACTTTTGTAATTCTCAGGTAAAAACAAGCATTTGGTGAAACTTAGCGATTTTGGACTAATTATGGAGCAAAACGTGCATAAAGTGAAGAGTCTACTGAAATGAAGAAGATCAAGACAAATCTGCTCCAGATGCGCCGCATCTCACTCAAGACATGCGCCGCATCTCTATCAAGATATCACCAGATACGATCCAAGATACAAGAGGACATGCGCCGCATCTAATCATTGAGTTACGCCGCATCTTCTGGTGGTGTACGAATATTCCTGAATATTATAATCTTGGACCCCACGCGAAGTTAAGTACATGCGCCGCATCTACTCCTTAGATGCGCCGCATCTCACCCTCAGACAAAAACTATAAATACCCCAAAGACCAGACGAGTTCGAAGTTCCAAAGTTTTTACCTAAGACCGAAGACCAGAAACCAAGGACGAATTCAGTCAAGGCAGCAGCACAAGACACACCAAATCAAAGATACAAGAGCTGTAAGAAGGTGCTGCATGTGTTTAATTCATTAAGTAGTTTTGTTTTATTGTGTTAGCAAACTTTAATTCATCAGGATTGGTGGCTTGTGTAATGTGACAACGAAAGATTGCACTCCCTTTAATACTTGCTTTCCCATCAATTAAAGTTTATATGTTGATGTCTTTGGTTACTACTTATTAGTGCATTGATAACCTCTGTGTTTATTAGTGGCTTGCGGGCATTTGACTGCGGAAAATAATGTGGCTCCCACGGTTATTACTAAATTGATCACTTAGGAATAACTTTTAGACATAAGTAATCATTAAGGGTTTACTCGCCGATAAGATTAGGACCAACGAGAAAGGGTTAACTACATGCACTTCATATAAAGCTATCAATAAAACAAGTGACAATCTACTTAATTATAAGGACAGCCCTCTTATTGTCTCGAGTATTTATCTGTGTACGTGTGTGCTACTTGCTGATTCGTGCCTATTGGTTTATTTTATTATTTAATTGCAAACAAATCGTGCCAGTCTCTCAGGCTGAAACACCCTTGCGTTAGGATATTAAAATACTGATTAGAATAACGAGATAATACGTTCCACTCTTAGTGATCGACACTCTACTTACCATTATATTCATACTGACCGGGTACACTGCTCGTTAAGTGTGTGTGTTATTGATAAGTCGGCTAAATATAAATTTAAAACTTGAGTAGGCATTAAAACTGTTAAACCGCAACGACACATCACGCAGCACATCAACGGGGAGGACATCTTAATTGTTCAAATTTATGTTGATAACATCATTTTTGGTTCAACACATAAAAAGTACTTAAATGCTTTTGCAAAACTAATGAAACAAAACTTTGAAATGTCCATGATGGGTGAACTAAAGTTCTTCTTAGGACTTCAAGTTCATCAATCCCCCCGTGGTATTTTTCTAAACCAGTCCAAATATGACAAGTTGTGATACTTATAATACCCCTATGTCTGCCTGATCACTAAAGCTGGATGCTGATTTACATGGGACACTAGTTGACCCTACAAAAGACCAAAGTATTATTAGGTCCCTCATGTATCTAACAGCCAGCAGACCGGATATCGTATTTTCCGTATATCTATGCTCCTGTTATCAGTCAAACCCAACTGAAAGACACCTCTCTAAGGTTAAAAGAATCCTTCGATACGTAAAAGGAACCATTAACTTAGGGATCTGGTATCCGAAGGATTATGGTTTTGAACTAATAGCTTTTTCAGATGCTGATCATGCAGGATGTTTAGACACATGCAAAAGTACATCTGGAGGAGTGCAGTTTGTAGGAGACAAACTTACATCTTGGCAGTCAAAGAAGCAGGATTGCACATCCTTGTCGTCAACAGAATCGGAGTATGTAGCCATGCCAGCATGTTGTGCTCAAGTCATTTGGATGCGATCACAGCTGATGGACTACGGTTACATTTACAATAAGATTCCCATGTACTGCGACTCCAAGAGTGGCATTTCCATCTCATGCAACACGGTTCAACATTCAAAGTCAAAACATATTGCACTCCGATATCATTTCATCAAAGAGCATGTTGAAAAGCGTATAATTGAATTATACTTTGTGGGTACTGAATACCAATTAGCTGACTTACTTCGATATCATTTCATCAAAGAGCATGTTGAAAAGTGTATAATTGAATTATACTTTGTGGGTACTGAATACCAATTAGCTGACTTATTCACCAAAGCCTTGCCCCATGCAAGATTTGTGGAATTAGTCACCAAATTAGAATGCGGTGTTTGACTCCAAACGATTTGAAAAACTTTCTTAAAAACAACTAAGACAGTCAAACACCAAAACATTTTGTAAATATTTTATCCAAAAAAACAAAAAGTTTTTCATTTTCTTATTAAAAAAAAATGCAAGTACAAAATTTCCATCAACACTTTGTTTAAATAAAAACAATTAAAAAAATATTTAAATATTTTTCAGAAATTGTACTTGCATATTTTTCAAAAAGATATTGTTTATTTTAATTGTGTTGGTAAAATGTTCTCCTGTTAATACCCTCCTTATACTTAAATTTTTTTCAAAAGCTTAAAAGAGTTTACGTCTTAAGTCGAGGGGGAGTATTAATACTGTTTTTGCCAAATAAATGACTAAGTATTTCTATTTTATGAGGCAAGTACTAAGGTTGCAAAGTTATGTGGTTAAAGGACCAATTGTGTCAAAATTTCAAAGTCAAAGAATAGTCAAAACCAACTTTGACCTAGCATTTATGTCACCTGCAACACACTTACTACACCACAACCACCGCGATCTACGACCACCATTCGATTGACAAATCCGTTCATTAATCCTTAAATCTTTAAGTGTTAATATGATCTATGCTTTAATATAAACAAGGATTTTTGATCGTTTAACGATCCAACGGTTAAATTTTTCACAATCAACGATTTAGGGTTTAGGGTTTTTAACGAATTGGGGAAAACCATTTTAGTGTCTTAATGTGTGATGTTTGTGGTGGGATTTGATCCTAACAATGTCCTAAACATGTTGCAATAACCTAATCGTTCCCAAAAACATCAATTGATCGATTTTGAATTTAGGGTTCATACGAACCAAACTGGGGAAATCTGTTCTTGTGTGTTTTGATGTAATTAAATTAGTGGGAAAGTGTTTAATAACGATATTGAACACTTGAATGCATGTTAATTAAACCATAAACATGTTAAGATTCAAAATTAATGTTTAGGGTTTAAGGGTGCATGTTCAGCTACCATCTTCGATTCTTTTGGTTAAAAATTGTTATAACTTGTACAAAACATTTAGATTTGCCTCAGGAACACTCGCCAATCATTGCATCAAACATCTAACATGTGAATCTCTTGTTCGTAAAATTTGGTCTAAAGTTTTTTACACATAAGCACTTATGGGACTGTTATGCCTAAATGTGTCAATTGTTGAATGTATAATCATGATTAGATAAGTTGTTTATTGGTGGTTTGTTGTTTAAATTACAGGATCAAGAAGTTTGTAAGAAATCAAAGGTTAGGAACAAGTCATGAAAAACTTTATGCATAACCGTCTACAGTGGAATACGAATTTCTTGGAAAGAAATTCATAAAATGTTTACGAATAAGTCATATTCTTACGCATAAGACTCATTCTTACAAATTAGTCTCATGTTTACGCATAAGACTCATTTTTACGAATAAGTCTAATGTTTACGAATAAGGCCTATTCTTACGAATAAGTCTCATTCTTACGCATAAGACTCATTCTTACGAATAAGTCTAATGTTTACGAATAAGGCCTATTCTTACGCATAAGTTGCATTCTTACGCATAAGGCAGATTCTTACGAATAAGCCATATGTTTACGAATAAGTCACAATTTAAGATTTTTTTTGAAAAAAATGAATTACCTTTTGTCACTTTTACTAATCAGTTCAAAAGATTCTAATATTGTAATGTTTATATGTGTCATTAAAGTTAATATCTCATCAAACATAAAACATCACAACAGCAATTAGAGGACTTAATGTGGCTTAAAATGAAAAACACTCATTCCACTGATTTCATAACAACAAACAAGGTCTAAGGCAATGAATCAGACTTACACCATTTGCTAACAAACTGTGTTTCTTCAATGTCTATTTCTATGACTTATGACTTTCAGATCAGAACAATGGCTGCACCACAAGCTAATGTAGAGACCCCACAAAAGCTCACAATGGAAAACACCTTTCCTACAGATTACAAAAAAGTCATTGGCAAAAACAATCTCTGTGTTGAATTCAACACGTTCACATGCACTGAATCATCCTGCCAAGTAGCAGTGGAAGCTCTTAAACACCATCCCTACAAATTCATGATGACAAAGTCTGCCTCACTCCCAGATTTGTACATTCATCATGTAACACCCCAACCCGACAAGGGCAAAGGTGTCACATATACGGATTCTTATCAGAACAAACACAGACATTTGACATAAATAATACAATGAAAATCCAAGGTTTACAACTGAAATCAGAACTAAAAGCTTTACATTACAAAATTTCTATGTCTAATATAAGGTTCTTCTAGTCATCTTCCAAAAGCTAATGAAGTCTTCTAAAGTCAACACTTTTCACCCAACTCCCAACTTCCAACTAAACCTGCCGCGGGAAAAGAAACGCGGCTGAGCTACACGAGCTCAGTGAACAGATATAACGGTAACAAATATAATGACATAGGGAAAATGGAAGGAATCATTCATGATGTAATAATAATAGATGAGAGGAAGTATGAAAGTTATACAGTGATATCAGAAAACATGGATAGTATCATGAGTAATGGTGAAGTAATCAAAAGATCCCATCAAGCCCAAACATACCAAGCCCAGTACAGAGATAAATCCAGAATCATGTCATAGGGTGTCAGTAAAGAAAGGTAAAGGTCATAAGTCTATAAGGTGCATGGAGAACAGTAATCCTCTACGAGCCCAGAAACATGAACATGAAATCATAATCATACCGCCATGCAGAGAGATGTTTCTCTCACTAATCCCAGAAATCAGAAATATGGAGTGATCAACTCCTAGAGTTGTGACAGACGTGTATCGCACACACCATCAGTCACCATGCATATCATAACATATCATAACATGAACATAATACATAAACAAATCTAGGATGCATCCATACGCCCCTGGTGGCCATAACTCCCAACACACCAAATAAAATACAGAAAAGGGACGGGACAGGTCATCACTCTCCTGCCCTAGAGTCATGCCATCGGTGCATCGACTGACATGGACATGAAACCCTCATGCCTAGTGAGTGGCTCGTAGTATCAAACTGTGGGTCAGGGTCAAGTATCATGAATCATGTTTTTAGTTTACTTGCATAGGTCAATATCATGTTTCATAAGTTCATAATCATGGTTCATAGTCATGGTTCATAAGCAAGGTTCATAAGCAAAGGTTCATAAGCAAAGGTTCATGAATGAAAGGTTCATAATCATAAAAGGTTCAATATCAGAAAGGTCATCTATCAGAAATGTTTAATATCAGAAAGGTTCATAACAGAAAGGTCATGTATCAGAAAGGTTTAATATCAGAAAGGTTCATAACAGAAGGTCATGTCAAAGGTTCATAATATCATGAAAGAAACCAGAAAGGTTCACAGAATCAAAGAACATGGCAGTGAATCAGAAATCAGAAATGAGACGAAGGCACCTTATTAAAGAAGGGCAGAATATCTGTACCTTATTGCTGACAAAGGAAAATACTGAATAAGATGATCAAGAGCACAAGACTACTCCCTCTTCACACCTAGAGGAGTAAAGACATGATTACTAAAGATCCCATTTCCATATTAAGTAACTTTCTATTTTTAGCAGGTTTCCATTTTTAGAAAGTTTCCTTATTTAGTAAGTTTCCAAAATTAGCAAATTTCTATAATGAGTAAGATTTAAGTATTATGATTTAGTTAAGTCATTAATTTAGTCTCATTATGGAATTAGGGTTGGTTTTAGCAGGTTATAAAAGTTTAGGGTTAAATATGACAAGTTTACAAAGTTTAGGGTTTTAATTGTAATTATATCAAATTAAAGGTCTAGAACGAAAATATCATAAATTACTTATTTAAATACCCCATTTATTCAGAATTACCTCTTTAGCCCATTAAGTTCCATATTTTACATTTTAAACCCTTTTTTTTTATAAAAGTTACCAAATAAACCCTAAGGTTACATAATTTACAATTTAACCCATACAATATCCTTAATTACACCATTAACCCTTAGATTTAATTATTTACAGAATCTACCTTCTAATTTGAGGTATGGTACGATTTAGCCCTTTAGTTTCCCATAATTACACATTTAGTCCCTATAATTATAAAACATATATATTAATTTGTAAATTCCAAATAATTACATATTAGCCCCCATAATTATCCAAACTTACACCAAACCATCTTAACATTATAATTTACTCAAAATGACCTCAAGTTTCTAGTATTTACATTTTTAGTCCCTTGATTTAATTAATTTGCAAACCGAATTAATAATTACCTATAATTACCCATTTAACCTTTTAAATGCAAAATTTACATAAGGACCCCTCATTTAACATTTTATACGAATAGTACCAGGTCTAATAGACTTATAAAAATTACCCCTTGAGTTTTTAGAATTACAAAACACACCCTTAGATTTATTTCTTTCAATCGGTATACTTATAATTAACAAAATCAAAACCCTAACTTCACCAATCATTACATCATCATTACCACATCATTTAGACACATAAATTTTCCAGATTTAAATCATGAAATCCTTAGGTCGATTTATTTTTAGGGTTTTCCATAATTTTCCCTTTGTTTCTATTTTAGCCGATTCAAAGAAATTTCCACAATAATAGTTTTAGGTCTCCACAATTCAAAGTAACATTTTTCTAGTGTTATATGATGATCATAGATGCCATGAAAAATAATAACATGATCCAGAAAAATCGCATGCATACGTTTTGATATTTAATTCAATTCTAGGGTTTATAACACAATATTTTCCATACGATTTATATATGATGCATGGGCTGTTTTTATCATTTTTCCCATGTTATATTTGATCATTAGAAGCTGAGAAAATTACCAGAATAATTTTAGAATGATCGGATGGATTGATGGTGATTTATGTTACACGCTAGAACAATTCGACACAAGGAAATCACCAAGCCTTCATGCGCGACCAAAACACCTTGCACATATTTTTCGTAGGGCATATACAATGTAAAGATCTCAGGAAAAATAAGGAATGAATTTTATGGAGATCGAATGAATTAATATGGCACTTACCTCACTTTTGAACTCGACACAAAGAAAATTCGAACGCGCTTGAACTAGGCTACCACAATTCAATTTGCTATTTTTCTAGGCTTCTTAGGATTGTGATGAACTCAGAAAAATATGTGTTTCACTTCCAGAAATTCGAATGGCACAAAGAGGATTTTTGTGTGTGTTTTTGTTAAATCGGCATATTAGGGTTTTCTTAGGATAAATGTTGTGATTGATTTTTAAAAGGTAAACCGATCAAAGGGGAGGGATAATAGGCCAAGAAATTCGTAATTTTAGCTTAGGGAAATAATTGCATTGATTTGCCATTTTTAATGCCCTTTAATTACCTTTAAATTACCTTTATTAAATCATAAAAATTGAAATTAAACTCTATTTGGCGCCCAAGGGCATTTTGGTAATTTTGTGGCTTGTATAAATGTTAAATGGAGTTGTTAAAATTATTTGGGATCATAACTTGTTCATTGCTAGAAGTTTGGAATTTATTTTGTGCTTTACATATGTTTTATTTAGGTTTTAAAATCCCAAGGCAATTTGGTCATTTTACATGTTATAGAAATTTCAGGTATTACAACTTCTTCCCCACTAACAGAAAAATTTCGTCCTCGAAATTTGAAGTCGCAAAGCTAAACGAAGTCGTAGCAAATCGCAAAAGATCGTCACAAACGTTTTCGTGCCGGGGAGGTTCTTTCAGAAAGGATCTTCGGATCAAATAATTTCGGATCAAATTAACCGTATCCACAGTAGAGAGTTCTTCAAAGGGTTAACGATTGATAACTGAGGTCAACAGAATGCAAATCGAGAATTCCAACTTATTCAGATATCTAATGAATAGAGGCAGAGTATACGCATAACGGTGAAAGCAGATTAAACGCATAGGTAGATTGAACTTAACATCTTACTAAACACAGATGATCTCAGCCAAATGTCAGAATTTCTAAGGTTTCAAAGACACTCCTTGAAATATCCTATGATCACAATGAGGGTACGTCATATGACGTAGGTATTATCACGTTCGCGAACCGTCATAATACCAGCCTCATATGAGTATACCATCATGATGATCATACTTTATCTCAAGTTGTGAACTAAACATCTTATCTTAATCCACCTAGTACTTCTAAAATCTCAAGGTCAACAAAATCGAATGCCATAGTGCAAGAGTATCAAAATTCTAGATTGCTTCTACGGAATTTAAATCACACGAGGATCTTATAACTAAGTTTAAGTGAGTCCATAAATCTGGGAGTGAAACAAAATTGTGAACTTGTATCTGGTTCGTCGAGCCTCCTGCGGTTCTTCTTGGAATGTGTGGAAGTAATGTGAATTTCTGGCACGATCATCCTGTCTGCTCCCGCTCTCAATTCATCTTAGTACCACTAAGGTGAATAGGGAAGTTAGACTGCATGTCTTCATCAGCTCCAAGATCGCCGTCTTGACTAGATTTCTTCTTCTGCATCGCCAATACTTCTGCCTTGTAAGGGACATCTTCTCTCTTCGGGGTAGGAATGCTAGTAGAAGTTGGCTAACCAAAGGAAGACGGATCAACACGGAAAATCTTATCATTTAAAAGTGAGAGGGGTAAGACAAAAATCAAATAGTGTCAGAAGATTTATAGGTGTTTATCAATAGCAAGAGGCAAACAATAGAATGTGTCGTATCACCAAGGAGATTCTCAGGGTTGCCCGAAGAGGCATCAAGATCATTAACGAACGTATCAGATATCAGAATCGGAATCTAGAGATAAAGTACGTTCCATGCAAGTTCAGTGTTTCAAACTTAATTAGGTTTCAAATTTTTTTGTGTAAGGCATAAGCTTTTAGATTTCCAGAATTGATCACAACAGCTTTAACCAAGAGCAAGGTATGAAACAGAGTGATGCGGAAGCAAAGATACTTAGATAAATGCCTTATAGTCTATCCATTCTTCACCGGTCAGAACTTAAATTCCTATAGGGAAATCCTAGAGCAATTCTTACAGGTTATCTTATGAGCGCCTACAGTGGAAACTTAATGGTCCTAAACGCACAGGACAGGGTAAATGTATTACAAGTCGTCAGCCTGTTCTCTGATACCATAATTGTAACACCCCAACCCGACAAGGGCAAAGGTGTCACATATACGGATTCTTATCAGAACAAACACAGACATTTGACATAAATAATACAATGAAAATCCAAGGTTTACAACTGAAATCAGAACTACAAGCTTTACATTACAAAATTTCTATGTCTAATATAAGGTTCTTCTAGTCATCTTCCAAAAGCTAATGAAGTCTTCTAAAGTCAACACTTTTCACCCAACTCCCAGCTTCCAACTAAACCTGCCGCGGGAAAAGAAACGCGGCTGAGCTACACGAGCTCAGTGAACAGATATAACGGTAACAAATATAATGACATAGGGAAAATGGAAGGAATCATTCATGATGTAATAATAATAGATGAGAGGAAGTATGAAAGTTATACAGTGATATCAGAAAACATGGATAGTATCATGAGTAATGGTGAAGTAATCAAAAGATCCCATCAAGCCCAAACATACCAAGCCCAGTACAGAGATAAATCCAGAATCATGTCATAGGGTGTCAGTAAAGAAAGGTAAAGGTCATAAGTCTATAAGGTGCATGGAGAACAGTAATCCTCTACGAGCCCAGAAACATGAACATGAAATCATAATCATACCGCCATGCAGAGAGATGTTTCTCTCACTAATCCCAGAAATCAGAAATATGGAGTGATCAACTCCCAGAGTTGTGACAGACGTGTATCGCACACACCATCAGTCACCATGCATATCATAACATATCATAACATGAACATAATACATAAACAAATCTAGGATGCATCCATACGCCCCTGGTGGCCATAACTCCCAACACACCAAATAAAATACAGAAAAGGGACGGGACAGGTCATCACTCTCCTGCCCTAGAGTCATGCCATCGGTGCATCGACTGACATGGACATGAAACCCTCATGCCTAGTGAGTGGCTCGTAGTATCAAACTGTGGGTCAGGGTCAAGTATCATGAATCATGTTTTTAGTTTACTTGCATAGGTCAATATCATGTTTCATAAGTTCATAATCATGGTTCATAGTCATGGTTCATAAGCAAGGTTCATAAGCAAAGGTTCATAAGCAAAGGTTCATGAATGAAAGGTTCATAATCATAAAAGGTTCAATATCAGAAAGGTCATCTATCAGAAATGTTTAATATCAGAAAGGTTCATAACAGAAAGGTCATGTATCAGAAAGGTTTAATATCAGAAAGGTTCATAACAGAAGGTCATGTCAAAGGTTCATAATATCATGAAAGAAACCAGAAAGGTTCACAGAATCAAAGAACATGGCAGTGAATCAGAAATCAGAAATGAGACGAAGGCACCTTATTAAAGAAGGGCAGAATATCTGTACCTTATTGCTGACAAAGGAAAATACTGAATAAGATGATCAAGAGCACAAGACTACTCCCTCTTCACACCTAGAGGAGTAAAGACATGATTACTAAAGATCCCATTTCCATATTAAGTAACTTTCTATTTTTAGCAGGTTTCCATTTTTAGAAAGTTTCCTTATTTAGTAAGTTTCCAAAATTAGCAAATTTCTATAATGAGTAAGATTTAAGTATTATGATTTAGTTAAGTCATTAATTTAGTCTCATTATGGAATTAGGGTTGGTTTTAGCAGGTTATAAAAGTTTAGGGTTAAATATGACAAGTTTACAAAGTTTAGGGTTTTAATTGTAATTATATCAAATTAAAGGTCTAGAACGAAAATATCATAAATTACTTATTTAAATACCCCATTTATTCAGAATTACCTCTTTAGCCCATTAAGTTCCATATTTTACATTTTAAACCCTTTTTTTTTATAAAAGTTACCAAATAAACCCTAAGGTTACATAATTTACAATTTAACCCATATAATATCCTTAATTACACCATTAACCCTTAGATTTAATTATTTACAGAATCTACCTTCTAATTTGAGGTATGGTACGATTTAGCCCTTTAGTTTCCCATAATTACACATTTAGTCCCTATAATTATAAAACATATATATTAATTTGTAAATTCCAAATAATTACATATTAGCCCCCATAATTATCCAAACTTACACCAAACCATCTTAACATTATAATTTACTCAAAATGACCTCAAGTTTCCAGTATTTACATTTTTAGTCCCTTGATTTAATTAATTTGCAAACCGAATTAATAATTATCTATAATTACCCATTTAACCTTTTAAATGCAAAATTTACATAAGGACCCCTCATTTAACATTTTATACGAATAGTACCAGGTCTAATAGACTTATAAAAATTACCCCTTGAGTTTTTAGAATTACAAAACATACCCTTAGATTTATTTCTTTCAATCGGTATACTTATAATTAACAAAATCAAAACCCTAACTTCACCAATCATTACATCATCATTACCACATCATTTAGACACATAAATTTTCCAGATTTAAATCATGAAATCCTTAGGTCGATTTATTTTTAGGGTTTTCCATAATTTTCCCTTTGTTTCTATTTTAGCCGATTCAAAGAAATTTCCACAATAATAGTTTTAGGTCTCCACAATTCAAAGTAACATTTTTCTAGTGTTATATGATGATCATAGATGCCATGAAAAATAATAACATGATCCAGAAAAATCGCATGCATACGTTTTGATATTTAATTCGATTCTAGGGTTTATAACACAATATTTTCCATACGATTTATATATGATGCATGGGCTGTTTTTATCATTTTTCCCATGTTATATTTGATCATTAGAAGCTGAGAAAATTACCAGAATAATTTTAGAATGATCGGATGGATTGATGGTGATTTATGTTACACGCTAGAACAATTCGACACAAGGAAATCACCAAGCCTTCATGCGCGACCAAAACACCTTGAACATATTTTTCGTAGGGCATATACAATGTAAAGATCTCAGGAAAAATAAGGAATGAATTTTATGGAGATCGAATGAATTAATATGGCACTTACCTCACTTTTGAACTCGACACAAAGAAAATTCGAACGCGCTTGAACTAGGCTACCACAATTCAATTTGCTATTTTTCTAGGCTTCTTAGGATTGTGATGAACTCAGAAAAATATGTGTTTCACTTCCAGAAATTCGAATGGCACAAAGAGGATTTTTGTGTGTGTTTTTGTTAAATCGGCATATTAGGGTTTTCTTAGGATAAATGTTGTGATTGATTTTTAAAAGGTAAACCGGTCAAAGGGGAGGGATAATAGGCCAAGAAATTCATAATTTTAGCTTAGGGAAATAATTGCATTGATTTGCCATTTTTAATGCCCTTTAATTACCTTTAAATTACCTTTATTAAATCATAAAAATTGAAATTAAACTCTATTTGGCACCCAAGGGCATTTTGGTAATTTTGTGGCTTGTATAAATGTTAAATGGAGTTGTCAAAATTATTTGGGATCATAACTTGTTCATTGCTAAAAGTTTGGAATTTATTTTGTGCTTTACATATGTTTTATTTAGGTTTTAAAATCCCAGGGCAATTTGGTCATTTTACATGTTATAGAAATTTCAGGTATTACACATCAGTTCTGGAACACAATTCAACTTGATATGAGTGACGAATCCTTTACTTGCACTCTACACAAATGTCAAGTCACTGTGGATATTGATACTCTTCGCTCCATACTCCTCTTACCAATACTTCGTCCTACTGAAGAATATCACCCGACTCCATCAAAGAATGAAGTTCTTGACTTTCTCAGAGAAATTGGTTATGATGAATCAGAAGGGGTTGTTTCAACACATTCAAGAGTGAATATCAAGAATATGCCACAGCCTTGGAGAACTATGTACATCATCATTGCCAAGTCTGTATCAGGAAGAGACAGTGGGCATGAGCATCCCAAATTGCCACATCTTCAGATATTTTGGGGCATGGTCAACGTTAAGTTGATTGACTATGAAAGCTTCATTTGGTAAGACTTAGTGAAACACATACAGAAGGGAGGTGACAAGATTCCTTTTGTCAGATACACTAAGTTGCTCATTGACAACTTTCTCGATGAATTCGATGATATTCCTCGATGACTTGATGATGAGGACAAGCACACTATTAAGAATGAGCATGCATTAAAGATGATTAGGATATTAGGAACAAGTACTCGAAAGCAAGGAATACAACTTCCTGATTGTCTTCTTACCGAGAAAGTTAAAGCTGCAACATACTACAAATATTATTTGGAAGCTTTTAAAGAACAGAAGGTCAAATTCTTTGACGAAGAAACTCAAGCTTCATCTATCAAGACAAGAGGTCAGAAGGAAGGAAAAACAGGGAGCACTGGTAGCACTACAAAGGCCAAAAAGCCTGCTCCTCCAAAGATCAGAAAGAGGAAAGTACCTGTTAAAGTTATCAAGCCAGAACCTTCTCCTGAACGATCACCTCAACCATCAGAAGAATCAGAAACAGAATCTGATGAGCCAGTGGTCTACAAAGATGCTCATGCAAGTGAAACCGTGACTACTGAAGAAATGAAGAAAAAACAAGAAGAAGATGATGAGATGAAGGAGAAATCATTTACTGATCTTGACAAAGAAATCGACGACTATTGTGCGGAAACGGAAGATGAAACGGAGGTTGACAATGAGAAGAAGTTGAAGCAACCGATGATGGAGGAAAAACAACAGACTTAAGATGACATGGACTTCGGGCTAATGACTAAAGAAATAAATGAAAGAAGTCTCAAGAGTGGCCTTCAACAAAGCAGAATAACGAAATTTAAAGGACAAAAACCACCTCCTCTTCTGGTTACTCAACCCAGTGAGGAAGGGGGTTCCAGCAGTAGAGCTCAACCAATGATTACACCTAATCCTGATCTGGTTAATCAACCTAGTAAGGAATAAGTTACATACACGGAACACCAAAAGTCTACAATGATTATCCATGAAAGAAAGGAACAACCAGAGGATGAGGAAATGCATGATACTGAAGACCAACATGATGATATGGGAGAGAACTTATTGATAACTGATGATGATGTAAGAAAGGCTGCAGAAGAAGTTGCCATGGAGGAAATAGCTAAAGAAGAAGAAGAAAGGAAACAGAAAGAGATTTAGGATGCCAAACTAGCTGAAGAAGAAAGATTACATGATAAAGCTGATAACTACATCATAGACAATCCCGATCACAAACCTAAAACTTCTCCTCCTTCACACAAAGACTTAAAAACAAGTATTCACAAAGACACGTCGGCCATTCCCGAATCATCAACACAATCATCACCTCCACCAACACAAACAACATCAAAATTCACTTACAAATCAATCAAGAAACCAGCTGACACATGGATGTCTCAAGCCAAAGTTAAAGTTCAAAATGCCGTAAAGAAAGCTCGATTCAAAAAACACAACAAACTTGAAGATAAAGTTAAAACACTCACGAGCCTTGTCACTGGTTTAACCAATCAGATGATTGATCTACAACAAAACAAGCAAAGGGTTGATGAATACTTTTCAAGAGATGTCCAAGCTGATATGGATATGTTGATTATGAAGTACACTGAAGAATACCTGACGACAAACCTGGTAAAAGTTACTTCAAAAGAGTTGAAACATCAGTTCAAGCCGTTGAAAGAGCACCTCCAACAAACTATCAAACAAATTGTCAATGAAGTGATTTCTTCTACTCCACTTACTCTTCACACTGTTTCAGCACCAAAGGAACTCACACTTGAAGACCTTCAAATTAAAATATTTGACAAATTGTCTGATAAGACAACCATGGCTCAAGAAGAAATAGCAATCATGGTTGCTATCTCGGCAAATTTGTCGAAAGAATCTTGCAAGGAAGCGGCTGACACTCAAAAGAGACTAAGAGAAGATAAAGACCCTGATCCAAATTCACAATCAAAGAAACAAAAGTCCATCGGTGGTCGTTCATCTTCTCATAAGGAACTGGTCAACCCTTCTACTACCACAACAACTCAGAATCAACCGAAACAATCCGAGTCAACACCCAAAGCATATGATCATTTTAAATACACCGGTGCTGATAACTTGGAACAAACTGATCCTCAACCTCACACCATACCTGGACCGTCATCAACCTCCAAGAGTTGAACACATTCATAAGACAAACAGCCAAAAGTTGTCGAATGGCTTGGCAACGACAACACAGCCGAATACGGATGGTTTGATGAAATGGTCAATGCTCAACCACCACTAGATGAAGATCGAGAACCGGTGGATGGACGAACTGTGGAATACGTTCAAAAGATAAAGCATGACTTCCGCATTAAGAAACTCAACAAAAAGGAACTCAGAATGATCAAGAACGCAACCTTCAATCTTCTAAAAGATCAATCCGGGAGTGCAATCGAACTTGAATATCATCTGAAAAACATTGCTCGTGCAATGTCCAATGATATCGATTGGCTCAATCCTGAGTTCAACGTGGATCACACTTCCAAGAAATCTGGACCATATTACACAGATTGGACCAAGCCACTACCAATGGTGGGAAAACCAGAGCAACCAAGGATTCCGTTTTGCTTCTTCTTCAACACCGACCTGGAGTTCTTGCAACATGGAAACACATCTGCAAAGAAGTATGCAACCTCCCTGACCCTTGGAATCCCAGCTGTAAGGTACTTAAACACCACAATATAAGAAGATGCAACACATCTATTCGTTGACAAGCTTGTGGTGTACGATAGAGATGCGGTGTACGGGATTCATCACTGGAATGAAAGGCGATATCTCTTCTACCACAGTAGCAAGCTAGAACAAACAAAGGGGGATGTCATGCATAACCAATGAATTGTTCCATCCATTTTATATCAACAGCTACTAAATGGGGCTACTCCTTTCTAAAGAAGATTATTGTCAAGCGTCAAGGTGAAAAGGAGTATAAATTCTCTGAAGCTGACTTTCCACGGTTGAACCTAAATGATATTGAAGACATGTACCTCCTTAAAGTCCAAGGGAAACTGCGTAATCTACCAATGGATATTCAGCTTGCATTCATCACTTCTCTTCTGATCTTTATAAGGAGCATCATCATTCGGGAACGCGTTAAAGATTTATAGTTAGGTGTTGAAAGTTATCAGAGGCAGTTGAACTTGACAGCATCACTTCTTCACTTCAACAACATCAATCAGAAGTCACAGTACACACTAACGAAAGAACCTGCATTTGGATTAATCTACAGAAGTGCCTTTGCTCACAATTGCTTCATGGCGTATGACGAGATTCATAAGTTCTGTGATGACACCTTGAAGACAGTTCGTGATGGTCTGAATAGCCGCTTAAAGGATTTAGAGCTCTTCGGGAGCAAAAGATGGAATTCAAAGGAAGCTAGAGAAGTTCGCATGTTCATCACTAGAATTGAACAGAGGTTGAAGCGTAGGGATCAGATCAGACAGTTGGAGAGCTATGTTGGTGGGAAACCGAGCTTCCCAATCTTGACATTCCAACGACCAAAATAATTGATTAGTTTGTGAGTATTTAACATTCTTGATTGATTGTTTTCTTGTAACGTGAATGGCTTGTGCATACATAACAGTGCACAACCTGTTCTTTGTAAAGAAAGGACCCTAAGGTACGATTCAGTGCCTCAATCCTAATATAAGGAGCGAAAGCTTCTTACTTTTGAGTAGAATTAATCAAAAATTTTAAGTTTTTCATAATTCTACTCAAAAAACAAGTATTCCCTCTCGAAATCAAAACCTCAAAAAGTAATTTCACATATTGAGGGGGAGTATTTGAAATATCTTTGTTCATTACGAAAAGTTCTTGCTAAGATTCTTCCCGTAAACCTCAAAAAGCATATTTTAATCAAATGTTTTCCAAAAACAACATCAATATTCAAATTTTGAGGGGGAGAAAAACAAATTGTGATTAAAATATGTGTGGAATCTCATGTGAGCTCGACTCAGTTATCACCAACGAATTGACAAAACTCAAATGTTAGTAATCAAAAGGACTTGTCCTGGATAGGTAATAATCTCAAACAAGTCTAACTAGTGATGTAAGCGTGTCTCGAATAGGACTTGTCTAAGTAGAGTGCACCGTTTGGAAAGATTTTCCTTGAACATGACCAGGACGGGTAATAACTTCAAGCTAGTCTGACTAGTGATGTAAGCGTGTCTCAAATCGGTCATGTTCACTGAAATTCAATCAATTCAAAAGTGCGAACTCCACCCAACATGTGCAAATTTATCTTAACAACCTATGAGCATAAACACTTTGAGAGATTTTAGGGCATATGATCAATAAATCTAGGATAACCATGGAGTAACAGGGTGATTATGGTTAGGTTTATGTCCTATGATCCGCCAGAGCCAGAGGGATCTACCCAAGGACAACACCAATAGTTTAGAACTTGAAGTCCTTAGGAATGATTGAAAAAAGGAGTAAAGAGATGAAAGGAGAAAGAAGGGGTTGAAGAATTAAAAAGAAAAGTTAATGAAAGGGTGAAAAGAAATAGCCCACCAAATGTTCAACCTTAGGGCAGAAACCGGGTTCAATTCATATGCTACTGGTTGTCACCAAGGTGATGCCGGTATTGAAGACGTCATAGACTCAGTAACGCACTGCACTTAACCTTCCAGCTACTCAGGTATCTCTTAAAAGATACTTGTTTCATTTCTCACGGAGAACCTCGCATAATCTATCAACCTCTCATTTCGAGAAGTGTTGATATTGAAAAGGAGGCACTCTGCTCTATGCCTCTGACTACTTAAATCAAATCACACTAATTGAGTCTAGAGCCTCGAGATTCATCAAAAGATCTCTTAGGAACACTTAATCATTTCTACACTTGTTGTTCAACAATAAGAACGCTAGTCGTAAATATTTGAGTCCTACGCAGATCTTAGCAATCTGCTAGAACATTTATGAGAGGATTTACTAATGTAATTCTCAATGATTGAATGGAAATTACTGCCAGGTCAACATAAAACAGCCCTGATAGCAGGTAACTTCGGTAATCCCTTGTGGGTTACGCTTAGCGTTTGCGATGGTTTCAAACGGTCTACAGTCGTGGAGTGATACTTTGGTATACTTCAGCGGCACACCTGAATCGTTGATATACTTCAGTATATCTGTGTAAGCTCTCTTAAGGGTATCCAATTCAGGAACAACCTTTGTAAGGATTAGAGAGAGTTTTCACACTATGATGTTAATTATCTCAAAGTCCAAACTTGTAAATGCTGGGAACCTTTATTGCTAACTGTTTTTTATGCAGGTACTCATGGAGACCCGGAGTTCCAGCTAGCTGTGACCATCGTTACCATCATGATTCATCAACTGATACTCAAGATCCACATGCTCATACCAACATCATGAAAGTCAAAATTCTCATCAAAGATCAATGCAAAGTCCAGAAAGATTCTACGTCAAAGTCAAAGAATCTACAAAGTTGAAAGACGAAGATCAATGCTATGAAATGAGAACTCTTTTTTCATGAAGATTCAAAGTCAAAAGAAGTATGAGTATGTTGGAAAAGACGTTAAGACAACAGAGTCAACTAAGATGATAAAGGCAAGACGAAACCAACATATGATCACAACAACGAAGAACAAAGAACAAAGATACAAGAGACGTCAAAGCCAAAGAAGCAAAGAAGACGTCAAGCAACCATTGATGACCAACCCTTAGCGGGAGATTGTTGAGAATACGTGTAATTAATATAAAGTTTCGGTCATCAAATATGTAATAGGTTGCTTAGTTTTATAAGGCTTATATGTTTAGTTAAGGCCCGGTCCATGAAGTAAGCCCATGGACTGTGGCATTGCTTCTAGAAAGTCCACATGGGGTGTTGCCCTAGTCCATGTGGTTATAAATACTAATGTAAACCTTCACTTGTAGGTGTTGGTTCATGTTATGCAAGTTTACTCTTCTTATTCATTTATATGTGTTCCATACCATCTCTCTCTCTCTCTCTAACTTTCTCTCACTAGATATACTTGTGTTGAATTATTAAGGTGACCTAACAGACCTTTTCTTTACCTAAGAACTATAAAGTAGCATATATCTCGAATCACTAAAGACCTAAAAAAAAGTTAGGATCACCATAAACTTCATCATCATCAAAAACCTGAAAAATCACATATTATCATATAGATAGGAGGATTAAAATCAGCATGAAAAATTGGCACAAAATAAATTTCGAACCTAATTTTCTTACCTACACACATTGCGTGTGCAAAAGTTTTTGTATTAAAAAACCAGTCAAATGAAAGAAATTAGATCTGATATTTGGTATAAATACATGAAAAACCGATAATGAAACACAAGTGTACAACATGCAGCAAACCCTCTTAATTAAGCACCACCTAAGTGAAAAACAACTAACAAACCCACTAACCATTATTTAAATCCCTCTAAGCCGTTGGCACAGCTTGGCTCAGCGTGTGAACAGTGTCGGCTCTGTTGGAACAACATTGATTAGGTCTCCTCATATTTTAATGATGACAAATAAACCTTCGCAACACATAAAATCATAAACGTTAGCCAAAAACCAAAAAAACCCAAGTACTGGGTCTGGCGCGCTGCTGGCGCTTCGATGCGCAGGCAGCGCGCCAGACTTCTGTCTTGGTTGTTACGATTTTTTAAAGTCGGCTTTTCCTCTACCCGACAAATATGGATCTTTCACTACAGGTATGAATATAATAAGTGCTTCATTAGGAACACTCAAAACGGGTTTTAGAATTAGAGGGATTCAAAACTGTTAGGTCCTATTCTAGCTTTAACACAAGATCTACTCAACGTATAAACTAATAAACTTACGTAACAACTAATAAACAGTAACTATAGATCAAATAGTAAAGTAATAACAAGAGATAAAGAGAGATTTAGATGAAGAGAAGGATGATCTTATTTCACACATATAACTAGCAAAGGTTCGGCTCAAGAGTGAATAAAACCAACAACTACAATGCATGCATATGTCTTTTATTTATAGAATAAATACTAGGGCGACATATGCATGATAAGTTCTAGAAACAATTCATATGGCCACACGGCCCATGGGCTCCTTATGAGCCGTGGGCTTTAATACTAACTTGGAACCCATTTCGTGCAACCTAAATATAATAACTATGACCAAGACTTGTATTATATATTAACGTGTTCCCAACAATCTCCCCCTAAGGCTTGGTCATCTAGGTTGCTCGACATCATCTTTTCTTCTTTGGCTTCTGACGTCTTTAGAATCTTTGTTCTTCGTTCTTGTTGTGATATGATATGGTATTGTCTCGATCTGCCTTCCACCGACGTTCTTTCATCTTGATGTCTTTACGTCTTTTCCACCATGCTCATATGTCTTTTGACTTTTGTTCTTCATATCTCATGCGGTTCTCCCTTCATAAGCTTCAATCTTTGACTTGTGAAAGTTTGACATACTTGATCTTTGACTTTTCTTTAATTTCTTTGAACTTTTGTTATTCCTTAGTCTTTGTGAGAACTTTGCTTCAGGATATAAGCATGATGGAAATGGTGGTGGTGGAACTCCCGGTCTCCATGATTACTTTCAGTGTAAACAGTTAGCAATAAATCATCCGGCACTTACAGATTCGGACTTCGAGATCGTCAACAGCATAGTGTGAAGACTTTCTCTAATCCTAGCCCAAGCCGTTCTGAACCGGATACCCCCGAAAGGGCTTACACAGATACACCGAAGTGCATCAACGATTGTAGACCATTTTGGAGTTGACACTAAGCATAATCTACAAGGGATTACCGAAGTGACCTGCTGTCAGGGTTGTTCGAAGTTGATCCTGGCAGGATTTCCATTCAATCACTGAGAAACATATTTTATGAATTCTCTCATGAATGTTCTTGGCAGATTGCTAAGATCTGCGAAGGACACTCTTATAATTTACAGCTGGTGTTCCTTTTGTTGAACAACCAGCATAGCAATACTAAGTGTTCCTATGAGATCTTTGTTGTATCTCCTGGCTTTAGCCTCAATCAAGTGCTTATATTTGGTCGTTGGAGGCATGGAGCAGAGTGCCTCCTTTTTAATATCAACACATCTCGGAGTAAGAGGTCAATAGATAATGAAGGGTTCTCCGTGTGAAATGAAACAAGTGTCTTTTGAGAGACACCTGAGTGGCTAGAAGGTTTAGTGCAGTGCATCACTGGGTCCATGACGGCTTAATCTTCAATACTGGTGTTACCATAGTAACAACCAGTAGCATATGTATTGAACCCGGTGTCTGCCCTAAGGTTGATCAAATGGAGGGCTATTTCTTTTCACCCTTTTCTTTACTTTTCTTTTTCATTCTTCATCCCCTTCTTTCACTTTCATTTCTTTACTCCTTTTTTCATCTTACCTAGGACTTTTCTAGTACTAAACTATTTGTATTGTCCTTGGGTAGATCCCTCTGGCTCTGGTGGATCATAGGATGGTTTTCCTAACCTTAGTCACCTTATATCTCCATGACTATCCTATTGTTGCCATAAACCATTCTTTTTGAAAATCTCTCAAAGTGCTTATTATTGTAAAAACATATTGTGTTAACACTTTGAGAGTTTTATGATTTTCAGAAATACTCCCCCTTAACATGTGCTCATAAGTATTTAAGGTAAATTTGCACATGTCGGGAAGAGTTAGCACTTTTTGAATTGATTGATTTTCAATGAACATGATCGTTGCGAGACACCTTTACATCACTAGTAGAACTAGCTTAAAATTATTACCCATCCAGATCATATTCACGGAAAATCTCTCGAAATCGGTACATTCTACTCAGACACGTCTTTTGCGAGACACGTTTACATCACCGGATAAACCGGCTTGAAATTATTACCCGTCCCGAACATGTCCTTTCGATTACTGACTTTTGATATCGTCAATTCGAGGGTTCAATTCTGAGTCGAGCTCATACGAGATTTCAACCTTTTATTACCATATTTTAATCATATATTTATTCTCCCCCTCAAAAATAGCATATTCATGTTGTTTTTGATAAACTTTTGATTAAAATATGCTTTTTGAGGTTTATGGGAAGAATTCCAAGAACTTTTGTATTTTGTTTTTCAAATACTCCCCCTTGACAAGGGAATACTTGTTCTATTGAGCAGAATTTTAAAAAACTTAGAAAAATTCTAGTTAATTCTACTCAATAGTAAGAAGTTGTCGCTCCTTATATGAGGATCGTAGCACTGAAGCGTACCACAGGGTCCTTTCATGACAAGTACGGGTTGTGCACTATGATGTGTGCACAAGCCATAATCAACAATCATATATGCAAGAAAATATCAATCAAAGAATATAACTAACTCTTACATCATCCCGAACTTCTGAATGTAGAGAAGACTGGATTAGGTCTTTGGAAGTTCCTGATTGGGAATGATGGACGTCTTCCAACGTAACTCTCGAACCTCCTCATTTGGTCTTTGTAAAACAACGTTCTCTCGATCTTAAGCACATACTGACGGATTTCTCTTAGCAGCCGTCCATCTTTTTGTCTTTTGCAACTCCTGGTCTCGAACTCGGATTACCAACCCATCACGAACCTTCTTTAGCGTGTGGTCGCAGAACTTATGATTGTCCTTATATGACATGAAACGGTTAATCGTCAGGTCACTTTTGTAAATGAACCCAAAGGTTGGTTCCTTCTTCATGGTGTATTGGGCTTCATTGTTGATCTGAGGAAGTGATAGCAGTGGTGCGGTAAGATTCAACTTCCTCTGATAGGTCTCGACCCCAAGCTGCAAATCTTCTACATATTCTTGGATGATCTTTCTTCTAATAAAGTGGAGTATAGAAGCACTGAATGCATATTGAAGATCAGTTGTGAAATGTTGCAGCTTTCCTTGAACCTTGATGAGGTACATGTCTTCAAGGTTATTAAGACTCAAATTTGGGAAATCTGCTTCAGAGAACGTGTAGAGCTGCTGGTCGTGCCTTCTAACTTTGATTTCTGATTGGAAAGTGTAGTCATATTTCTTCTCACCAGTTAGACTCACCACAGCAAGAATCCTAAGGTTACTTTTCATTAGGGTAGGAGATTTCTTGGTGAGTTTACTCTTGTACCAAGTCTTCCTCTTCTCGAACCAATGATAGATACCCAGGCGCGCATCTTGGTCGTACTCCACTTTCTTGGAAATGAAGAGATGAGTAGCATTTTCCTCGATGGCAGGTTGTGTATAGCTTGCTGCTGGTGTCAAAGTTATTGAGGTTGCATATTTCGGTTGACATTTACTTCCATGCACGAGTAATTCTAGGTCGTTGTTGAAGAAAAATTGTTAATGGATGGTGGGCTGATTGAAGACGCGAATCACAGGCAGTGGCTTCGGCCAGTCAGTGATATATGGTTGATTACTTCTGGAAGTGCTTCCAACCATTATCACATCTGGATTAGTCCAACTGAACTCGCTAGACATTTCTCTGACAATGTTCTCAAGATGATACTCGAGCTCAGCTGCACTTGATGATCTTTCCTTGAGTAGATTGAAGGCATCGTTCTTGATGCGACGAAGTTCCCCTTTGGTCATCTTCTTGACTCGTTGGTCAAGTTTAAGCCTTTGAGTGAACTCAGACATGCTATCTTCAATTACCGAGTCTTCGTCCATCTGTGTTTGAGTAGTTACCAGTTGATCAAACCACTATTTCCCTGTGTGGTGTCTTCATCTAGCGATGAGACCACATTCAACCTTCTAGAAGTCTTTTTGCTAGATGATGTTGTCTTAGTCTTGGGAGGTGAAGGTGGTGGATCATCGTACTGTTGAAATTCTTTTTCTTCAGTATGCTTGAACTGATGCTCCATTTCTGTAGGACCAGATCCAGAAGCCTTTGGTGTTAGAGTTGCTGTAGTTGTTGATGGACCGACGGGTTCTTTGGGTTACGATCCAGATCCTTCAAAACCTTTTTGTTTCTTTGCTTGGGTGTTTGGATCTTGGTCTTCGTCCTCTCTCGGATGTTTACCCTTATCAGCCTTAACTTTACACGACTCCTTTTCCATGTTTGTTTTGATAGCCTCCATGATGGCTATTTCTTATTCAGTTGGAGATGAGAGCTTCACTAGAGCATTGAGATGTTGAAGTTAGAATTCTTCAAGAGTTGGTTCCTTAGGCTTTGCTGGTTGGGTTGAGAATACAAGAGGAACTGAAGCGACGATGTTTTTGACTTTGTCTTCAAGGTTGGAATCGATATGCTCTTCTATTTGTTGTGTCACAACCTTTGGCAAGTACTTCTTGACATACACCTTGGTACTGTCCTTGACTTCTTGAAGCAATTGATTTTGAAGATCAGCTTCAAGGAATTCGTCCATACGTTCTTTGGTTTCTTGCATCTCTTTGACTTGTGTGGCAAGGCTTTTGACCATATTTGTTAAGTCTTTTACTTGGTCACTGTGCTGGTTGTCTTTCTTTGCACGCGCCAGATTTGCTGCCTTTTTCAACCTTTTAGATGTAGGTGAGATTACTTCAACCCGCGTTAGCCTAAAAATCTTCTTAGTTTTCTTTCTTGCCATGACTGCTTTTCCTTTAGCTTCTTTTGTTGCTGCTTCTTTAGGTGGTGATGGTAGTGGTGGTGATGAGGGTTGTGTTGATGATTCTGGAGGTGTTTGAGCCTTTTGTGGTGAAGCATGCTGAGACTCTAGAGGTGTAAGTGTTGAATGTGGAGGAGTGATTGGTGGCTTTTGAATGTATCTATCTGCTTCCTTTTCGGCCATCTTTTGTTCTTCCTCCTTCTTCTTTTGTTCTTCTTCCATCCTCTTTTTTCTTCCCCCTTTTCTGCTTCTAGTTTGTTAGCGGCCTTAGTAATTTCCTCCTCATCAGTCAACGTCTTATCTTCATCTGTCTCTTCCTAGAAATCATTGAAGTTATCTTCATCTGATAACACCTTTTCACTTTCTTCCCCTTCTTCCATCTCGACATCCTTCATCTTCTCTTCTTCCTTCTTGTCCTCGTCATTGCCGGGTTGATTAAGCGGACTTGGCTGAGGTGGGATGACTTTAGTTTGAGACTCAGAACTATCGGGTTGATTAATCGAATCGGGCTGAGGTGGTGTAGTGTCTTTAACAACACCAGACCCTCCGGGTTGATTAACCGGATCAGGGTGAGGTGGTGTTACTTCTTTAACTATCCCAGACCCACCGGGTTGATTAACCGGATTAACATAGGTCTGGGATCCCCCAGCTCCTTTAGTTTGTTGTTCAAATCTCATTTGCTCTTCAAACCTTAACTGTGCTCGTCTTTCCACATCAGCCTTGTGTGACCTACGGCTTTCTTCTAGTGCCACCTTAGTTGCTATATCTTCTCTATAAACTTCTTTATCGGTATCCATCTCTGAGTCGGATTCCTCTTCTGCAACAATCCTACCTTCCTCCGGTTCTGGCTTGGGAATTATAACCGGAACTTTTCTTTTGACGATTCTATGTGCAGAAGGTCTGATTTTCCTAGATGCACTAGAAGCACTTTCAGTCTTGCTGCTTCCCTTTGAACGAGTCTTAGTGTATCCAGACTCATCATCATGCTTGGAAAGTCCGACGTGACCTTGACTGAAAGCACTATCATAATCTCTATAGGCTTGAGTTTTCTTAACTTGTTCTGTCAGCAGATATTCTGGTAATCTCATCCCTTGCTTATGTGTGTTGCCTTTGAGAATGTAGACTAAACTGATAGTCTTGTCCATTTTATACAGATGCATTTCTCGGTCTTCAGGACGTGGAGAGATGTCTGTGTTATCGTCAAGTAGAAGACTGATGAGTAGTTTGGTATATCAAACAAATGGGATTTTGGTTAACGGTTTCTGATAGTGACTTTGGATCTGATAAATAATGTCTTCCTAGATAAGTTGTGCATAGTCAATCTGTTTCTGATTGACCATTACCCAGAAGATTTGAAGATGTGACAAACGAGGGTGCTCGTGACCACTTTCCTTTCCTGAGACTGAATGGACCATAATGTAATATATGGTTCTCCAAGGTTGAGGGATGAACTTGGCGTCAACCTTTGAGATTTTCGTTAATGGTTTGTCCGGTTGTACATCATATCCAATTTCTACAAAGAAGTTGAGGACTTCTTCTTCAGTGGGTGTAGGGTAGAATCTATTTGCCGGTTCAGGTGCTTCTGGTAACATCAAGGCTTTGCGAAGGTAGTTTGCATTGACTTTTACTTCTTTACGATCCAGCTTGCATGTAAAATATCTTTCTCCCAAGTCCAGCTTTATAGTATTCCACATTTGATGAATGTATAATTCAGGAATACTATCCGATCTGTCTAGCAAGCTCCCGCACTTGTGTCGCTTGAGCACCTCTATTGCAATTTGACAACTTGGTTCAACACACTTGACTCTTTGAAATTCTACCCTTGCGTTGTTGTTGCCAATCTCTTCCTTATAGCCTTGTGGGAAAACTTTAGCTTTTGTGAGCATTGGGAGTGGTTGTTGTTGTGGTGTAGCCATTTGTGATATCTGAAACATCATTCAAACACAGATTTGCAGGATACATGAAAGTTAGCAAATAGTTAAACTTGTTGTTTCACATGTGATCCTTTTGTTGCTTAGTTTGATTTTACAGGTTTAAACATAGCATTTTGTTTCAAAAAGTAATTTCTACAATTTTCAACTTATGCGAATTTCGACAGTTTTACCAATTTCTATAGAATTTGTCCAATTTCGATAGAAATGGCAATTTCTATAGAATTTGTCCAATTTTGATCGAAATGACAATTTCGATAGAAATGACAATTTCGATAGAAGTGGCAATTTCGATAATCTCTTACACAAGAAATTTTGATAACTACTGTAGACGTACATGATTCTTGTTTCTTTATCGAAATTTGGTTTTCCTGTTCAATTAAGCCAATTCACATGTTATTATTTGCTCATTAAACCTTGTACATCAAACTAAATCATAACAGCTAGTAATTTCAATAATTCTTGTTCATCAGATTATCGAAATTCATCAAAACTTGTTAAATGTTTGATTAATTTGTTCCAATAGTATCACATGATGTTCCTGAGTCTTATGTCCAAGTTTTAACATTTTTTAACCACAGATTCAAAAGTTAGACCTTAAACGTGTTCTTCATAAACCCTAGTTATCTAAATTACATCAGATGTGTTTCTGGGTTCAATTCGAAGGTTAAAACATACAATTCGACACATAAGAACTCTATTCCAACTGCTTAATTATACTACAGCACATTCATACGTTCTTCCCCAAATCGCATCATAAACCTTAAATTTCAAACATGCATCAAATTTGTTTCTGGGTTCAATTAACCACATGCAACATGTTAAGGGACTCATTCCGACAATAACCCACCAAACAATTTCAACTTAATCACTCAGAATGAAAAAAATTCGATATCGCGTAAACCCTAGATTTAAAAAAACTCGATTTTGCAAAAATGAACCGTTGGATTGTTAAATCCTTCAAAATCGTTTGTTAAAATCATATAGACAATGCATATTTATTCACAAATTTGACGAATCTTGAACGGATTTAATGGTTGGATTACGGCCGTAGATTGCGGTGGTTGTAAAAGTGAATGCGGTGGGTGAGAAAATTCTGAAAGTGAAGTAAATAACGCATTTACTTCACTTTGACTTCTTTTGTTAAGCATTTTGACCTTTTCAATTTTTGTCACATTTAGTCCTCTAACTGTATTATCTTGCATACTAAGTCCTAACTCACAAATTCTAACTTTTAGACTTAGCATGTTTTTGGCACTAACAACTTTGATACTCCCCTTTGACTTATGATTGTTTGAAAATATTATTTAGATCAAGGAGGGTATTTCTCAGATGATTTTACCACCATTCTTTTTGAAGCAACAATTTTAAAGAAATTATGCAAGTACAAATTTCAATGAAAATTTTAAAATTTGAATTTCTTTCTCCCCCTCAACACTTGTTCAGAAATAATTGATAATGTTTTGAAATGAACAAAGTGTTGATGAAGATTTGTACTTGCATTTTTTGTTTTTTGTTTTTTTTATTATTTTTTTTAATTTAAAGTGAAAATCTTTTTGTGTTTTTCATAAAATTATTTACAAAGATAATTTTGATGTTTGACTTGGTTAATTGTTTTTAAGAAAATTTTCCAAGTCATATAGAGTCAAACATCTCATACCAATCTGGTGAACTAATTCCACAAATCTTGCATAAGGCAAAGCTTTGGTGAATAAGTCTGCCAGTTGGTATTCTGTACCCAAGAAATAAAGTTCAATTGTACCTTGTTCCACATGCTCTTTGATGAAGTGATAACGTAGAGCAATATGCTTGGACTTTGAATGCTGAACTGTGTTGCACGAGATAGCAATGGCACTCTTGGAATCGCAGTACATTGGAATCTTGTTGAAGACGTAACCATAGTCCATCAGTTGTGATCTCATCCAGATGACTTGAGCACAGCATGCTGACATGGCCACGTATTCCGATTCTGTTGATGACAGTGATGTACAATCATGCTTCTTTGATTGCCAGGATACAAGCTTGTCACCCAAGAATTGCACTCCCCCAGATGTACTTTTCCTTGTGTCTAAGCATCCTGCATGATCAGCGTCTGAAAAGGAAATTAGTTCAAAACCAGAATCCTTCGGATACCAGATCCCCAAGTGAATGGTTCCCTTTATGTATCGAAGGATTCTCTTAGCCTCAGAGAGGTGTCTTTCAGTTAGTCTAGACTGATAGCGGGAGCAAAGATATGTGGCAAATATTATGTCTGGTCTACTGGCTGTTAGATACATGAGTGACCCAATCATACTACGGTATTTTGTAGGGTCAATGGGAGTCCCATGTAAATCAGCATCTAGTTTAGGAGATGATGAAGACATTGGTGTATTATAGGTGTCACAGCTTGTCATGCCATGTTTTTTCAAAATCTCTTGAGCATATTTGGACTGGTTTAAGAAAATTCCACGGGGTGATTGATGAACTTGCAGTCCTAAGAAGAACTTCTGTTCACCCATCATGGACATCTCAAAGTTTTGTTTTATTAATTTTGCAAAAGCATTTGAGTATTTTTTATGGGTTGAACCAAAAATGATGTCATCCACATAAATTTGAACAATCAAGATGTCCTCCCCGTGTTTTTGTATAAACAATGTTGGGTCAACTAATACTTTTGTGAAATGATTAGCAATTAGAAATGCAAATAGCTTATCGTACCATGCCCTCGGGGCTTGCTTAAGGCCATAAAGGGCTTTCTTGAGCCGGTACACGCGATTCGGATGTTCTGGGTCAAAGAAGCCTTCTGGTTGTGTGACGTACACCTCTTTACGAAGTTGTCCATTTAAGAATGCCGTCTTCACGTCCATTTGATATACAGTGATATTTTTGTGAGCTGCATATGCCAGAAACATTCGAACGGCCTCAAGTCTTGCCACTGGTGCAAAAGATTCCTCAAAATCTATGCCTTCTTCTTGACTGAATCCTTTAGCAACCAACCGAGATTTGTTCCGAATAACCGTGCCATCAGCATCCAACTTGTTCTTCCAGATCCTTTTCAGTCCGACAACGTATACCCCTTCTGGTCTTTCTACCAATTCCCAAAATTCTAGACGCTTGAATTGACCAAGTTTCTCTTGCATTGACTCAATCCAATTGTCGTAAGTAAGAGCTTCTTTATTGTTTTTCGGTTCTTCTTGACAAACGGGGAGTGCATAAATGCAAGTTTCACCGTATGTGTGGAGTCTTTTACGTGTCATGACCGGGTTGTCTAGATTGCCAATCACGTTCACTAGAGGGTGATTCTTAGTCCATTTATGGGTTGACGGGTAGTGTTGCAAATTTTGGTGCATAGTTGACGGATCCAAATTGCTCGTTGAAGACTCGGCAATATCTGGAATCGTTGGAGCCGGAGCAAATGGATTGAAGAATGCGTTTCCGTCATAATTTGCGGGTGTGGGTACTTTAGAAGATAGAGAGGGATCAACAACTGCAGTCGCAGTATTTGAAGCTGTTTGTTCTACTGATGATGAAGTTTCTGTTGGTGGTGCATCTTCAGCAACTGCTGTTGTAGCAGTTACTGTTGTATCAAATGCTTGAATGTTGACGGGTTGTGCAGCGAAACTGGTGGATACTACATAAGCACGATTAACGAGAGTATCATCAAATAGCGGAGCAAACAAATCTTCCAAGTCCTTGCGATTGAGAGAGAGAGGTGCAGCTGATTGATCAGGGAAGTTTAGACGGTTAGAATTGGGTCCTAAGTTGTTTTGCTTAGAAGCCATATCCGTAAGTTCATCAAAATGAGCGTGTATGGTCTCTTGAACTTCTCGGGTTTGACGGTTCCAGATATGAAATCCGTTTGAATTCTCGCAGTATCCAACAAAAATCCCTATATCAGCTTTGGCTTTTAACTTTCCAAGGTCATCACGATCATTATTTGGGTAACAGAGAGCCCCAAATACATGAAAGTAATTTATGTTTGGTTTTCTTCTGTGAACAAGTTCATATGGGGTTTTGTTGTGCCTTTTGGTGATCATACATTTGTTTTGGGTGTAGCAGGCGGTGGAGACAGCTTCAGCCCAGAGGTAGTCCGGTAATTGAGCATTTATCAACATCTTTCTTGCAGCTTTCACTAACATTCGGTTTTGTCTTTCGACCACTCCATTCTGTTCTGGGCTGCGGGCAATTGATGTTTGGTGTTCAATCCCTACTTTCTCAAAGAACTCATGAATTTTGCGGAGCTGAACCTGAATTTTGGTGAGAAAGGTGATGATCATTGAAGGAACTTGATCTTTGGTGCGAAGAAAGTAGACCCAAGTCCTTCTCGAGAAGTCATCGACAATTACCAATATATACTGCTTCCCATTGATTGTCTGAACACGCATTGGGCCACAAAGATCCATATGGAGAAGTTGGAGTACATGATCTGTAATGTGCTCGATTTTTGGAGGAAAATGAGCATGAGTACTCTTCCCTTGTTCACAAGCTGAACAGAGGTGATCTTTGGCATACCGAAATCTTGGAAGACCATCGACTAACTTATGACGAGCAAGCTCAGTCATTGTTTTGAAATTCAAGAAGAGGCGGTCATATCTGACAAAGAAATGGTGGAACCCGTTGGGTTAGTAGTACAGTTTTTAAGCATCTTTGGTAACCAAGTAAAACTAGGTTTATGCTGTAGCCATCGCTGCCATTTCCAACTAGATTCTGCTTTCTTCCTAGTGAATGCACTTGGTGATTGAATTATTTTAGGGGCAACTACGGTCTTGTCAACGGTGGTCTTAGATACTACTTTTGGCGGTTTACCTAAAATGGACTTAGCAGCGGTAGTGAGCCTAGAGGAAATGCCATTAGTATGTTTCTGTGTACGAGACAAAAGGGTTTTTGCAACACATTTTTGATGATTACCAGATAAAATACTAGTACGACAAAACACACAATAAGCATCAACGATATCATTCAAAACATTCATAGATTTAGCATTCGTAACATCAATTTTAGAATTACAGTTTGTAAAGTTGGATTCTACTTTAGACATAACATGCGTCTTATTCAGATTCCTAGTGTGAACTTTTACTTCTTGAGTTTTAATGGAGCCGCTCTTAGGTTTCCAGAACCTATTCTTCTTTTTACTCTTTTTGGTCTTGGATCTGCTAACCGTGGGAAGGGTACCTAGTCCTGTAGAAGTTGAAGCTTGCACATTAGAGATCTGTGGAGATGCTTTCTTAGGTGTTTCATCTATTTTGTACATGCCTGGTTCAATCACATTCTTATTTACAAATTTCTCTTTTTCAAGTACTTTGATTTTATCTTGCAGCTCAATGATGATGTGTTTTTGCTGTTGAATTTTTGAATCTAAATCTCTGTTTAAACGAACAGTTTCATTCCTGTTTTTGCACACTTGATCAATGTCCTTTTCATATTCAGAAATTTGTTGTTTTAAACCAGCAATTTCTTTTTCAATATGACTTTTAGAAGCATGACTGTTTTGAAAGGACAATGATTCTTTTTGGTTTTGTAACTGTAACTCAAAGTTAAGACTCTGAGTCTGACACCATTGCAGTTTATGTTTGAGTTGGAAAATTTCTTTTGAAAGTTTATTTTCCACATCATCATTGATTTGTCGAAGTCTCTCATTATCTTTTTTTAATTTTTCAATCTCAAGGTTTAACATCTCAGTATCAACGTTATGATCATCAAGAATCATTTCATTACATGACAGATAAATGGAATTCATGATGACAGATATTATATCATAACATAGAACATTCTCCAAGAGTCGATCTGCTTCTTTTTTCAAAGCTTTGTTTTGACATTTTTGTTTTGAGATCTTTGTTTCTGTTGCTTCAAAAATGTTCATCATGGATGCAACTTCTGTTTGAAGTTCCTGTTCCCAATGTGTAGCACAAAGTCGCAGGTGTTGAACATGTGGCAAAAATTTCTTTTGAAAAACTTCTCTCTTTTCTTTCTCACAGGGAGAAAAAAATGTAGAGACTTTTATTTTTGAATTTCGTTCAATTGCATCTTCCAAAAGTTTTATGTCGTCCATGAATGTATTAAAATATTTAAGGACACGACAATGTTTTGGCATTGGGACAATAACACCTGGATTTGGTAAAGGGCCATTAACTTGTGCTACTTTGGTCATAGGGACAACTTCAAAAGTTTCTTTCTTTTCAATTAATGACCATGTTTGTTCTGATTTATCCTTTGAGGTACAAAAGTGTCACTAATATGAGGTACTCTTGAGTAGTCATATGGTTTATTAAAATGGACATTACTCATTTTAGATCGACTCTCGTCCTCTTGTTCCATTTCCTCTTCATTATTATACACAACAACACGCATGAAAGAATCATCAAATAAATGCTCTGCACTGTATAACTTTGGATTTTCCTTGAGTGCTTTATGTAAAAAACTTGGCTGGTCACTCCTAATTGCAAAGCCATATCCTTGGGGATTTGGTTTGACAGTTAATTTTTGAATGGTTGTTATTGATTCACCAGTTTTATACACAACGCTTTGAAATTCTTTAAGTTTGGATTCCAACGCAACAATTTCCTCAAGATATGAATCAACACGTTTCCTTGAAACTTGTTTTTGTTCAAGAAGATCATCTTTACAGGTTGAAAACTTTGTTTTTGTTTTGGAAAGTTCAGAGTGTAAAATGTCAACTTGTTTTTGAAAGTCTAATCGTTCTTGTTCTTTTTGAGAAATCAATTCATTTTTGGAAACGGTTAACTCACGTACTTGATGTTCTAAATCTTTTGTTTTCACATATGATTGTTGGAATGCAACCTCAAAGCTTTTCTCCTGTTTTTCTTTATTTTCAAAATTCAAAAGTTGAAGTTTGTAGCACTCAAGATCCATAGTTAACAATGCAACTTTTGCTTTCAGATTTCTGTTTATTTCATTGCACTTATCAATTTGGGATTTTTGTGCATCTAATTGTGTTTGGGTGGTCAACAGTAAGGTCATGAGCTTTGGATCTGTATCATGCAAAAGATCATCTTGTTCAATGTGATCATTGTTATCATCATCAAGAGGATCATCAAATGAAACAATGGGGTTAATTTGATCTTCATCAAATGTAACTACGGTGTTTATTTGGTCATCGTCTTGAGAGGATAACGATGAATCATTTTGACCAACATTTTCTTCAGTAGATGCAGATGCAGAGGGTGATACAATTTCATGAATGAGACATTCAGATTCAGGTACCTGAGACAAGCCGTCGGTATCATAAATCGGGCCTGTTTCACCCATATGCATTTCTTGCATGTTAGCCATCAACATTACAGCTGCATTTGCCTCCAGATCTTCCATGTCATCGTCCGAGTATGCATTGGCCATAAAGTTGTGCTCCTTCTCAGTCAAATTGCCACCAGCTTCATCTTTCAGTGCCAGAAGAAGAGCCTCTTTGTGATAAACACTGCCTCTGGTTCTTGGCTTTAGGCAAGCATTGGCGAGATGACCTTTTCCCTCACAATTATAGCACTTGATCATGGTGTTTCCAATCCCAGAATTCCCAGTATCAACAATTTTTGCCCTCCTTTGTGTGTTACCAACGTTGTTCCTGCTATTCCCAACTGAATTAAACCTTTGTCCCCCTGAGTTCCTCATATAACTTCCTGAACCTATCTCCCAGAAGATCTGTTTTGAATTTCAACCCTGCCATCATGAACAACTGCCTGATTTCGTGTGTTGGGTGAACACCTGAGACGATTGTTGGATTTGTTAGAAAATTTGCTGAAGGCTCTAGCAATCAAGGCAAATCCTTCGTTCAACGAGTTGAATGCATCATCTTCATCGTTGTTGTCATTTGAGTAGAACATATAATCGGTGTTGTCATATGTAACTAGTTGATTATCAGCTTGTTATGATGATGCTTCGTATGGAACGATTTGGTTTGAAGTCTGTGAGGGATAAGAAGATTGATGTTGTGGTTGGAAAAAATTCTGGTTTGGTTGTGGTGCAAAGTGAGACTGAGCAATCAAAGCAAGTGAATTTGGAGTCGATGATGGTGAGTAACCTCCTCTTGCTGCTCTGTCTTTGTCAACTTCAGATTGGTGATGCTTCAAATAATCATACATCAACCCATATGAGGGGATTCGATACACTGTAAGGTGGTTAAACCTTTGTTGCTTTGTGTATGTGATATGTTGAGTTAATATGATCAAGTATGCGGAATCTACTTAATCACACTTAGAAGATTATTTGTGTTATGGAAATGGAACAGTGATGCTTGTGTATATTGAACAAATAACATGCAATGTTATCACCAAACGATTCAATATTATTCAACATAATACGAGTGATCTTCACTATCACTAGGGTTACAAAACATTGAATCTTATGTTTCTATGACTTGTGATATATGTGTTTGTTCTATGTTCTTAAGAGTTATGTTCTAAGCACTTAATTAATTCACACACTATTAGACACTCTTAGTCACACATATATCTAGTCTAAGATCTTTCTTTTATATATCAAGAAAGATCTTTACAATATTGTTAAGTCTTATCAAACTACTTGCTAACTTATCTTGAGTGTGTCAGTACATGAGATACAACATGTATCTGTGTACACAACTTGTTACTGATCACTTTGTCCAAAGATATTATCTACCGTATATACTTGACTTTAGTACACAAATATCTTTTCAATACTTATCCAACCAGCAGTGGTATATGTGACACTTATCCACTCAGCAGTATCGACTAGCAGTACCTTCTTTGTACTACCAGTACTAACTTCAGTTAGTACGGTTAGTTATAACTTGAACAGTCCTTAGATATACACTAGCAGTTGGAACTGTTAGAGTATTCTTCTCAGCAGTACTAACCTTCAACACTTGTAATTCTTGATACTTAAACTTCAGAACATTTAATTCCCAACAATCCTCCCCTAAACATGTGGATTCTCTAATCATCATGTTTCTTCTGAATTAAATCATGATTGTGAGGATCTTGCAAATACTTCATAGTCAGACCCTTGGACTGAACTTTCTTCTGTTCTGTGAGATTGAATATCTTTCTCAGTAGCTCATCTGCCATTTACTTTGACTTTAACAATATGATTGCGTGGTTTTGTAACCTTACAACAGGTTTTACCTCTCGAGGGATCTCAAGAGGCTTACAACCCCACCAGGCAGTGTACCTGACCGATGTAGTATAGTGTAGTGGTAAGTACGGGGGATTGATCGTTCTCCACAGGGAATAGTGTTCGTTAGGTATGAAAGGCTACTCTAATTAGGTCTAAGGGTTGAGGAAGATTCTTTTTATGTTTTTATAGTTTTTATGAAAGCAAGTAAAATCTCGGGTTTGAAGGAGTGGGCGGAATTAGTTGCTAGTCAACTAACCCAAATTACTACGAATGCAATAAAATTAAATAACTGAAAATAAAATGTGGTGAGAAACTTATGTGTAGAGAAATGTGTTTACTTAGATTTCCTTACTCCCTAACTATCTTTTACCGGTTAATTAGTGTGTATTAGTTGCGTGGATGACGGGTGTATTCCTTAATACCATTCGTGGGGTGGCGTACTTACTTCCCCAACTCTACAAGCTCCTACTTCACTCCTATGTCGAGCCGGCTAGGAAGCTCCTAACATGGGATCACTAGAATTCGCTTGTGCATTAAATACAACCATAAAAACCTTTAGTACGCGTTTGGTTCATGTTTCTTAAGACGTTCAAGCAAGTTACCGAATAGGAAGTTAGCCAGTTTTCTTAAGCCTAACATAGATAAACAATCATCCAATACAACTAATAACACACTAACAACCAATAATCAATAGCTAGGTTTCATTAGATCTAAGCAAACACAAGATAAATTTAGCCTAACATGTTAAACAAAAGACAAGAATAAGATAGAATCAAACAACACATAGACATATTGAATGATTAATTGATAACTTATCTTTCAATGAAACATGGAAGATCTCAAGGCAAAAAGCCCTGAAAAAGTAGCTAAAATCGTCTTAGGGTTTTCTCCCAAAATTCCACACACTAAGCTCTCTCCAATGACAAAAAATTAGAAAACTATATATAGATTTTTGGATCTGATGGCGTCACCTTATGGAGTGTGACACCGTCACCTCGCCGCTTTTAGGGTTCCCGGATGACCTTCTTGACGCCGTCCCTCTTTAGCTCTTCAAAAATCCATTCTGGCTTATCAAGGCTTGACGCCGTCCAACCATGAACGTGACGCCGTCCCCTTATGATTTAAGCCGTGACGCCCTCGATCAAGTTAAAGCGTGACGCCGTCAGAATTCACATGCTATTTTCACTGGCCCGTCATGAGTAAATTTCACGTCCAACTTTTCTTGCCAAGGCATGACGCCGTCTGGGGTTAAATGTGACGCCGTCAAAGGTGACTTTGAGCCGATTTTTGAGACTTTGCCGTTTTCTTCACTTTAATGCTCCAAAAACGTCCAAAATGCCTCCTTTTCCAGATTTCTCCTCAAAAGTACCTAAAATGACAAAAGGAACGATTTAGGGCAATATTTGATCAAATAAATACGATTTAGGGCTTAAATGACCCCTTAAAAGCGGTACACTTTTCGCTTCATCAAATACCCTTACACTTGAGATTTGCTTGTCCTCAAGCAAATGCGCTTTTATTCTAATCAAAATACAAGTTAGGGGTCATTTAATGCTAACATAAAAGTAATTACAACAAATATTCGTTCCACTTCAATCATAATAAGCACGGAGATTATAAACTAGCACCTCACAAGTAGTGTTTAGATACTCACATCTCTCAAGTGTCATCAAAATAAATCTCATAAATAAAAACGGATAATATCTCTCACTACCTGTCATAGCAAATAGATTACCATAGGCTTGGGAAAGGATCGAAAACCTCCTCCACTAGGCGTAAGCACCAAAGATAAACTATCAAAGAGGGCTTTTAAATGGGTTATAACGTTAGGTGTAGGGAAAAGGAAAACACGGTTTTGTTGGATAAAGGATATTTTACTGGTGGCGAGTTAAAGATCTTGATCAATTACATGTACTATACAATGTTGCTAAGCCAAGACTAGACTCGATCTTAAGCTAGAAACGAAATAACAAAATATCAAAAATATAAAACAAACATAAAATGAAACGGGATGGTAGTCCGTATGTTTTTTTCTATTTTTCATTTTCTCATTTTTTTTGTATTTTTCTTGATTTTTTTTTTTTTTTTTTTTTTTTTTTTTTTTTTTTTTTTTTTGCATACACTTTTGCCCTACCATCCAAAATAATACATCATAGGGGCATTGCATCCCCCTTACACTTGAACTTTTACATAACTTTACAAATACTAATCTAATGACTCGAATTAAGATAATTGAAAAACTTGGAGTACTTTTAAAACATTTAGCACATATGGGGGTAATAAATGATGTTCTTCCCCATTACTCCATTACACTAGTACTTTACCCATGAGTCTCAATCGTCCCAAAATAATATGTACAAGGATATGACTCGACTTAGCAACCATGTAATCAACTAGATAATTAACTTGGGTTTAAACAAATGTTGTCACAATAATGCACTAAAAATGAGTGCATACAAGGTAGGCTAAGGCGATTTGGGTGTACATTTTAGTGGGGTGTAACAAATTCTTCCTTTAAGTAAAATGCTTAAAGGTCGAAACGAAAAGATAGGCTCTGAGGGGTGTACTAGGGGTATCGTGTACTAAAAATGAGTACAACGCAAAGGGTGTGGGAGAATTACTTGACTAATGTAGCCAATGTAATTATAACAAAAACACAGGTGTAAAACAATGGGTTAATCCTAATGCCTCTTATCATGTAGTAAATCTAACTACACGAATGTAGTCTCACTTGTGGCCTTGGAATGGTCCTAACGCAAGTTCTAGAATCTAAGTGCTACCGGTACACACATCATAGCATAAATGCTTTTCCTACCAATTCTAGGGGCGAACCTCACATATTTGGGGTGGAAAATTTTTTAGTGGTACGGTTTTTGTGCTAGTCATATAACTCCTATCCATGAGACGCTCATTAAGATCAAAGTTTCACTCCTAAATGTTGTAAAAAATTTTAAATTTGGCACTAAAATTACCCTAACAGGTGTTTATCTCAGTTTTATTACACATCTATTATTAAACGAACAAAAATCAAGCGTAATTGTATTCTCTAAAATCGTACTTTTACCCCCCCCCCCCCCTTACACTTAAGATGAACATTGTCCCCAATGTTCAAGTAACAAGATGTAAAAGCATAAAAGTAAAAGAATGAAATCAAATACTCCCCTGATTCGCTCGGTGGATAATGAAATTACACGGTTAAATCTTCCTCCAAAGAGAATGTTGAAGCTCCATGACTAATGCATCGCCATAAGCTTGATTCCAAAAACATCTCCTTGTCCAAAATAACCTGTTAAACCTGAGAAAACAAACACGAAAACCTGCATAACATCGGCGGGAAAAATCTATATATAAGGATATAATGCTTGTGGAATGATAACTTTGCAGATTCCTGGAGATTATAAGTTGGAGATTTTAAAAACTTTTTTAAAAACAAAACTTTCAAAAATTTCTGAAAATTAAATCTGACGCCGTCAGGTTATAAACCTTGACGCCGTCAGAAATGACCTGACAAAAATTTTCATTTTAAGTTTCCGGAAAATTTCTGGAAAAAAACCTATACCTTACTTCCTGGAATTCCTGCAAAACTTCATTATGACTCGATACAAGCATTTGACTCAAACAAATACTAATATGCATGCTTATATCTCATTGTTATCTTTCATGTTCAATCTTGTTCTTTAAAACAGATTTAAATTTCCCTTACATTTATCTTTTGCAAAATACCTTTATATGTAGTTAAGACGAAGTTAAAAACAAAATAAAGCATTTTCACAAATTAGTTTTTGAACATGAATCAATAAGAATAAAAATTAAACATACATACGGAAACAAATAAAATCAAATAAACAAATAAACACACAAAAAGCAAATAAAGCTTGGGTTGCCTCCCAAGAAGCGCTTGTTTTTGTTCGAGTCATGAGCCTGACTCTACCCTTATTTAATGGATAAAGGAGAGGTTTTCCCTACACTTAGGATTAAGTGCGGGTGATAGTAGCGATACACACCAGCTCGGTAGGAGTATGCTACGTGAGGAAAGAGTGGTGGATGAATTATATGCTCAAAGGGGTGTGCTCCTTTCATCATAACCTTGCCTAGTTCAATCGGGTTAATGGATGGATTAAAATTTTCTCCTAGAAAGGGATCATTTTCTATCAACTTCAAAAGACTACTAGTTGGGGATCCATCTTGACCTAATAAACCCGGTTTAAACCCATAATGTTTCTTATGATCAATCATAAATGGGTGATGTAAGCATGTAAGGTCATTTTCCACTCCTATATTGGTTTCCTCTCTACAAGGCTTAAAGTCCACTACCTTTATCCTAAGACTACCCGGACTATATGGTTTGATGGGTAGATCGGGACCTATTTCATTTCCTAAATTCACATCTAAAGATGGAAGATTAGGTAACGGTTTTGGTTGAGGCTCTGGTTCATCAAAACTAGGAACTTCCATAGAACTAAAAGAAAGGTTATGACTACAAGTATTCAAACCTATTTCTTCTAGTTTTGTTTGGTCCAAGGGCTCTACCTCTATTGGGGTTCCTATAGTCTCTTCTACTTCTTCCGGGTAAGTCATGGGTGGTGTGTATGCCTCAAATGATGGTAGGACTTGTGGGGTACTTGGTGGGCTTATGTTACTTACCTCATCATTCCTTATGTCAAGATCACCAATATCCTCATCATGTGTTTTAGTAGGATCTAACCCTAACATTTTCCCAAGTATCTCAAGTGCTTCTCTAGGCATCTTAACTTCTATATCTGAATCATAAGGATCATCCTCAATATTATGACTGCTATATTCAAATTGCCCAAAAGATTCATCATGTGTTTCTTGAGATTCATCATCATCGATCACAAAAACCTAGGTCTTTTTGATCAATGTGATCATGTTCGGCTAAATCCTCCATCACATCAAGGTCACCTATGTGTTTGTTTTGTACTATGGCATTACATGACAACCACTTAGGTATCTCAACACTAATGCATTCATCCCCAAACAAACTTGTTTCATGATCCAGGAAATTTATATTCAATTGACTTGTACTAACGTTTGTTGGGTTGTCTACCCTATAATAATATTGGGCACAATCTTCTATGGCATTCCATGCTTCTTCAGCATTTAATTCCCTAAAGTCCCCATTGGCAAAATCCTCAATGCGCATTTGGTCATATTGGCCAACACGATAGTAAAAGGTTCGGGTTAGGGATGCTAAAGCGAAACTATGATGAGGGAATTTTTGGAGTAAATTTCTAAAACGAGTCCATGCATCATATATGGGTTCATCTCGATATTGTTTGAAATTCGAGATGTCAATAGGGTAGAATGGCCTTTGTGGTTGGTGGTATGGTGGATTCGCGTACTCCATAATGGTGAACGGAAAAGTCAATGGAAATTACGAACAAACACACAAAGAAAATAGATAGACTAAAGAAAACCTAGAAAAATAAAATAAAAATTTCACTAGAAAGGAATCTAGTGAGTAGACCTATAAAATAAAAATTCAACCTAAACAATAACTATTCCCCGGCAGCGGCGCCAAAAACTTGATTGCGTGGTTTTGTAACCTTACAACAGGTTTTACCTCTCGAGGGATCTCAAGAGGCTTACAACCCCACCAGGCAGTGTACCTGACCGATGTAGTATAGTGTAGTGGTAAGTACGGGGGATTGATCGTTCTCCACAGGGAATAGTGTTCGTTAGGTATGAAAGGCTACTCTAATTAGGTCTAAGGGTTGAGGAAGATTCTTTTTATGTTTTTATAGTTTTTATGAAAGCAAGTAAAATCTCGGGTTTGAAGGAGTGGGCGGAATTAGTTGCTAGTCAACTAACCCAAATTACTACGAATGCAATAAAATTAAATAACTGAAAATAAAATGTGGTGAGAAACTTATGTGTAGAGAAATGTGTTTACTTAGATTTCCTTACTCCCTAACTATCTTTTACCGGTTAATTAGTGTGTATTAGTTGCGTGGATGACGGGTGTATTCCTTAATACCATTCGTGGGGTGGCGTACTTACTTCCCCAACTCTACAAGCTCCTACTTCACTCCTATGTCGAGCCGGCTAGGAAGCTCCTAACATGGGATCACTAGAATTCGCTTGTGCATTAAATACAACCATAAAAACCTTTAGTACGCGTTTGGTTCATGTTTCTTAAGACGTTCAAGCAAGTTACCGAATAGGAAATTAGCCAGTTTTCTTAAGCCTAACATAGATAAACAATCATCCAATACAACTAATAACACACTAACAACCAATAATCAATAGCTAGGTTTCATTAGATCTAAGCAAACACAAGATAAATTTAGCCTAACATGTTAAACAAAAGACAAGAATAAGATAGAATCAAACAACACATAGACATATTGAATGATTAATTGATAACTTATCTTTCAATGAAACATGGAAGATCTCAAGGCAAAAAGCCCTGAAAAAGTAGCTAAAATCGTCTTAGGGTTTTCTCCCAAAATTCCACACACTAAGCTCTCTCCAATGACAAAAAATTAGAAAACTATATATAGATTTTTGGATCTGACGGCGTCACCTTATGGAGTGTGACGCCGTCACCTCGCCGCTTTTAGGGTTCCCGGATGACCTTCTTGACGCCGTCCCTCTTTAGCTCTTCAAAAATCCATTCTGGCTTATCAAGGCTTGACGCCGTCCAACCATGAACGTGACGCCGTCCCCTTATGATTTAAGCCGTGACGCCCTCGATCAAGTTAAAGCGTGACGCCGTCAGAATTCACATGCTATTTTCACTGGCCCGTCATGAGTAAATTTCACGTCCAACTTTTCTTGCCAAGGCATGACGCCGTCTGGGGTTAAATGTGACGCCGTCAAAGGTGACTTTGAGCCGATTTTTGAGACTTTGCCGTTTTCTTCACTTTAATGCTCCAAAAACGTCCAAAATGCCTCCTTTTCCAGATTTCTCCTCAAAAGTACCTAAAATGACAAAAGGAACGATTTAGGGCAATATTTGATCAAATAAATATGATTTAGGGCTTAAATGACCCCTTAAAAGCGGTACACTTTTCGCTTCAACAATATCAAAACACATCTTCAGGCTTCAAACATGACCTAAAAGATGGTGCAATTTCCTTGGATGGAGGAATTATAAGAGGCAATGGTGCTGTGCATCTTGGATGCTTGTTTCAACAAGTGAAATCATCTATCAGCATGCCTTTGCAAGTGATGAACAAACGTAGTGAACTGAAATTGAAACTTTCCTCCGTTTGACCTAGATAGAACTTTCTCCTTTGGAATTATTCATCCCTTCTGAATATACATAATACTCCAGAATCTGCTCTGTTCTTGTCATTTTCAACCTCCATGTCATCATCTTGTATGCTCTTATCTTTTCCTCCCTTTCATTGGTTAATCTACCTTCTTTGGATTTATTTCCTCCCCTGAGACATTTCCTCCCCTGACATGCAAATAACATTTCCTCCCCTGTTTGAAAGATCTCTCATAATGCACCAAAATATTTCTCTTCCCATCATCTGATCTACCAATGTGAACTTGTTATCAGACAATGTTGTACATGAAGCCATCAATTCCTTAAGAGTTTAATTTGCTGCCCTCATCACTTCTAGGTATGTTAACTCCTATGAGAGGTGATTCATGGGGCATTTGACTCATGGTCCATCATTTGATGGTTTTTGTGAGTCTCTTTTAAAATCCTTTTTAAAAAACTTTTGCCATTAGCAGTATGTACATGATTTAATTATGAAAAATCATACTGCTTTCAACCATTTTGAAGGGATTAAGTGTATAACAGACACTGGTATGTGCTTAAACACATACTTTTTCTTGACCAAAACCGGACCAAAATAGACCAAAAACCCGACCAAAATGCCAAATATATTGTGTTTTTGTGTTTTTACATGTGCAGGCACGGATATCGAGGAAAAGGACAAAAATCAAGCAAAGACCGAGAAACCGAGCACGAGATATGGAAGTATTATTTTTAGCCGATGCCGGGAAGCAAAAAGTCAAAGTCAACCCTCCAAGAATCAAAGATTGTCAAAAAATGGCCCTTGGATGATTTTTAAATTTGACGGAATCAGTCCATGAAGTTTCAGAAATTACACATTGGATCCTTGAATTTTATTGTTTAATCCAAAAGTACACAAAAATAACCTATCCGGATTTAATCTAAAAACCACAACCCAAGTCTTAAAACCAAACACAAAATCCACCCCAACCCAATTACAAATAAAACCCACCAAAGCCAAGCCCACTATCTAAACCATGACCCGAGCCCACTACTCCTACCCGTTCACTAAAACCCACCCACAACTAAAACCAGTCAAACCTTATTATAACTCTCAGTCAAACCCCACTTATATTCACCAACAATAAAAAAAAAATAACTTACCCTTTCTTTCCTGCCCAGTGTTCTTCCCCAATAGTTACCCACGAACCCTAATTACCCCGTACCCCCAATTTACCCAATTAAGGGTATAATTATCTAATCATTAGGTGTCAGGGGTGTCAGATGAGGGCAAGAAACACACGCTTGGACACATGGCAGCTTTCTATTGGTCAAGACACCTCATCGAATGTGATCTTACAGCTTGGAATTGAAGATTGGAGGGCAAGGAATGATCAAGGGTTGGAAACGAATCTAAGAAGCACACTATCCCTCGGATTGATGACCTGGAATCAGAGGCTAGAAGGTTCTCCCCTCAGCTATAAATAGGAGGTCGATCCTCATGTTAGTTAGTTAGTTTTTATGTAATGTTACTCTGCCAAATTTATTTTCTGTTTTGTAATTTTTAAATTCTATTGTAAACTTTAAGTTTGTTAATGAAATTTTAATTTCAGATTTCCTTTAATTCTGTCTCAATTAATTTGTTTGTCTGAATTTAGTTATTTAAAGTAGTTATTTGTTGATTTAAATCAATTCAAGCTTCTTTCTGTTTTAATCTCAAACTTTTGTTAAATCTCTTTTGAAAATCCAAAAATAATTCCAAAAAGTAAAAAAAAAATACAAAAATACTCTAAAAGCTCAGCTTCAATAAGCTGTTTCTATCCATTTTATAAGCTCATATTAGCTGTTTAGTTATTGTGAGTTTTTATTGTGTTCAAAGCTGTTTTAATCTCACAAATTCCAAAAAGTCAAACAAAGTCAACAAGCTGGTCAAATAAGCTCTTCTGGAAGGATAAGCTGATTCTGAGTAGCTTATTGGGTTATTTTTCTGGCTTATTATAAGCCTGGGACCAGGAGGTTAAGTAGTATAAAATGAATCAGAAGGGAAATCAGTAAGTCACCTTGTTTTCCTAGCTTATTGGTATGCTTGATATAGAATAGCTTATTTGGTGGTTTATGTGTTTATGTTTTATGTTCTTTTTATATTCAGATTAGCTTATTATTCCATCTAGTAGTCTAGATTAGTCTAGTTTAGAGTAAAGTGCTAAAACAGTTGAAAATAATATTGATAAGGGCTGTTTGGGTGATATAGGTTCTGGCTTATTACTGTAGCATTGCAATTAAGTGAAATCTGATCTAGTTTAATTAAGGTGTTTTGAGTTCATACCAGTTGGAGTTTTGAGGATTTAAGTGCCTAAAGTAAGTTCAGCCTACATTGTGATTTTACGACTTAATAAGCTTAGAATAAGCATCAGCATAAGCTGAGCTTAATTGGATCTTATTCTTGCAATTCTGAGTTCATTGTAGTTGCCTAAGTAAGTTTTTAAAAGTTTGGTTCATTTGGTCAAGGTTTTCAACAAATTTGCGCCAAAATTACCACACTGCTGATACAGATTCTAACGCTTGTCTGCACTGCTGATCTGGCTTTTCTCGTAGCTTATTAGGAATAGAACAGACCCTAGTTTTTGGTTGACATATAGATTAGGTGACAATCTTGGGGTGTAATATCTAATATCACTAAAATTTAGCTTATTTAGTGCTTAATTGGCATCTGCAATATCTCACTTAATCTGATCTGTTGCATAAGTATCTGTTGAATGTTTGAACCACACTTGATCTGGTAGCTATTTGAATAAGAAAATAAGCTTCAATTTTGGGCATTTTGGGTTTCTAGGTAGAGTTTCACATATTCTTTGAGCTCATTATCTGGGATTGACATTAATTGCTTATTTGACTGCTTAATTTCCATCTGCAAATTAGGATCAGAGGGTGTTTGGTTCTGTGTTTTGAATAAGCTGTTAAGCAGCTTTTTGGATAATCCCTTGGGCTTTTTGATGTTATCTAAGTTCATTTAGACTTTAAATAGTTTTAATTAGCTTTTTTTGAGTTTTGTGCAATTTTTGGTGATAATTAGCTTATTTCTAGCTTATTTTGCAATAGCTTATTATCTGTTTTAGCTTATTCAGACTCAATAAGCCTTTGGAAATTATTTTTTTTAGGTTTCTTATTTAAAAACAAAATTTCTCAAAAAAATTTCAGAGTTTTTTATTTAGTTTTACTATTTTTAAATCATTTAAATTGTTTTAATTAGTTTTTAATTCATAAAAAATTATTAAAAAGTAAAAAAAAAAAAAAAAAAAAAAAATTTCTTTTTCCAAAAATTTTCTTTTATCAGTTTTAATATAGGAAAATTATTTTTATATTTTTAGGTTTTGAATTTTAGAAAATCACTTTTAATTACGTTTTTAAAGTTAGTCGCGTAACGTTTTTAAATTCAATTTAAGTTCGTATGCTTAGTTTAATTGTTTCATTAGCTTAATTAGTTGTTTACTTTTATTATTTTATTGTTCGTAGTATAAAATCACAAATCAATCACTCTTTTTCACACACATTCACCACACGTATTCGACACCGAAACAAAGACTCGATATTCGACCTTCGTTGGGACACGACCCGGGGAAAACGCATACGTTGAGTTTTACCTTGGAAAAATATATACTAAAAACGACTGATCAGACACTTAATCAAAATTTCGGTTTAAAGCAACCTCTGGTTGTGTGAGAACCAATGTTTTCAGTTATAAATAACTGCATGTGTAAAGATAAACCTATTCAAAAGGCTTTCTTGACAGGGTTTCCAGCTCATAGCAATTGTTACCTCTAACACAAGTGTTAGATTCACTTTTACTAGTTGTTCTTTCTATCAGATGTCCTTAGACTTGCTCATTATACTTAAAAGTATAAAATGATAGAAAGTGAGTTGTATCAGTTACTATCTGATCAACTAAGTCATCAATTCAATGTGAAATATGATAACTAGGTTTCAAGAAAGCAGTTTTAAAGAATTAGTTAACTTAGATGTTAATCTTTGTTAAGAATTCCCAAACTCAGTCCATCATAAACCTATTATGTCAGCAAATGATATCATCATTCTGCTGCTTCCATTTCACTTGAAATTTCTTTTTTGCTCAAAACCAAGAAACAGAATGCATAGCATTTGTCTTATAGCAGTATTTAAAATATGACCAACAGTATGAACTATTTAAACAAAATATGAACTAGCAGTATAAAATGTTCTATTAACAGTATCAATTTACAAAGATATCAGTACAAACGTAAGATATATATAAAAACCACACAGATTAAAAATCTTAAGGATTAAGCATGCCAATACTTGCTACCAAGTATTGAAACCTTCCAACATCAAAAGCTTTTGTTAGCAGATCTGCAAAGTTATATTCTGAAGCAATTTTAAGAACTTGAATTAATCTTTTCTCATTGCAATCTCTTATAAAGTGATGTCTAATTTCAATGTGTTTTGTTTTAGAATGTTGTACTGGATTTTTAATGATGCAAATTGTACTACTATTATCAATATGAATGACGGCGTTCATGAAATTGTACCCATAGTCAAGAAGTTGGTTTTGAAGCCATAGGACTTGAGCACAGCAACTTGCAGCAACTACATATTCAGCTTCAGTTGTTGAAGTAGCCACAATGGTTTGCTTCTTACACTGCCATGAGATAAGTCTACACCTAAGGAATTGACATCCTCCAGTTGTTGACTTTCTGTCCAAGCTAGCACCAGCATAATCACTATCTGAGAATGCTACCAAGTCAAAAGGTGACTCCCTTGAATACCATAGACCCAACCTAGGTTGACCCTTGAGATATCTAAAAATCCTCTTGACTGCTGTTAAATGAGAAACCTTTGGAGTTACTTGAAATCTTGCACAAGCACAAACAGAGAACATGATGTCAGGTCTTGATGATGTGAGATACATCAAAGAGCCTATCATAGATCTGTAAGTGTGTACATCTATATTTTCTCCATCTAAGTCTTTAGGAAGTGGCTTCTTAGAGTCCAAATCAGCAAAGTTGAACTTCCTTAGTATCTCAGCAACATATTTATCTTGACTAATAAATATGCCTTCATATGACTGTTTAACTTGCAAACCCAAAAAGAATGTAAGTTCCCCCATGGAACTCATCTGAAACTTATCATGCATAAGCTTCTCAAACTCCAAACACATCTCCTTCCTTGTAGATCCAAAGATAATGTCATCCACATACACCTGCACTAACAGAAGATCCTTCTTGTGCTGTTTGATGAATAGTGTCTGATCAATCTTTCCTCTTTGAAATCCATTCTCTATTAAGTAGGAAGCCAGTGTTTCATACCATGCTCTAGGTGCCTGATGAAGGCCATAAAAAGCCTTAACTACTCTGTACACTTTTTCTGGATGATCAGGATCAATGAACCCTGGAGGTTGTGAGACATACACCTCTTCTTCAATAGTACCATATAAAAATGCACTCTTGACATCCATTTGATAAACTGTGAAGCCTAAAAATGAAGCATAAGCTAAGAAAAGCCTAATTGCCTCAAGTCTTACTACTGGAGCAAAAACCTCATCATAGTCTATACCTTCTTGTTGTGTGTACCCTTGGGCTACTAATCTAGCCTTATTCCTACTCACTATTCCCCTTTCATCCCTTTTATTCTTGAAAATCCATCGAGTGCCAATTACGTTTGCATCCTTAGGTAAATCAACTAGCACCCATACCTTCTGAATCTTGAACTGAAGAAGCTCCTCTTGCATAGCCTCTACCTAGCTTGAATCATCTAAGGCTTTCAGAATGTTCTTTGGTTCATCTTGTGAGAGAAAACATACAAACAAGCAAGAGTTTGAAAACTCATGCTGTTTTGAAGCATAAAGGGCATCAAGAAGCCCTTGTTGGTCTGAAGACATCAGTTGTTACCTTGTCTTCACACCTGATTGTACATCTCCTATCACATTTTCTAGGGAGTTGACTTTATGAATCCTTGTGTGTGGGGTTGAATGAACTTGATAGTTAGGTGTGATATTGCTCAAATCCACCTCATTATTTGAGAAATTTGCTTCAGTTGAGTCTGAAGGGCCAGCAGTAGAATTGTTTGGCCTAGCAACAGAAAATTAAGCCTAGCAGTAGAATGCTCTGTCTCAGCAGTAGAAACTTCTTTTGTACTGCTAACTTGACTGTCTTGTTTCTCAGTTCCAACTTCCTTGATTTCATCATCAACACCTTCTTGTGACTTACCAGAAGAAGATTCATCATTGGTTGAAGTTGAAGCCACACTTGTACTTATTGGCATCCATACTTGATCTTGATTTGTCTCATTGTCTAACCCTGCCTCATTTGTTGTTTATGGACCTGAAAAATCATTAGTTTCTGCAACAAGAGGCACATAATTCATAGAATGGGTTAATGAATCAAGATCAAATAGCCAATTAGGACCTTCACCTACTACATTGGATTTATGCTCTAAAAATTCCACATGTAGGTTTTCCTCTACTTTCTTGGTTCTTAAGTTGTATACTCTAAAAGTTTTGCTATTGAGAGAATATCCAACTAAGAATCCTTCATCTGCTTTACCATCAAATTTTCCTAAATGGTCTAAGGTATTGAGAATTGTCACATGACATCCAAAAGGTCTAAGAAATCCTATTGCAAGAGTTCTACCTCTAAAAAGTTCATATGATGTCTTATTGTGAGGCTTGACAGCTAAAACTCTATTCTGGACATAGCAAGCAGTGTTGACTGTTTCAGCCCAAAAAGTTATAGGTAGCTTAGAATCAGCTAACATAGTTCTAGCAGCTTCTATTAGTGTTCTATTTTTCCTTTCAGCAACTCCATTTTGTTGTAGAGTTCTAGCAACACTAAATTCTCTCCTAATACCTTTTTCTTTGCAGAATTCATCCATAACTCTATTTTTGAACTCTGTCCCATTATCACATCTAATGACTTTTACTTTCTTGTTTACTAGGTTTTCTATCTCTGTAATGAAAGTCTTAAGGATGCTAGGTGTCTTATCCTTATAAGCTAAAATGAAAACCCATGTAAATTTACTATAGTCATTAGTAATAACTAGACAATATCTCTTATGTTGCATACTTCTAACATTTGTAGGACCAAATAAGTCCATATGAAGCATAAACAATGATTGATTGATAGAGTTAAAAATTTTGGGCTTACAAGTGGCCTTGTGTTGTTTGCCTTTAAGACAAGCAATGCATGTTTGATCATTTTCAAATCGTTTTTGAGGTAAACCTCTTACCAAACCATTCTTAACAATCTGATTTATGGTTTTGAAATTAATATGACCAAGCCTCCTATGCCATAACATTGATTCATCCAATGTGGCGTTTGCAACGAGACAAGTTAGATCCTTTTTAGGAACAATATTCTTCATGTCTACACTGTACATATTGCCCTTTCTAGGAATTTTAAGAAGCACTTGACTTTTATCAGGCATCTTAAAATCAGAAGAAAGTGCAAGACATTCAGTGTTACAGAAAAGAACTTTGTTCTGTTTGTCACATATTTGTGAGACACTAAAAAGATTATAATTTAGCTCTTGTACATAGTATACATCTTCAAAATCTAAATTTCCAGTTTTAATTGTACCTTTACCGGAAATTTTGCCACCAACACCTCCTCCAAAGGTAACATAGCCTCCATCTATTGATTGAAAATCTGAGAGATAAGACTTGTTGCCTGTCATGTGCCTTGAACATCCACTATCTGAGTTGGATCTGCCTCTTGCATCAATGAAATTTAATCTTTTAAGAACAGTTGATGCAACATTGGATTTAAGAATCCAACATGTTGAGGCCTTAACAGCATTTGCCAGTTTAACTGTTGGCTTTGCAGTTTTACCCTTTGGTTTCCAAACTTGTTTTTGGACCACTGCTTTTGATTGAATGGGCCTTGTAACAGTTTTTGATGCATTTTTGAAAGTTGTTTTTGCATTTTTAACTGTTGGTCTTGGGTTAACAGTCATGAATGGTCTAGCAGTAGAAACTGTTTGCCTAGCAGTAGAAACTGCTTTTGAAATTGCTCTGGGTTTTATTCTATTAAAATTAGAACTAGAGTGAAAATGAGTGTGAGGAGTTTGCCTTTTGAAATTTACCCTATTGTTTTCATACCCAGATACCCATTTGTTACAGAAAGCTGCAAGATGATCAAATCTACCACATGTGTAACAAGCTTTATTATAAAAGAAAAAGTCATCACCTAATTGGTTAGACTTGAGGCCATTCCAATTTCTTTGATTACCTCTGGGCTTGCTAGTGGATCTATATTATTCACAATATTTAACTAGTTGCCTAACATGTTTAATGTTTGATTTAGGCTTAGCAGTATCCTTTTTGATCACTTTAGGAACCCTTGTTCCTGCTTTCTTAACTAATTCAGGTTTAGACATAACCTGTTCATCTTCTTCATCATCAGATACCCAGTCTTCAATGACTACATTATCTTATCTTCTATCAGAGGACACCTTGTCCTCAGGAAGTAAAGTTTTACTTAAACTTTTACTTACTTTCTTAGGTTCATCAACAACAAGCTTAGTTTTGGGCTGTACACCATATTGTAGCTCAGGTTGTTGAAATTCAGGGACACCTGAATTTTCTAGGTCAATCCCTGGGGGTTTAGGGATACCTCTATATGGAGGTGGGACACTCTTATATCCTACTCCTGACTTGGCTTTATTAATCACTTGACATTCTATCATGTTGGTCACGCCTCTAGAAGCATGTTCTAGTGTTTGTGTAGTCAAGTGAATGTTTCCATTTTCCTTTTTGACCCTATCAAAAGCCTCTCTTAAAAGCTTAGTTTCAGCATCTCTAAAGAATATGTCTTGTCTAAGAAGAGCTTTGTCATCAGAAAAAGCAAGTTCATTTTCTTTGTAGTATAAAATCTGCTTTTCTGTTGATTCTAAACCACACTTATAATTAATGTAGTTTTGATGAGTTTTGCTTAGCTCTTTCTTTTGTTCATCTTAATGTTTGATTAAAGTTTGTAATTCTTTAAGAGCAGTACAAGCAATTGAACAAGCTTTATGAGATTGTACCTCAATAGTAGAAAAAGCCATGAGTGCCATCTTTGAAGAATCTTCTTCTTCATCAGCCATGAAACTCCAATCAAAACCTAGCCCATCAATAGCTACCATAGCTTTTGAGTTTGGCTCAGAAACCTCCCTTGTTTTGGATGTGCTTCCAAAACCTTTGTTCTTGCTATCTTGCTGCCTTGGCCTTCTACATTCTCTTGAGAAGTGCCCCATCATGTGGCAGTTATAGCACTCTATCTTTGACTTGTCAAAACCAACAGTATCAGTATTGCTGATTAAGAGTTTCTTCCCCGTCCTTTGATAGAACTTCTTGGCTCTCATGCTAAGAAGAGAAATTTGCCATTTTAGGTCCATTTCCTCCAGATCATCATCATTGATCTCTTGGAGGTCTTCATAAGTGAGCATGGACCCATCATTTCGACTTGTAAGAAATGCACAACAAGTCTTTTCATCCAAAATACCCATGATACTGCTTGATGAACTAGCAGTACCAACATCATCAACAACTTTCACCTCTTCACTTGATTTTGAGGTACTAGGAGTTGACATAAATGCTTGTTCCCAGTATTAAAACTAGTACCTCCATTTTTCTTCAAATCTTGCTCCACAATCTTAAAGTTGCTATACAAATCTATCAGCTCCATTGTATCAAGGTCTGGCTTATTCTTCCCGACAACAACATGCATAGCCCACTCTTCTAGTAAGCTTCTCAGAAATTTTGAGTTCAAATCTTCTTGAGGTATTTCAACCCCAAGAATAACAAGTTGGCTCACAATATTCTGAAGCCTATTAAACATATGGTCAAGAGATTCATTGTTTGTAGAGGAGAAGTTTTCAAACTGCTGCTTGAGCAGTGTCTTGTGGGTTTTCTTGGTGGCTTCATTTCCACCATATCTGGCAACAATAGCTTCAAATAATGACTTGGCATCTTTGAACTTGCTGAAGTTTAGAAGTTGATCATTGGGAATGGTCATCATCAGCATGCTTCTTGCCTTTAAGTCATTTTTCTTCTTAATTCTGTCTTCTGCAGATGTTGGGTGTGTCTGCAGAGTTGTCACCACTTTGCCGTCCACTGTTGATGTAATGGTGGTAGGCTGGTAAGAATTTCCATCTTCAATGATTTCCCAAAGTGCATAGTCTTGCACTTGGAAATATTGCTCTATCCTCAGCCTCCACATCTCAAACTCATTCTGTTTGAGCATGGGTAGTTTTGCAGCAACATTAGTCTGAATAGATTCAACGTCCATTTCTTATTCTTCTTCTTCTTCTTCTTCTTCTTCTAAATCAACTATATCAGCCCTGCTCTGATACCAATTGAGGGGATTCGATACACTGTAAGGTGGTTAAACCTTTGTTGCTTTGTGTATGTGATATGTTGAGTTAATATGATCAAGTATGCGGAATCTACTTAATCACACTTAGAAGGTTATTTGTGTTATGGAAATGGAACAGTGATGCTTGTGTATATTGAACAAAGAACATGCAATGTTATCACCAAACGATTCAATATTATTCAAGATAATACGAGTGATCTTCACTATCACTAGGGTTACAAAACCTTGAATCTTATGTTTCTATGACTTGTGATATATGTGTTTGTTCTATGTTCTTAAGAGTTATGTTCTAAGCACTTAATTAATTCACACACTATTAGACACTCTTAGTCACACATATATCTAGTCTAAGATCTTTCTTTAATATATCAAGAAAGATCTTTACAATATTGTTAAGTCTTATCAAACTACTTGCTAACTTATCTTGAGTGTGTCAGTACATAAGATACAACATGTATCTGTGTACACAACTTGTTACTGATCACTTTGTCCAAAGATATTATCTACCGTATATACTTGACTTTAGTACACAAATATCTTTTCAATACTTATCCAACCAGCAGTGGTATATGTGACACTTATCCACTCAGCAGTATCGACTAGCAGTACCTTCTTTGTACTACCAGTACTAACTTCAGTTAGTAAGGTTAGTTATAACTTGAACAGTCCTTAGATATACACTAGTAGTTGGAACTGTTAGAGTATTCTTCTCAGTAGTACTAACCTTCAACACTTGTAATTCTTGATACTTAAACTTCAGAACATTTAATTCCCAACACCATACGAGGCGTTGTGTGGATTCTTGGCTTGTCTAACAAAGGTGACATACTTTTGCCAATCGGGTCCAAGACAACTCAGAAACTTAGTATTCACAGCAATCCTTGGGAGTATAATGTTGTGACAGTCCAAGTCATTGATTATATTGGTGAACCTGTGGTAGTACGACTCTAAAGATTCCCCGGCCTCAATCATAAACATAGTATATTCCAGATAGAGCTTAGATTTCTTATCCTCCTGATTTAACTCTGTTCCTTCCATGAGAAGATGTACATGTTCCCACATGTCTTTTGCAGTCTTCTGTGCATCGATACTTCGAAAGATGGGATTTAAAATTCCTTGAAGTATGTAAGACATGGCAAGTTCATTTGCTTCTTGCTGAAGGACTTGTTCTGTTGTGAGTTGAGCAACAAGAACAGGGGTAACAGTTGCTTCTCTTGGAGGAATGGCAGTGGGATCTCCAGGAACCGTTGTGGTAGGTACTGGATATGGTCCTTCAATGATGACCTTCTTCAAGTACTTTCCATGGGGTTTCTTAAGTTCGATAAATCGGAGAAATCGACTTGACCATTGTACATAGTTCCCTGGTGTTAACATTGGGGGTGTATCCAAAGATCCTGCTTCATGTCTGGATTGTTGACTGCTGATTGCTTCGCACATCTGGTCAAACCAATGAGGTTGCTTTGGTGGGAGTTGGTAAGTCTGCATTGGTTGTTGATGAATGATTTGTTGCTGGGGGACATGTTGTTGAGGGAAAATTGATGTTGTTGCACGAAAGCTTGTTGTTGATGATATTGTGGTTGATGAAATTGTTGTTGCTGATGATATTGTTGTTGTTGATACTGCTGTTGCTGATTGTAAAAGTAGTTGTAATTTGGTGGTTGAGACATTCTTGTGTTTTTGTGGATCTTGTAGACAATTAAGATGTGTGTTATGAGTTGTGAAGTTTGGTTTTGGTTAAGTGATGTTCTTGTTCAATTCCTATAGAATACTGTTCACAGTTCCAATTTCGATAACACTGTTCACACTGCCAATTTCGATAAGGATCTGAATTTCGATGAGGTTCTGAATTTTGATAAGGTTCTGAATTTTGATAACTTTTGAATTTCGATAACTTCAGCAATTTCGATAACTTCAGCAATTTCGATAACTTCAGCAATTTCCATAACTTCAACAATTTCTATAGAAATAGACAATTCCGATAAAACTAGCAATTTCGATAGCTTATCGAAATTACAATTCCTATAATTTTATCAATATCTTATACAAGATATGAGATTTGCCTCCAAGTCGAAGTATTTTCACAAACTTATACAAGCAAGGAAAATACTGAACACCAATTTCGATAAACCCATAAACTGCCGAATTTCGATAAACCCTTGCTGACAATTTCGATAAACCCTAGCGACAATTTCGATAAATCCTTATACAAGGAATTTCGATAAACCCTTGCTGACAATTTCGATAAACCCTAGCGATGACAATTTCGATAAACCCTCTTTTTCACCAATTTCGATAAAACGCTAACTTTTGCAAATCACTTTTACGTCTAGAAAACGATGTTTTAACCGAATGTTTTTGGTTCAAAACATTTAATAACACGTAAATATTAAGAAAGGTTCAACCTTTAACGTCTAAACCAAAATTTGGTGAATTTCGATAATAAGCAACGATTGAAAACTAGTGTAAATCTACTAAATCTCGAACAAGAACTAAACTTTCGACTATGAATTTGATCTCTACTCATTATAATGATCTTTTCACTTTACAAGTGCGAATATTAGTGAAAGAAATGAGACTTTTTGTCGCAAATATCCACAAAAACCAATCGTAAACTACTAAACCAAACGTATAAATGAAAATAACGATGTAAGCTACTAAAAAACACACAACTAATTATCTTCTAGCGAATGATACCACTTGTTAGGTCCTATTCTAGCTTTAACACAAGATCTACTCAACGTATAAACTAATAAACTCACGTAACAACTAATAAACAATAACTATATATCGAATAGTAAAGTAATAACGAGAGATAAAGAGAGATTTAGACGAAGAGAAGGATGATCTTATTTCACACATATAACTAGCAAAGGTTCGGCTCAAGAGTGAATAAAACCAACAACTACAATGCATGCATATGTCTTCTATTTATAGAAGAAAAACTAGGGTGACATATGCATAATAAGTTCTAGAAACAATTCATATGGCCACACGGCCCATGGGCGAATTAGAACCCATTTCGTGCAACCTAAATACAATAACTATGACCAAGACTTGTATTATATATTAACGTGTTCCCAACAAAAACCACAACCTTCCGTTTTTGACAAAACACCAACTCAAGTATTTTATTAAACGCCTCTAGAAAAGGTTTTTCTAAACCTAGGAAACTCATATCTATCACGTGACATCAAGTGAAAGTATTCATATGACCATAATCCGTGTTTACGTCTTCTCTAATCACGTAACGGGTTTACTCCCATATTGGTCAAACAAAGTCAAGGGTCCTTTTACGTAAACGCAACCTTTTCCGTTATTGGATATGCTTTACTATGATGCAAAGCACTTAGCTTGTTTGCATCAAGATGATTATTGATTACGTCGAGTGGTGAAAAAAAATTCACGAATTATTATATTGTGAATAATTGACGTTGAGTTATTTGGGACTATGAGTAACATTTGATTTTCATATCGTAAACACAACCCATAATCATCATTGTCTAATCTTTTCTTTCTTAATGACAATGTGCTTAAAGCCTTAATCAATCCTTTGATTAACACCTACACCAAATAAACCTTCAAACCATTTCAAAGAACCGTCCAAACCTTATCTCCAACATTCTCTTAATATTCCCTTACATTCCTTGTATTTGAATGTATTTCTTGTCCCCCAACATTTCCACATTCTCTACATCAACCTCTTTTTCACCAGATTCCCTCTTAACCAACAAAATTCAAACACATCACCACATTCTACTATTCACTCTCTTCTTCACTTTACTACTCTCACATACATTCATTTTGAATTCAAATTTCACACACTCTCTCACAAACTTTCTCCCACATACACATTACCTTATCCTACATTTGAAATTTGAATTCAATCCAAAGGCTCCCCATCACATCACCATCTTATCCTTACAACTAATCTTCTCATTATCACTCTCATACACTCTACTTCAAATTCAAATTACACACACTCACTCTCACATTCTTTCCCTTACACACACTTGCCAACTCACTCACTCACACCCTAACATTCAAATTTGAATCCAAGCCTTAGGCTCCCTATCACATCACCTTCACATCTATACAACTCACCTCCCTCACATACAACCTATCTTATCTCTTTTCTCCTCTCACATTTCTAATTCAAATTCGACTTTGAATCTCTCCTAAGGCTCCCCATCACATCCATGCCAACTCACTTCCATCATACAACCTTATTCTACATTTGAATTTCAAACATCCACCCTTTCTCTCCAATCAAAGCATATACCCTTGGCACATTCCTTTTCCTTCAACCATGCCAACTCATCTAACCTAACTATGGTTAAGTTTTATCTCTCTGCCACAATTTGAATTTCAAATTCAAATTCTTCACTCTCTATCTAACACAACATCCATACTTCCTTTCCAAGAAAGGAATATTCCATTGCATATTCTTCCTCTCTTATCTATGTCATGTGAGGAATACCCAAAATACCCCTATCCAATTATCCCTAATCCCTTTCTCTCTTTGATAATTGATTTCACCCAACACATTCTCTTAAATACTTCACAAAATGATGTTTATCAAATGGCTATTTGAGTTGGTTAACCTTGAGGATGAATAATGGAAATGTCAAAAGTGTGAAGTACAATTGGGGGTTTAGCAAGGTCGGTTAGTTAAAAGACCAAAGTCCCACGAAAAACCTTTACAGGTTTCTGGCGCGCTGCTGGCGCTCTGACACGCCAGCCAGTGCGCCATCCTCGTAAAAGTTTTTCCAAGTTGGGACTTTGGCCTATAAATATCTCACTTTGGCTCTTGTATTCCTCACCCCTTGCCATTCATTCTTTCTCTCTAATTCTTTTTTTTCTCTACCCTCTAATTCTATCTTGTGTTCTTAATCTATCCATTATCATTTCTTGAAAGAACACATTCTCCTCAAGGGAAGAATAACAAGAACCTAATCCACTCCTGTGATTGTATCGAGGGTCTTCTTATCTATACCATTTCTAATAGAATCGAGTCTCTAGGTTAGGTTAGGACTTGATTAAAACAATCAAACATTTATACTTTTGATTTGGTTGTAAGGGAAGTCTTGTGTTGTGGTAACCAAGCCTAGATCGTTGGAGATCTAGTTGAGGTTTGATACTTCTTATGGGAAGTCTTTGTGGTCTTAGTCGAAATTCGAATCACAAGATTCTTTTGGTTGGTTCCCGAGGGCGGAATACCGTTAGGAGTAGCTCTTCTTTATGAGCGCCGATCTTAGTGCATATCGATGGAGTGAAGTTATAATGGTTTGTAGTCCACCGAAAGGATTATACTTAGTGAATAGTATCGTGTCGTGGATTCGCAACTAGACGTACGGATGATACAAACCCCCCATCCCGAACCAATATATATCGTGGTTTCTATTTACTCGCTTTATATATTGTGGTTGTGATCGTGATTGTAAGTATTTTTGCATAATCACTTATTGATCTTTAAGACTTGAAGTTAATAAACTTCGAAGAAGTCAAAAAGACTGTATTCACGCCCTCTAAAGTTTTATAGGCTCGAGCCGCGACTCCACAGTGCACCCAAGCCGCCCCACTCCCTCAAGTCGACCCCCCAAGCGGCGACTTCGGAATAGTGTCGGCTCTCCAAAACAGTTTAATGAATGTTATATAGTATAATTTTAATATGACGTTTTAATTTTATTTTATTATAATTTTTGGTGTATTGTTTTTTAATTAATGAATTTTTTATTTTAGTATTATTTGTTTCTAGTTGGTGGTGATGTTGCTTATCTTATTATACATAAGTCGGTAATGATGTTAGTGGTTGAAAGAAAAGTTGATGTAACGCTGAGTTGATGATGTGTTGGTGTTTTTAAGGTCATTATTACAAACTTTAAGGAAATTTAAATTAAATACTTAAAGGTAAGATTATCATTTTGTAAAAAGTATGAAAAAAGCAAATAATAAGGATTATGTTTTTGTTAAGCTTAAGTTTTTTGTCGATAGACAATTATTTTGAGATTAACGGACTAGATTTATAGACAAATTAATACTTTTATAATACAAGCGTTGTTGAAAATTTATAACGTTATTTTGACTAGCTGACTTTTATAAATATTTTAGGTGATTGTTTTGGATTCATATAAATTATTCAAGGAATATAATCGAATCACACTTTATATACATATACCTTGTCAAAGAATATTTGTCCTGAAAAGTCATATCATATTAATCATTTTATTATTTAGTTTTGTAGGCTTAGAAGAGCACATTATGTGATCATGATGTCTATGAAAGGAGTTGCTCACTTGTTTCATTTTACTACTATTATTCATAGTGAAAAGTTTCTAATAAATACTAGACACGCGTGTACCAATATTTCTGGAAACAAGTATTTGTTTATTTTAATTTGGGTAAATACTACTAAAATGTAGTAAACTTGACACCTTTTTCAATTTTGTGTAGTGATTTTTTTCTTTTCAAATAAAGTGAGGAACTTTCTAATTCCGATAATTCTGTGTACTCGATTGCTACCCATGCTAAATCAGTTTGCCCGTGCAACGTGTCAATGTCCAACTCAGCTGCCCATGCCACGGGGCATGCCACGTGGCTTGCCACGGATATTTTCTTTTCTTTTTTTTGAAAATTATTTCAAAAAAAAATTTCAAAAAAAAATTTCAAAATTTTTTTTTTCGAAAACTATTTCTAAAAAAAAGATTTTCGAAAAAAAAAATTATAAAAAAAATTTTAAAATTTTTTTTTTGAAAATAATTTCTAAATTTTTTTTTCGAATAAATTTCTAAATTTTTTTTTTCGAAAATAATTTCTAAAAAAAAATTTTTCGAAAACAAAAATTCTAAAAAAATTTCTAAATTTTTGTTTTCGAGAATAATTACTAAAAAAATTTTTTTCTGAAAAATAAAATGGAAATTTTTTTTAGAATTTTTGTTTTCGAAAAAATTTTTCTAGAAATTATTTTCGAAAAAAAAATTAGAAATTTTATTTTAGAAAAATATTTTTTTTCCGAAATTATTTTTTTTTCCATTTTATTTTTCAGAAAAAAAATTTTTAGAAATTTTTTTCGGAAAAAAAAAATTGGAAAAAAATTTAGAATTTTCGGAAAAAAAAATTTGAAAATTTTTTTTAGAAATTTTTTTCCTGAAATTATTTTCGAAAAAAAAAATTTTAATTTTTTTTTACAATTTTTTTAGAATTTCTAATAATTTTTTTTAGAATTTGTAATAATTTTTTTTCGAACATTTTTTTTTAGAATTTCTAATAATTTTTTTTAGAATTTTTTTTTTTCGAAAATTTTTTTTTAGAAATTATTTTTAGAAAAAAAAATTAGAATCTTTTCGGGAAAAAAAATAGAAAATATCCACGTGGCATGGGCAGCTGAGTTGGACATTGACACGTGGCATGGGCAGCAATCGAGTACATAGAATTGTCGAAATTAGAAAGTTTGTTACTTTATTTGAAAAATAAAAATTAAAAAAAATTACTACACAGAATTGGAAAATGTGTCAAGTTTACTACATTTTTGTGGTATTTGCCCTTTTAATTTTATTTAATTGTTATTGATATATTACTAGAGTCACTTTATTTTGCATATTCACAAATCTTTACATATCAATGGACAAATCCTGACCATTGGATCAAAAGAACAAAAATTAAGAGAAAAAAAACACAGAAGGACTAATAATGTAAATATTTAAAAAAAAATGGAGGGACTAGATGTGTAAATTACATCATAACTATCATTATTACATTTTTCCCCAAATCCCACACTTCATCCCACTTTATCTCTCTACCAATATTCAAACCCTAGCAATTAAATCAAAAATCAACCGTGATTAACATTAAAAATCACATAAGGAACACAAAAAATGAAAGAATCGACGACTACAAACACGAATACGGGAAAAAACGATTCAAAATGAACCGATTGAGATCCGGTGAAAAGTAGGTTATCGGTGAACCAAAGCTTCTGATTTCGATTAAAGTAAGTAAATTATGTCTGATTTTATTATCAATGTAAATACGAATATCCTTTGATTTTAGTTTTTAATTTGAAGTAGTATTGTTTTAAACATGAGGATGATCTTCTTCACCTTTGTTGAGTTGTTATAATGTGCGCATAAATTTTACCTGAGGCATTCACCTCTGTAATCTACATACTGTTTAAGAGTAGAGTGATCCAAAAGATATATTTGTTACAATAAAAAAAAGTAAATATGTAGGTTACTTCAGCAGCAAATAATGATACATAGGATAGGTATAACAAGTTTTGTATACATGGATGCATACCAAATGTTTGATGAAATGTGTGAGTGAAAAATATTTGATAATCTTGTTATCTGGTCATGTAATTGTGCTTATTAATTAAGTTGTTAGTTGAATTTTGTTTTTAACTGTAATGGAATGATGGTTTTATATCTAATTAATGTTTTAAATCTGCTCTGTATCATAGGTGTAGTATCACCAGTGATATTTGAAGTTGATGATATTATAGTTTTGCTGTTTTATGTGCTTTTGGTTGATGATAATTTTGTTTAAGTTACTAATAAGCTGTTCATTATAGTGTAATATTGCTTATTATTTAAGTTGTGGAAATGATTGTTTTAACATGAGACTAAAATTTTGAATGTGGACACTAGTATATCACCTGTGATATAAAAGTAGAAATGACTAATAAGAGACAAAATTTTGAATGTGGACACTAGTATATCACTTGTGATATAAAAGTACAAAATAATTGTTTATTGTTAGTATATATGTTGTGATGTCACATGTGATATCACATGGAGGTGATATTGCATGTGATATCACCTATGATATCATGATATCACAGGTAGGGGTGAGCAAACGGACCGGATGGACCGGACCGACCGACAAAACCGACCGGACCGGACCGACCACATTCGGTCCGGTCCTCGGTCTAAGCTTTTTGGCTAATTCGGTCCTCGGTCCGGTCGGTCCGGTCCGGTCCGGTCCGGACCGACCAAAAAACCGAAAAAACTTGCCAAATCTTGCCTAATTGGACCGGACCGACCGAAGACCGACCGGACCGAGACCGGACCGACCACATTCGGTCCGGTCTCGGTCTATGGTTTTTCGGTTCTCGGTTCGTCGGTCGTCTCGGTCCGGTCCGTTTTGGACCGTGATCACCCCTAATCACGGGTTCCTCCAAAAGCTAAACAACATGTTGCATATTTTTTTAAGTGCAATATAATATCACAAGTGATAAATGAGTATATATTGGTCTCTAATAATCATGACCTGTTAATTTTTTCAGAGGGGACGTGCTTGCAACGCACCTGATGGTATACGAACATCCAAAAGCAGGACAAATCATGAGAGACAGTATAAATCCAACAGTCTTAAAAATGAAATGGAAGACAAAATATGAAAAGACAGATTGTGGGTTGTACATGATGATCCATATGGAACTTTATGAAGAATTGCAGCAAAGATAATTCTAGATCAAGTAAACGAAAAAAAGAAGATGATGTCTGATTATGCAAACAAGATTGCTACGAAAAACAAAGATGACTGGATAAAGAGAATGATAGATGGAACAAAGATGACTGAAAAAGGAGCAGGCGAAGGAGGAAGCAATCGCCAATGATTAATGTTTAATTTCATGTTTGTAAACACATAGTAATTTCCTTATGCTGCTTAGTTTAAAAATGGAATGTGAGTTTGCAGTTACCTAAGAAGGGTGCGCTCTATTAGGTCCCGAGCCACATTACATGGTGCCGGAGTTTGTGCTACTTTTTGGAATGACTAAGTGACTTGTATGATCATTTGTATGGAAAAGTATTAATATAGCATTTTATTCCTTTAATACATGTGATATTAATCTTAGCTAAAATAAAACATTTAGTGTTACAAAAAAAATGTTTCATATCACAAGAGATATAACAATGTCAATTACATATACCAAATATATATATAAAAACAAGAAACAAAACTAATAAAATAAAAAACTTGACATATTCTAAAAACTAAAGAAAGTTTTGCATCAAATTTAATAGAATATCACAAGTGATATAAACATCAAAATCAAACCCAAGTGTTGCATCATTTTTAATAGAATATCACAAGTGATATAAACATCAAAATCAAAACCAAGTGTTGCATCATTTTTAATAGAATATCACAAGTGATAACAGATACAAGAACTATATGAATCACAAAATCCTCATAAAAAATTATTCCAAACTATTGAGCATAAGTGTTATTTTTTTTTTTTAAATATTGAATATCTATGAATCACAAGTGATACATCAAACAAAAGAAATTAAAAAAAGGGTAAAATTAGACTTTGACTGCAGTAGATCCACCTTCAACAGAGCCGCCTCCAGGAACACCGTCTCCGAGCCCACCGTCTCCAGGGATCATCTCCCCCAGGGCAATGCCTAGAGAAAACTGGTAACGCACTAGCAGAAACTCTAGGAACCAAAAAAACTTATCCCCCATGAGTGTCAATAAACTCATGATGATTAAACGATTTAAGTGTTTTCACCTTATTAGAAGTTGTAAAGAAAGGTAAACACACAGTAAATAAGGTATCATCAAAATTGAAAAAAAAAAATGATTATAAAACAATAACAATGAAATATCACAAGTAATACTATATGTTAATACAAATATCGTTACAAAAACGTTATTTATATTCTTCGTTCTTTTCTTGGTTTTGTTAATGACAAATGAAAGGAATATCTTTTAGCAAATAATAAATACTAGCTTAAGTCTCTTAAGTACACATTTTACACTTCACATAATAACCAAGAATTACAAGTTTGCTTATTTAGTAACTTGTTTCCTTAAAAGGAAACTTTAATTCTAAAATCATTCCATGACATCATTGCATACATCACATATAATATCTTTGTTAGATCTTGATATATCTTGTTTAGATTTACAAGTTACATAGTTGACATTTGAGGATCTTGGATGATTTGGTAAGATATGGAAGATTTGGAAAGATACACCAAATCCCTTAGCTGTCATCTCCCACGGATCCAAGTCCAATGAAGGACGGATCCCTATTGTGGGATCCGTGAGCTGGATATCAGCTTGCCTATAAATAGCAAGCTGATCATTTGGCTTTCTCATCACTCATATAGCTTAAACATATATATTCATTCAGTACATATCTTACTAACATCATTCATAGTTGCATTTCATTTTGATCTTTCATTTTGTGGAAGAGAGATCAAGCTTTCAAGGATCTACAGAACCGTAATCCTTTAGTTGCATTACTGTGTGATATTGTAGTTTGTTTCACACATCATATCTATCATTTGTAATCAGTAAGTGTGGTTAGTGCTTTAGTCCTCAAAGCACAAAGAGTGTAGGGAGTGGTTGTACCCTAGTAAAGAACTCGACATCTAGCTTAGTGTCGGTAAAGTAAATAGGCGACGTCAGGTTGGTTCTACCTTGTGAAAGAACCCGGTGTTTAGCTTAGTTCCGGAAAAAGGAAGTAAGCGACGTGTAAAGGTTTTCTCCGCCTAGAAAAGGAGTTTGTTTCTTAGTGAAAGATAAACTCTCGAGTTGGAAGCTCGGGGAGTGGAGTAGGGCAAGGAAGAGAGTCATTGTAGCCGAACCACTATAAACAACAGTGTTGTGTGGTTTGATCTTTCCTCTCTTTATCTTTTGTTTACATTGTGTGATTATTTATTTGTGATTGTTTCCTTTGAATTAACATATAGTAACAAAGCAAATAAAACTTGAAAAACGGTAAAAACTATTCAACCCCCCTTCTAGTTTTCCACAATTGGCATCAGGAGCTACGTTACTTAAGATTTTTAAAATATATTGTATTTTAAAACTTAAAACGATCCATGGATTTTGAAAACTTTAAAGAAGGGCAATCTATGCAGAGACCACCTCTATTTGAACCAAATTGTTTTATTTATTAGAAAAATTGCTTTGAGACTTATGTAAAGTCAAAGGATATAGATCTATGGTATATAATAGTTGATGGTGATTACAAACCTATTAGTAATAATATTTCGGGTGGTCGGGATGAAGGAGCTTCTCTTACTCGTCACAGTGATGAGCAAAAGAAACTAATTGCCAAAAATAATGAAGCCAAAATGATGCTTTATAATGCCTTACCTAAGAAAGAATATGAAAGAGTTTTTATGTGTAAAACGGCTAAGGATATTTGGCAATCTCTTATTATCACACATCAAGGGAACTCACAAGTAAAAGATAACAAAATTGATCTTCTTGTCCAACAATACGAACAATTTGTTATCTCTGATGCGTGGTTTTGTAACCTTACAACAGGTTTTACCTCTCGAGGGATCTCAAGAGGCTTACAACCCCACCAGGCAGTGTACCTGACCGATGTAGTATAGTGTAGTGGTAAGTACGGGGGATTGATCGTTCTCCACAGGGAATAGTGTTCGTTAGGTGTGAAAGGCTACTCTAATTAGGTCTAAGGGTTGAGGAAGATTCTTTTTTATGTTTTTATATTTTTATGAAAGCAAGTAAAATCTCGGTTTTGAAAGAGTGGGCGGAATTAGTTGCTAGTCAACTAACCCAAATAACTACAAATGCAAATAAAGTAAAATAACAAGAATGAAAATGTGGTGAGAAACTTATGTGTAGAGAAATGTGTTTACTTAGATTTCCTTACTCCCTAACTATCTTTTACCGGTTAATTAGTGTGTATTAGTCGCGTGGATGACGGGTGTATTCCTTAATACCATTCGTGGGGTGGCGTACTTACTTCCCCAACTCTACAAGCTCCTACTTCACTCCTATGTTGAGCCGGCTAGGAAGCTCCTAACATGGGATCACTAGAATTCGCTTGTGCATTAAATACAACCATAAAAACCTTTAGTACGCATTTGGTTCATGTTTCTTAAGACGTTCAAGCAAGTTACCGAATAGGAAGTTAGCCAGTTTTCTTAAGCCTAACATAGATAAACAATCATCCAATACAACTAACAACACACTAATAACCAATAATCAATAGCTAGGTTTCATTAGATCTAAGCAAACACAAGATAAGTTTAGCCTAACATGTTAATCAAAAGACAAGAATAAGATAAAATCAAACAACACATAGACATATTGAATGATTAATTGATAACTTATCTTCAATGTAACATGGAAGATCTCAAGGCAAAAAGCCTTGAAAAAGAAGCTAAAATCGTCTTAGGGTTTTCTCCCAAAATTCCACACACTAAGCTCTCTTTAATGACAAAAAATTAGAAAACTATATATAGATTTTTGGATCTGACGGCGTCACGTTATGGAGTGTGACGCCGTCACCTCGCCGCTTTTAGGGTTCCCGGATGACCTTCTTGACGCCGTCCCTCTTTAGCTCTTCAAAAATCCATTCTGGCTTATCAAGGCTTGACGCCGTCGAACCTTGAACGTGACGCCGTCCCCTTATGATTTAAGCCGTGACGCCCTTGATCAAGTTAAAGCGTGATGCCGTCAGAATTCACATGCTATTTTCACTGGCTTATCATGAGTAAATTTCACGTCCACTTTTTCTTGCCAAAGCATGACGCCGTCCAGAGTTAATTGTGACGCCGTCAAAGGTAACTTTCAGCCGATTTTTGAGACTTTGTCGTTTTCTTCACTTTTATGCTCCAAAAACGTCCAAAATGCCTCCTTTTCCAGATTTCTCCTCAAAAGTACCTAAAATGACAAAAGGAACGATTTAGGGCAATATTTGATCAAATAAATACGATTTAGGGCTTAAATGACCCCTTAAAAGCGGTACACTTTTCGCTTCATCAAATACGAACAATTTGTTATCTCTGAAGATGAGACCATTGATAGTGCGTTTGCTAAGTTCAATACTATTATTACATCACTTAAAGCACTTGACGAATCTTTTTCTAATAAGAATTTTGTCAGGAAATTTCTAAGAGCACTCCATCCGAAATGAAGAGCAAAGGTGACAGCTATTGAAGAATCTAAGGATCTCTCAAGCATGACACTGGATGAGCTCATAGGAAACCTAAAAGTTCAAGAAATGATTATGGAAAAAGACTCGGAAATTGTCAAAGGCAAAAAGGAGAAGATTAAGTCTATTGCCTTGAAAGCCAAAGCCGAGTCAAGTGACGATGATGAATCTTGTTCAAACAGTGATGATGAAGAGTATGCAATGGCCGTGAGGGATTTCAAGAAATTCTTCAGGAGACGAGGAAAGTTTGTAAAACCACCTCGTGATGAAAAGAAATCCTCTCGAAAAGATCGTGACGATAAGAAAGGTAAGGTTGATAGGAAATGCTATAGGTGTGGTGACTCCAGTCACTTAATAGGAGAATGTCCAAAGCCTCCAAAGACCAAGTCTCAAAGAGCCTTCGTTAGTAGAGCTTGGAGCGATAGTGAAGGAGATGATGATGAGCCTAAGAACAACGAAATTGCCCTTATGGCTAATGACACAGAAGAGGTACATTCTGATTCATACTCCTCTATAGATGACGAAACTTTAGAAGTAGAATATAACAAACTGTGTGACGTCACTTTAAAAATCATAAACAAAAACAAATTTTTGAAAACAAAGACAACACTTTTAGAAAATGAAGTATTTTGGCTTAAAGAAAAAGCAATACGAATTGAAAAAGGTAAAGATAGTAAAGAAACGTGTGTGTCTTGTCAAGAACTAAAACTTGAACTAGAAACCTTAAAAAACACACAGGAAGAATTAATCAAACAAAATTCAAAGTTTAAAAAGTTTGATAAAAACATAAGTTATGCAGATGAAATAATGAAAATGCAAAAACTACCTCATGATAAAACAGGACTAGGCTTTATGAAACTAGGAACCTTAAGTGACCATAAGGAACAGACTGTGAATAAAACTGTATCAACCAAGTTAGACAGTCACGGATCCGACGGATCCAATAATTTGGATCCGCCAGTTGTACCCAAGGGATCTGCGGGTACTGAGGCTGAACAGAAGGTTCACAAAGTCGACTGTTCCGAGTTTGTTAAAGTTACTAAGAAACCTAACAGTAATATAACCAATAATAAACACAAACCAGCAGTATCTTTAGGAAGAGGTCAAGCTAGAAATGAATATAGAGTTAAAACGGATCAACAGAGACCTCAAATGAGTTTTCCCAAACACCCCTTTCCAAAGAGTATAGTTAATCCACAACACACTTATCAAAATAATTGGAACCAAAACATGCCTAGAAACTTTCATGGTCCTAATTATATGTCGTGGAACAATTGTCCACCATTTCAGTACATAAACCATGATAATGTCATGTTTAACCCAAACGGACCCATGAGATATTGGGGACCAAATGCTTGAGTCTTTTATGAACTTAGGTATGCTTGAAAGTTGATCTTGAACCAGATGAGTAGATCAAAGATAGTGGGTGCTCAAGACACATGACGGGAAACAAAAATCTTTTCTCAACCTACCAAGTGTATGACGGAGGTAATGTCACATTCGGTAGCAAGCTTAAAAGTAAAATCATCGGAAAAGGTACAATCTCTCATGACTCTCTATCTATTGATGATGTTGCTCATGTAGATAATTTAGGATTTAATTTACTTAGTATAAGTCAATTATGCCGCAAAAAGTATAACGTCCTTTTCAGTGAAAATGGAAGTAAAATACTTAAAGATGGCATAACCGTAGGAAAAGGTGTTTTAAAGAATAATGTCTATGTTATGAAATTAGATAAAACACCTAAAGATAAGTTATGTCTTACCTCCTTGGACGAAAACTCAACTCTATGGCATCGACGCTTAGGTCATGCTAATATGAGGCTTATTCAATCTTTGTCATCCAAAGAACTCGTTAGGAACCTACCCAAGTTGAAATATGACCAACACTTTTGTGATGCTTGCAAAATTGGGAAACAAGTACATAATAGCCATAAGGCTAAAAACATGGTATCTACATCTAGATGCCTAGAATTATTACATATGGATTTGTTTGGCCCGTCGGCTATACAAAGTTATGGAGGAAATTTTTACACTTTAGTCATAGTAGATGATTACTCTAGATATACATGGACAAAATTTTTGAAAACTAAAAATAAGGCATTCGATAAATTTGAAATTCTAAGCAAGAAAATTCAAAATCAAATAGGAAGTAACATAGTATCTATTAGAACTGACCATGGTCGAGAATTTGACAATGAAATCCAATTTGGAAATTTTTGTGATAATAATGGAATAACTCATAATTTCTCGGCTCCTCGTACACCTCAATCTAATGGTGTAGTAGAACGTAAAAATAGAACAATTCAAGAAATGAGTAGAACTATGTTAAATGAACAAAACATACCTCAAAAGTTTTGGTGTCACGCTGTAGATACTTCCACATATATCCTAAATAGAGTTTTAATTAGACAATTTTTAAATAAAACTCCCTATGAAATTTATCGAGGCAAAAAGCCTACATTAGGATATTTTAGAGTTTTTGGAAGCAAGTGCTTCATTTTGAACACAAAGGATTATCTCACCAAGTTCGACCCAAAGTCGTATGAAGGTGTATTTCTTGGGTACTCACAAAACAGTAAAGCATACATAGTATTAAACAAGGAAACATCAAGAGTCGAGGAATCGTTGAACGTAACATTCAACGAAAGTCCACCTCCCTCTAAGACATCACCTTTGGTAGATGATGACTTAGTTGAAAGTCAAATGGCTAATGATATAGAAAACATTGAAAATGACAATGAACCCGTAAAAGGAGAAATAGTCAATATTAAAGAAACTAAAAGTCATCCATTAGAAAACGTCATAGGAAAACTTAATGAAAGAACATTAAGATCCAAAGCTCAAAATGAAAGCAATTATTTTTGTTTTATTTCAACGGTTGAGCCTAAAAATATAAACGAGGCAATAAAAGATGAATCTTGGGTAATTGCTATGCAAGAAGAACTAAATCAATTTATTAGAAATGATGTTTGGACATTGGTCCCTCCACCTAAAAACCAAACCATAATCGGCACCAAATGGGTCTTTAGAAATAAAATGGATGAAAATGGTATTGTATCTAGAAATAAAGCTAGGCTAGTAGCTCAAGGCTACAATCAACAAGAAGGTATAGATTACGATGAAACCTTTGCACCCGTAGCTAGACTTGAGTCTATTAGGATATTACTTGCATATGCATGTGCATATGATTTTAAGCTATTTCAAATGGATGTCAAAAGTGCTTTCTTAAACGGTTTTATAAATGAAGAAGTATATGTTGCACAACCTCCCGGCTTTGCCGACTTCGAAAAACCAAATTATGTTTTCAAACTTAAGAAAGCTTTATACGGACTTAAGCAAGCACCAAAGGCTTGGTATGATCGACTTAAGACCTTCCTAGTTAACCATAAGTATACCATGGGCCTAGTAGACAATACTCTCTTCACCAAGAAAAAGGGATCACATATTATCATAGTCCAGATATATGTGGATGACATTATATTCGGTTCAACTTGTCAAGAGTTATGCGACGATTTCTCAAAAATCATGCATGACGAGTTTGAAATGAGTATGATGGGGGAACTAAATTTTTTCTTAGGTCTCCAAATAAAACAATTAGAAGATGGGATATTCTTCAACCAATCAAAGTATATCAAAGATATGCTTAAGAAGTTTGGTCTTGAAGACTCAAAACCCATGAGAACACCCATGTCCTCTGAAACCAAACTCACAAAGGATGAAGAAAATGAATCCGTAGATTGCACTAAATATAGAGGAATGATTGGTAGTTTACTCTATCTTACGGCTAGTAGGCCTGACATTATGTTTAGTGTTTGTCTATGTGCACGTTTTCAAGAAGATCCAAAAATGTCCCATCTTGAAGCCGTTAAACGGATATTTAGGTACATCAAAGGTACTACACACTTAGGATTATGGTATCCCAAAGGAACGGGTGTAGAAACCATAGTGTATACCGACTCAGATCATGCCGGTGACTATGTTGATAGGAAAAGTACTAGCGGTATTTGTACTTTTGTAGGATATTGTCTCACATCATGGTTCGCTAAGAAACAAACTGCCCTCGCAATCTCAACAACAGAGGCAGAGTATGTGTCTGCAGGAAAGGCGTGTCAACAAGCTCTCGTCGACTATGGAATTGAACTCAACAACATTCCCATTCTTTGCGAAAACAAAGGTGCTATCGATCTAAGCAAAAATCCAGTCCAACACGCTAGAACCAAACATATTGAAATACGCCATCACTTCCTTCGCGACAATGTACAGAAGGGAATCATCTCAATTGAGAAAGTTTCCTCAGAGGACAACATTGCCGATATTCTCACAAAACCACTTAAACGAGAACCTTTCAACTATCTTAGACTTGGATTAGGATTAATGGAACCTAGTGATTAGGTAAAACATTTGTGTAATTATTAGTTTAACCACACTCGACACTAAACCAAAAATTGTGTTCTGTTTCGCTTTTTCCAATCGATAACAAGGATGGATCCTTTGTTTTGGATCCGCCGGATCCGTCGCATGCACAGTCAAGTTTATTATTAAATAAACAAGAACAAGTACTATTCATTCCTCACTCCAAAACATATCACCCTACTGTATTCGACACACACTCAATCTCCATCACAATTTAGACCATTTTCTTCCACAAATTTGTGCTTCTAACACCACTGTAAGTATTCTTATCATATTTATACTCCTGATCTGCGTCTAGGATTTCTATTTCATGCACAAAACCAAAACTTGGGGTATATGCATAATTTTTGAAAAATCATGAAGCATATTTACTGCATTACACTTAAAAACATGTTTTTCTTAGTTAGGAATTACATCTCATAGCACATTGTCTTAATTTAACAAAAACCCCTTGAAAATTTTCTTACTAAAACCTTCTAACGACTAGGTAAAATGATCTTTTTGAACATTGTTCATACAAATGCAAAAACGTTATCTTTTAGACATCACTTGCATAATGACTCTTGAATGCTAAAGGGAATACATAATTAATATGTATTTTCGGGTACATTCAACCGTAGCTACATTGAAATAGGAGCGTTTGGGTTATCTCTTGTTTTTTTACACAAAACTTGCATAAACTAAATTTTCATGCATCAAAAAGGGTCGAGATAACAGCACCTCCACATTGTCCCCATGTAGGCACACACTAGGAATTTTACACTTAATTTGATCATTTCAACTAAAACTATGTAACTTTTGTACTTAGGAAAATCATGCCTCCCGCAACCAACTACGATCACAAAAGAACCGTTAACTACTTACCCGAAGTCCACAAAACCAAAGGTCTAACCAATGCCCAAATCGAAATTTTCAAAGTTTTAGAGAAAAAGTATGTCCATGAGGGTAGAGTCGTAGATTCCTCGTTCTATGAAGGAACACAACTTAGGGAACAATTAGCCGCAATACGATTTGATACTCTTTTGGATATAGATGAACCAATCGTCCCTAGGTTCATTCTTGAGTTCTATGCTAGTATAGGTCTTAGTTCATGTGACCAAGGTTTCTTAAGTCTTCAGTTTACTTTAAATGGAAATTTTGTCAACATCCCTCTTGATCAATTTGGTGAGGTCTTGGGCATTCCAAGTCAAGGGACATGTATTTACTCGAACAAATGGTCCTTAACAATCTTAGAATCCAATCTCGATAGGACGGCACCTTATGTCACTCCTCTCGCATCAAAAGAAGTGATTAGGGAACATCTCTTCATTCCTAAGAACAACCCCACAAGGATGTATCGTGGCCGCGAAGTTGCTAGAGATCCATTTGCAATGGAGCTAAATGAACTCAAACCCGAATTCAAGAAAATGGAAGAGGTCTTAAGGGCTAATGTGATGTGCACCATAGGAAATCGTGATCACATCAATGCTTGTTTGTGTCATATGATGTACAACATCTCTACTCGTCAACCCTTCAATCTTGCTTATTATGTTGCCAAAAGAATGTGTGACATTCCGGTTCAAAGCAAGATTGCAATGCCTTATGGAATGCTCTTAACCCGACTCTATAGAGCCTTTGCACCCGCCCGTCCAAACCCGTTAGGTTTTGTTCCGGAATACAATGAAATTGAACATACCTTCGTTCCTTTGAGTGACTTTAGGGTTAGTGTTGATAAAGGTAAACGTCCTCATGTACCAACATCATCCTCATCATCTTCAATAAGTGAAGATGATGGTTTGCCAAATTCTAGAATTCCTCCACCCGAATACTTGAGCCATCTTCCACCAATTCAAAATGAATCCGCTGAGTATCGAAACATTAAAGGAATGGTGAAGAATCTTGGTCGTTGGATGATGAAATTGCACAAAGGTATGAAGAAGTTGAAGAAGAAGCTTAGTTGAAGGAGTGTTTGGATTTGAACAATGTTAGACTATGTGATGTTAAACTTCTATGTGTCTCGACTTTATCTGATAATACTTGTTATGTATGTGTAATAACTAACATTTGCAGGTAGATAACCCTCATGGTTATCAATTTTCCGGGTTATAGCCTATGTTTGGCATAACACCTAAAAAGGTAAGTTTCTAAGAACGGATTAAACTATGTTCAATCGTGTGTTAATATTATCATATTTCGTTGTTTTGCTATACATATTAGATGTTAAGTAAGGTCTAGGTGAATTTTCGGGTTTTCGTCGAAAAACGTGAAATATGACAAGTCTTCTGTTTAGTTTTAGCAATTAGGACACGGATCCGGCGGATCCCAAACCTTGGCTCCGCCAAGGCTTATCGTTGGTTCCGCCATCCGCCAACCTGCGGATTCGGCGGATCCCTAACTTTGGTTCCGCATTTGATACAACTTGGATCCGCAGCTTCCCTAGTAAAATTCTAAAACTTTTTCGACTCATCTCGATTCTTAAATCTTAGTGTTTAGTATCATTTAGGATTCATTCACTGATCATAATTCATCTTAGAATCATTTAGGAACTCTTAGAAACTTAGGAACAAAATTTCCCACAAAAATTTAAATTTTTGAATTTTAGGTGTGAGTTACCAAACTGATACAAAGAAGGAACCCTTTTTAGGGATCCGTCAAATCCGTGGAAATATCAAATCATAAGATTTTCCACTATCTCCTTGTATTTACTGCAAATCCACAACACATTACTCAACCCAAGCTCAATGGATTGACTTCCTTGATATGACCTGCACAAATTTTTGTTCCAAATCATTAGAAACCTACATTCTCTATTGGATTCACATCAAATCCAAACACACAGACTCACAAACCTTCTGTCTATAAATTAGTACTTTAGGATCTTCAACTCACATCACAACCATTTCTTCTCCTGTACATTTTAGCTATCATACTTCACCAAAAAGTCTCAATGACAAAATCAAACAACTCCTCCACATCTAAGCCACTAAAAAGAACAGCCCGTATTAGTGTGAAACCTTGTTGTTTCATCAACATCCACAATTCATCCTCTGAAGAATCATCACCACTAAACATATCCTCACCCATTGCTAGTGAAAATTTCCTTACTTTATCCACTCCAACTCCCTCACATGTAGTCATAAGAACACCACCTCCTACCATTACTCCTGTAGCAACCACACCACCACCCGCTCCCGCTCCATCACAGTCTGAGAAGTCTGCATCATCACCATCCTCACCAAAACTCCAACCCATGGAACTCTTTAGGACACCACCAACATCTCCACAACCATATCTTGAAGAGTTAGAAGATCTTCCACCTACATCAACCAATCCTCCACCAATAAGTCTTGAAAACTTAGAACCTATGTTATTTCATCCTCTCCATCCAGAGATTCATGGTCCTCTATACCGTGAAGCATCACAACCTCATCCCTAAATACCACCACTATCACCAACTTCAACACTCCTCGCCATAGATGAGGCGATGTGGAGCAACATTCCTCAAACACAAAGGAGATAAGTGCGGAGTTAACACAACTCTATACTCTCTCGGGTATGGTTGACCATCGCCTTCATGAAACCATGGACATTCAAAACATCCTTATGAACTCCCTCCAAACACCACAACAACCATCAAACAACAACAACAACCAACCACCATCACCACCACCACCACCAAAAAACTTGGAGCCTAGTCTTCCTCCCGGCTTTTCAAGTCATAATTGCGCACATTGTGAGAGAACGGCTCACTTGGCCCAAAGGACCAACATCTTGGTCCATGAACTTCAAAATGAGATGAGGTTCATCTTGAACCATGTTCTTGAACGTTTAAACGCCATCTCTCATCCTCCTCAATAGGAGCTTTCTAGACTAGTTGTTAGGACCTTTTGGATTGTTGCTTTAGGACTTTTTATTTCTTTCTAGGATGTGTTTTTTATTGTACTTGTAACATCATTTCATCATTGTGACTTTTGTCACAAAATTTTCAATATCTATGAATGTGATGTTTTATGCTTATGAGTGATCAACATATTGCATATTATCATTATCATTGTGAACTAACATCCTTATATAGCCTATATTATACCTTGATTATGATTGCTTTAGGTACAAATAATGATCAGACACTTACTTTGACTTTTTAAAGTCAAAACATATTGAAAGGCTTGTTTGGAAGAACACTTCACAAGCATTCTACTTCTTCATTGAAGTCATTCATTACAAACACTTCATTTGCAGCATATCATACCCTTCAAAGTATACGTTGGTACTCGAGAAGTGAGGAGTATACATTGAGGGGGAGCATTTCATAAGCATTTTATATACTAACCGTTTGTTTTGTAGATTCATGCATCATTTCCTTGATTACTCCATCTAGGGGGAGTATAAAACAAGGGGGAGCTTTAAAGTTCTCAAAATCGCATTCCGCTACGCTACTCTTTTTGTTTCGACAAAAAGGGGGAGAAAGAACTAAGTTTGCATTAACTGTAATTCATCACAGTACATACATTTTTACAAAACTTTTCTTTAATAAACAAACTTAATATATATTTTTAAGAACTCATACTATATTTATTTTCTTGCTCAAAAATATACCTTATGTTTTGTCATCAACAAAAAGGGGGAGATTGTTAATACAAATATCGGTTCAAAAACGTTATTTATATTCTTCGACCTTTTCTTGGTTTTGTTAATGACAAATAAAAGGAATATCTTTTAGCAAATAATAAATACTAGCTTAAGTCTCTTAAGTACACATTTTACACTTCACATAATAACCAAGAATTACAAGTTTGCTTATTTAGTAACTTGTTTCCTTAAAAGGAAACTTTAATTCTAAAATCATTCCATGACATCATTGCATACATCACATATAATATCTTTGTTAGATCTTGATATATCTTGTTTAGATTTACAAGTTACATAGTTGACATTTGAGGATCTTGGATGATTTGGTAAGATATGGATGATTTGGAAAGATACACCAAATCCCTTAGCTGTCATCTCCCACGGATCCAAGTCCAATGAAGGACGGATCCCTATTGTGGGATTCGTGGGATCCGTGAGCTGGATATCAGCTTGCCTATAAATAGCAAGCTGATCATTTGGCTTTCTCATCACTCATATAGCTTAAACACATATATTCATTCAGTACATATCTTACTAACAGCATTCATAGTTGCATTTCATTTTGATCTTTCATTTTGTAGAAGAGAGATCAAGCTTTCAAGAATCTACAGAACCGTAATCCTTTAGTTGCATTACTGTGTGATATTGTAGTTTTTTTCACACATCATATCTATCATTTGTAATCAGTAAGTGTGGTTAGTGCTTTAGTCCTCAAAGCACAAAGAGTGTAGGGAGTGGTTGTACCCTAGTAAAGAACTCGACATCTAGCTTAGTGTCGGTAAAGTAAATAGGCGACGTCAGGTTGGTTCTACCTTGTGAAAGAACCCGGTGTTTAGCTTAGTACCGGAAAAAGGAAGTAAGCGACGTGTAAAGGTTTTCTCCGCCTAGAAAAGGAGTTTGTTTCTTAGTGAAAGATAAACTCTCGAGTTGGAAGCTCGGGGAGTGGAGTAGGGCAAGGAAGAGAGTCCTTGTAGCCGAACCACTATAAACAACAGTGTTGTGTGGTTTGATCTTTCCTCTCTTTATCTTTTGTTTACATTGTGTGATTATTTATTTGTGATTGTTTCCTTTGAATTAACATATAGTAACAAAGCAAATAAAACTTGAAAAACGATAAAAACTATTCAACCCCCCTTCTAGTTTTCCACACTATACATGACATATAATAAAATTTAACCGGTAAACATCAAAACCTATAAAAAAACAAAATATCACAAGTGATACTACAAAACTACAGTTCAAAGCAAGCATTTTGTTTATTTTCAACTCTTTTATACCCTCCTGATTTCCTCTCAAGCAGAACAACTCACAAAAATATGTGCATACTAGAACTCACAAAGATATGGCAACGACCTTCACAAGCATAACAACCAAAAGCATTTTACTAGGCACTAAAGATATCATAAATTGTTTTACCTTGTCCAATAGGGTGAAAGGGGCCTTGAAGGGTTCAAAAACATTTCCAACAGGTTTTGCAGCATCAATCTGAGAAATTTTTTAGTCCAATGTTAAAAAGTATAAATTGCGTAAACGTGCATGATCACGAGCTTCATCACGCATCTCAGAATACATATTTGTTGTGATCTTGACAAAGTTAAAGCATTCATACACTAAAGACATTAATAGAACCTATCTTAACAAGCACTAAGTTTCATAAGAAAAACATTACCGACTTCATCTCCAGTTTCAAGCCAGACAGGGGCTGAACGCCCTGAACTCCGGTTAGCTAATTTATTTCCATAATTCAAACTTCCATGCTCGCCATTATAAGCATTAGCCAAGACATGGGAGCTTCTACTTCATCCAATGGTTGTATCTTGAGAAGCACATAAAACAACAAAAATATAATATCATCGACTTCTGATATCACTGGTGATACTACACATATGATAGAGAGCAGATTCAAAATAGCAATCAGACATAAAAATAGCATTCCAATGCAGTTAAAAACAAAAACTCAACTAACAACTTAATTAGTAAGCAAAACTAAAGGAGTAGATAACAAGATTATCAAATATTTTCCACTCACACATTTCATCAAACACTTGGTGTGCAACTTGATCAAAAGTAATGTTAAACAACTTGATCCACATAATTAACAACCGATCAACAGCATTATCAACCGCAACAATATCAATCAAATCAGCTTCTGAAACAAACTATAACACCCTAGATTTTTTATTGAACATTATAAGATTATACCCTAAGTTTAGATAAATAAATAAAGAAAATTAATATGTGTACCATACCTTATGTTAAGAAAAATACAACTCTATTCTAAACTAGACTTAACCAAATAAATACAAAGTTAACTAAGATCTAAATTATATCCTAAGTCAACATAAATAATCGACACACTCCTTTTCTCCTTCTCTTATGGTCTCACACGTTTTGAATCAGGAGCACATTCATCACACAAAGAAAAAAATGCATGCAATCCTTGCCTAAACCAAAAATAAAATGCCTCATAAACTTCACACTCTTAGAGGATTAAACCAAATCACTTAAACTTTTTGAAGATACGATCCATTCATTTCGTCCCCTCAAAATATACAACATACCTTAAATATAATACACGACTTTCCCTTTCAATCACACGCTATGACATATTACATTCTATCCCGAATCGTATAACAAATCCTGCAAACCGACCCAAACAATAAAGAAGTTCCAAGTCAGTACAAGCATGGTGATTTATTGTTATTCAGGTTTGTGTTTCGCACACTAGTCCAGTCCAAAAATGGTTCATGAATGGTACGAGGAGGGTTTGTGTATGCCTAGGTTTGGGTTTGACTAGGCTCCATTGATTCTTGTGTTCGCGTACTGAATCGGTCTCGCCTTGCGTTCTTGTTTCAGCCTCAATATATCGTTCGACTAGAGGTAATTCTTGAAACCTCTTAACGCTTACACTCATGAAACTTTATACGAAGACTTAACTATATCAATATATATATACTGTACATATATAACAGACGACATATATGTTATAGCCTAAACATGGAATCATACAAAAAGGAATTGTTAAACATAAAGGTTTTACTAACACATAGATGTCGAGTGGTGTTTTCTTTTTCTTTCGACCCTTCCTAGTTCAACCTAAGTTGTATATAATTATCTAGCTTTGTCATGCATAAGTGAAACTAGCAGTTTCTATGTTAAGATTTCACGTTAATATGAGAACCATAATTGGAAATCACTTTGGATGGAAGACAGGAAATTGAGGATTAAAATATGTTACGATATATAAACTTGGAAGTGTGGAAGTAAGATCATGCATTTTGGGGTTATTATCACACATAAACTCTTTTAAACGGGACTAGAGTATTGGTTTGCGATTTTATGTATGGTCATATTGACATGTTAGTTATATTAGCAGTTTGTGTATTTCGGGCCGAAAGACGCTTTAAAAACGGTTTAACTCTTATGAGACGATAAGCTACGAACATAATGTAATTAAAAGTGTTTGTACTTTACGTTAATACATATGTGTGTTTTGGTGTTAAACTATATAAGGCCATGCTAGTATTTAGGATTTAAATTGTGATTTGTAACTATACGTGTGCATGGGATTAAGAGATCGATTTATATACATGAGCTTGGTCGATTATTTAGTCCATCGTAATATATATATATATATGCTCGTGATATTGGTTCTAAAAGATATAATTGTGGTCCTGTTAAATACTTGTCGTTGTCTCGCATTTGTTTCGCTAGTGTCTAATTTTGAGAAAGGTTTGTATTTGATATCGAGTATGGTTTTATAATTAGTTCCAAGTGTATTTGTTTCGAAATGGATGGGTCCTAGTCTTTAATTCGGTCTAATTGCTCTAACTCGGTCCTTCGAGGTTTTCAAGATATAATTATAAAAACCTGTGTTTTGACTATTAAAACCCTAATCATGATAACATAATATTATGGTATAACCAATAACAACGAGTATTAAATCAGCTATGACATTAAAAGGTAAATGAAATTATAAAATGAACTCCTAAATAATAAATGATCCTCAATTCATGTAGATTCTTTGAAGAAGGTGTGACGTTGTTTCCTTGTGTTCACTTTCCCATTTGCTTTCATTTCATTTGCTAAGGTACAGATATTCTATCCCTTTTCAGTAGGGATTTCTCATGACTTTTCGATCCTTGACTTCGATTCATTTGCTTTAATATAATTCGTTTGATATGATCCATTTGATGAGATTCGCTTTGATATGATCATCTAATTTGATATTCGTTTAGATATTCGTTTGATATCCTTTGCTTTGATATGATTTCATTCTGTTGATATGATCCGTTTGGATATGATATGATTATGGATATGCTTTGATATGATATGATTTGTTCAGTGCCCGAGCTAACTAGCCATAGAGGTACCATGGCCATGTCATTGATGGAACCAATGGCATGACACCATCTATGGCGGTGTGATTAGTCTACGGTGTCCCCATTTGATATGATATGATATGATACGTGATCTGGCCGTTATGATATGTGTATATACTTGTCATGAGTAGGTGTATATATATGATTTGTTTTGTGGGGGGCGTATGGATGCATCCTAGGCATTTTGTTTCATTTTGTTAGTGATTGGGCTTTGCGTGCCTTGCACCCCCTCACTTATGGGAGCTAGCTACTCCATTTGGTATTCTGGAGGTCTCCCTTCTAGGTACACATATGATTTGACAGATATATGAGATTATGTGATTATTTGGTCTATTCGAGTATCTCGTTTAGACACGCTCGTGGCCATTCCTATTTGATTCCTTGATTCAATATGATTATCTGACATTCGTATTATCTCTTGATTATCTCATTTTGTTTATCTCATTTGACTTATGATATTTGTTCAGCTGATCCTTGAGTACTTATTCGTTTGACATTTGATATTCGTTTCAGCAGGAGCTTATGTTTCTTTTTCCCTATACTTATATATGTTTTGATTATTTGTTTGTTATATATATATATATCTGTTCACTGGGCTTTTTAAGCTCAGCCGCATTTCTTTTCCTGCGGCAGGTTTTAGTTTGGAAGCTGGGATTGAGTGAAAAGTACATAGGAGCTCTTAGTGGACCACCCTGTTGATAGATGCCTTTTGCTTCTTGATTAGACTTGGATTTAGACTCAGTTAGATTTAGTTTGGATTTGTATTTCAATTTTGGAACTCATCATGTTTAGAGTTAGTAGTTCATTGTTATCTTAGAATACCTTTGTAATCATTATGTTTATAAGTCTTCCGCTTGCGTTTGTATATTCTGATGGAAACCATAATGTGGCATTTTGACCCTTGTCGGATTGGGGTGTTACAATTATGGTATCAGAACTCAGGCTTCGACTTGTAGTACATAAGTTATGGCCTCTGAAGATTTGGACCCTTAGGTTTGCACTATAGGAGCTTATGGAACAACCCTTGAAACTCTGCCTTAGGTTTCCCCTGTAGAAACTATGAGTTATAACCGGTGAGGATTGGGTAGATTATATGATAAGGCATTTGTTAGATATCTTTCTTCCGTTCCATTCTGATTAATGCCTCTGCTTTCAGTTAAGCCTTATAAGATCATTCGTTCAGGAGATTTAGAAGATTTAGCACGATACGCAACATAAGCTTAGTAATCTAATAAGTTCAGAATGCTTTGAAAATTTTTTAGTTATGCCTTACAGGTTTCACTTTCTGAGGTTATCACATTCTTTCGAACTTCAATCATTGATTCGTTTGATAATCGTTTAGATGCCCTTTCGTCCGTTCAGAGAATTCTGATATATATGAATCTGATATGTTAGACACATTCTGTAGTTCTTCTTGCTTTTGTTGAGCATAATAAGCTTCCATCTGCACTATTAGATTTTTCCCTACCTATTTATATCTCTATGAGAAATCTTGTGATTATCTGTCACGAGTATCGGAATTGTTCAGTACGTTTTGAATATATTTGAAGATAAATTTCGTTCTGCTAATCTGTTTCCTTTGGGAATGTTTGATTCGATATTATTCTGGATATGGATTTGTTGACTGAGCATCGAGATGCTAACAACGGTCATATTAGATTTATCATCTTTGACGATTTGAGAAACTCAAAATTCTGTACCATGGTTCCCAACCTGGTAAACAATTATGATCACCTTTGCTTTGAAAACTCGTACGTTAATCCCTCGCGGTTGTGGAGATACTTCGTTGGATGAAACTCGCCTCGAGAGTTATTCGGTTGTTTGAAAATGTCCGCGATGTATACCTTAATGAACTACCAAGGTTACCATTTGAATGTGAAGTTGTTTTGATCTGGTTAGGAGGATTTGTTTAGTCACGACTCGAGGTAGAATGTGATTGCAATAAAGGCATGTGTATATGATGCAAGTATTATGACGCATGGCCAACGTAATAATAGTTACATCATATAACTTGAACTTATTGGGGTCATATGATATTTTGAGAAGTGCCTGAGAATAGTAAGTTGGTTGATTTGGAACTTTGTCCGTATAAGAGTGACGTTTTGCCTAATTATGAAACTCCGTATTGAACGACATCAGTTGAATGGAAAGAATTGAAGGACCAACTTATAGGAAGTGGTTTATTCGTCTAAGTGTGTCTCCGTGTTGTGCTTGTGAAGAAGAATTATGATAGCATAAGGTTGTGTGTTGATTTCCGGAAGCTGAACCGTATTACAGTTTGAACCATTATCTGTTGCCTCGAATCGACGATTTGTTTAATCAACTTCTGGTGTGAAGTTTTCTCTATGAATGATTTAAGATCTGATTTTATTTAGTTACGTACAAGATGTCCCTAGAATTGTCTTTTGTATTCATTATGGTCTTCATGAGTATTAATGATGCCAATTGTATTAGCTACTACTCCGACTATTCCTATGGACTTGATAGATCGTGTATTTCATGAATACTTGGACAAATTGTCATAGTATGACATCTTAGTGTACTCAGAGACGAAAGAGAGGCACGAGGATCATATTCGTATTGTGTTAGAAATTTTGAGTTAGAAAAAAACTTAATGCAGAATTTTTGAAGTGTGATTTTGGTTGGGACAAGTGACGTTCGTAGTGGATTGTATTACTATGGATCCTGCGAAGATTGAGACTATGACCAAGACCGACGACCGTTACCGAAGTTAGAAGCTTTGAGTCTTGTGAGGTGTTATTTGTGGAAGAGTTTTCACGTTTGACTTTACCTTTGACGAAGCTTATGAGGAAAAGGAGAAGAAGTTTGTTTGGGATGTAGACTGAGATAAGAACTTTGAAACGCTGAAAAGAGTTTAGCTTCTGCTCAAGAAAAGAGATTTTGTTTCATTCCTATGTAATACAGAAAGGTTATTGTTTACACATCAAGACAACTAAAACCGTATGAGGCGAACTATCCGACGCATGTTGAGTTGTGACGATCATGAAGGTTGAATCTAATATCATACTACTGAAGCTCAGAAGCAAGATGGTGGAATATGATCTATGTTAGAAGACTTGAAGGAAGCGGTTTTGATTGAAGCACACAGTTCTATTTCCTCTATTCGTCTTAGTTGTACTAATATGTATAGAGACTTGAAGCAGAAATTTTTGATGGAATGGTATGAAGATGGTTGTGACTACATTGGTGGCGAAGCGCTTAGCGCGTCAACAGGTTAAGATTTAGCATCAGCATACAAGTGATTTTCCTTAGTTTTGGATGTTCTTATGTGGAAGTCGGATTAAACTTTTAGGAACTTTGTAATGATATTTTCGCGCACATTTAGGAAGGACAACACGAATTGAGTTGTAGTAGATCGTTTGACTAGGTCGGCTTACTTGGAAGATTGGCAGAGGTTTCTTTCGGCAGAAGATTATTCAAGCTACATGGCACACCTGCAGTGATCATGTCAGAGAATCGCGTTTTGCTTCACACTTCAAGAAGATATACAGTAGACTATGGGGATTGGAATCGGGATTTTAGTACTACTTCTCACCTTCAGACGGATGGACGGACATAACAACTATTCGAACTTGGAAGACGTGTTGAGCAGAAAATTTGACAAGTGTTTGGCCTGGTTGTGTTTGCTCACTAAGATTGATGGCATGCAAGTGACAAGGGTTTTCCTTTCGGAGTTTTGTATGAACGAAGATGTGGAGCACCTTTTGGTTGAATTAAGTCGGAGAGTTGCTTATTGAAGGTCCGGAGTTGATTTTAGTGACTAATGGATTAGTTATCATCGTGGAAGAGAAATTTTGAAACTTTAGGCCGGGAATTTGTGTGTTCCGTATGATGTTTCCGTACAGAAGTGCTAGACGTTTAGCATACACGTGAAATTTAGTTCGCGATACGTTAGACCTTAGATTCGTTCTTATCCGTACGATTATTATACCTATTCATTATGCTTGCGGATGCGTTTTGATACTCTGATATGTGCTTAGTTGATCGTCAGTACGAATAGGTTACCCATCCCACTGGTACACAAACTGGATATCGTCACACCCAAAATGCGTGACTATATGCATATAGTCACACACGTTTTTTTGGGTGTGTGTGACGAAAAGTCGCGCCACCGTAGGTATCATATGGTCACATTGTTTAGTTTGTGGCCGTTTCATTGAAAAAGAGTGACCAAAACCTGAATATGTGTGACTAATTAGGCACAAGTTTTGTTGGATTCATCAGTATGTGTGACTATTTCCCATCCTATGGCCACATGAATATATAATAAATGTGACGTTTGTTGATGATTTAGTCACGCAACGTGTGTTGTTTTTTTCGAGTTAGTCACATACAATTTAAAAAACAGTGGCCAAAAGTGTGAATAAGTGTGACCATATGTTATTTAAAGTGAAGAAATGTGTATTTTGTGTGACTATTGATCATCTAATGGTCACATGAATTTTTAGTTTGTGTGGCCTTTTGTAATATTTAGTCACACAAAGCATGTTTGTTTTGGGTATTTAGTCACATACAATTACGCATAAAGTGGCAAAAAATGTGAATAAGTGTGACTATATGCTGTTTAAAGTGAAGAAATGTGTATTTTGTGTGACTATTGTTCATCTAATGGTCACTTGAATTTTATGTTTGTGTGGCCTTTTGTAATATTTAGTCACACAAAACATGTTTGTGTTAGGTATTTAGTCACATACAATTAAGCATAAAGTGGCCAAAAATGTTAATAAGTATGACCATATGTTGTTTAAAGTGAAAAAATTTATATTTTGTGTGACTATTGATCATCCAATTGCCACATGAATTTTTTTTTGTGTGGCCTTTTGTAATATTTAGTCACACAACGAATTAAACAAACAGTGACCAAAAGTGTTATTAAATGTGACTATATACATCTTTTAGTCACATTTAAGAAATCAATATATATCAAAACAAATTCAAATACAATAATATCCAATAGCAGTACTAACTATATGAACCAACAATACTAACTTATAACTAACAGTTGTAACTAATACACTAGCAGTATTAAAAATGATCCATCTGCTCATACTATAATATCTAACAGCACAAAACAAATCTCTGAAATCGCAAGAACCTGTACTAACTAAATGAAGGATTAGATGGATCTATCATGTTGCGTTTGCATAAACAAGCTCGTGTCTATTGTTTCTTGCCTTGAATAATTTCAAAACTTCACTATCCGAAGACTCGATCAGGATTCTCTTGGACTTCTGCCTATATATCCAGATGTACGCCCAACACCTCAGCAGAAACGGGTAAATGGAATAGCCTGCTTGTGAACCAAGACATCTTCCAAATACCTCTCAGCCTTGATCAAAGGCATCTTCCTGAGGGCATGTGCGGTTTCTCTGATGTTATGCAAACAAATAATAAGAAACAAAACATCAGTCATAGAACTATACAGAACAACTTCCTCATTGACATATATGCTTCATCACAATAACGTTTCTATGTTACTAAAGTGAGGGGAGATGGAATCCACCATGGTTACCAAGGATGAAACAAATGATTTTACACCATGTGGCATTAACGCGGTTGAACCATGTCTGTAAGTAAGGATGTGTACGTTATCTATTCCAAGTAGTTAGTTCAACATTCAATATTTTCATTTCTGCGTCAATCATAGACTTAACAGTCCAACAATTGCTGACCAAATGAGAGTACATCTATTATGTGCTTATTGCTAAGATACAAACGAATCCTTATTGTTTTAAAAGACAAGACGTGTTAGATCTGTTACCTGTAAATAATCATACATGCCCACAGCAGTCAATGCTTTTGCAACTATCAGTTTTGTTTCATCATTGGTCAGGTTGAATCGTCCAAGGCCAAACGCCACATCTGCTTCCACAGTAGGCATCACTACCTAATTCGAGATCATTAAAATTACGAATATGAGTACTCTTAACATAGTTCACGTCCATATTTGACATGCACAATCATAATTAAAGACATATTCGGCTATTTTGCAAACAAGACATGCCTATGGATGCATCTACACTAAACACCCACAAATGCATGTCTCTCCATTCATTATGCTTACAACTTAAACTAAACTTAAGACACATATTTAAAACGTTTAAAGTTAACTTTGTCACATATAGATGATTTATTTTGAGTAAACAAACTTAACACACATATTTATGTAGAATATTATTTTAGATTTTCACTTCTGCTATAATATCTCATCAATGTTCAAAACCTTTCTGATATGAGCTAGGAAAAACACAGAAATACAGTTCCACAAACCTGTTCAAGTGTCCAGACGAGATCTGGCTGATATTTTGTTTGAAATGTAACTGGACCGACCTGCCAAGGTAAAAACTTAAATCAATACCCATTACTTCCATTCATAAATTATTCTAAGCGGGTGTTCCTATAATCAGATCCATTCAGTAGCAATAGAACTGATTATCGAAGGCTACATAAAGTTTAAATACTAATATCTAAACTATTACTAGTAATAAAAATGAAACATTACTAAGTTCAAAACTTACAGCCTGCCCCTGGTATACTTTTTCTATAGCTTCACTTGCAGCACTAGCTTTCAGTATCGCATCATTAGAAGCACTCAATTCAACATCAAATCCTGAAGCACGCCATCTGGGTAGTCCTCCGTCTAATACCCATACTCTATCATGTCCAAATACTCAAAACATCCTATAAACATGATTTGCCACATCAGAAAATTATTAAATATGATTACATAAGTCATAACAGTTAAGGAACTTTTAACTTACCACCAGACACGGGCTGCACTGAAGATACCTTTACCATCATATACAACAACCCCATCTTTGTTTTCAATACCGAGGGCAGAAACAGCAGCAGCAAATGCTTCCTTTGGTATAGAACTCTCCGGTCACCATGGCTGAAACCTTTAACATTTTGTGTAATCAATTAACAGCAATGCAACAACAGTCAAACACAAATAGCTTAGAGACAGGACGAACAGGGTCATCTTACATCGTCTCCTTTCTCAAAATGGTCCATCACTTTACGTTCCAAGATATCTGGAAATAGACCAACCTGCCAACATATATTATGTTACTTATGAATGGATTGACTTGGGTCGTCTATGGTCTCAAATAGGTCAAATAAAAAAATCACTGAAAGGGAAACAGATTAAATGCCCAAGAACTGGTTGAAAGTGGCCTAGAGTCTATTCTTAATGCATGCAACCTCCTAAATCGTTTTAATTCAAAGATTTTGGTTGTTCACACTAAGTAGATATTAACAATTTTAGAAAACTGGCCTTTTCCAATCCGAACCCATTATGACCCTTTACCAGACCCACCCATCTTGCCACCACAAAATGGTGTTTGTATCTATAAAGTAAGAACAACATCATCTTAGCACCTTTTGCAGAAGATACACATTTAAATTTGGATTACGTGATTTAGCAAAATCTCCCTTAGTGTACAGTTTTTCACCAACTTCACCTGAAGCATTAAAAAGCTCATCGATGCCTTCAGTGGGTCCTTTAGCATCCTCTTCGACCAAGATTCTATGGATATATTGGTCTACCTGAAATAAACAATACGAGATCATAAATCTTCAGATGCTTAACCAGTTAAACACGTGTGGCCAATTTTTAATATGCAACTGAAAACATATTAAAACTCACAGTCTTGGCCAAAAGCCACACGCCATAACTACGGACCTCCACCACTAGCATCTCAAACCTGTATACGAAAAAACTAGATTATTTGACAGAAAGGGACCCACATAAACGGGCAAAAGTGTCAACTAGTTTACCCAGGTGGAGCAGTAGGCCATCTCAAAAGTGCCGTCACAGAACCTAGAAACCGATACAGTGAATATAAGATTATTATTTTGCATGGACTTCTGTTTCAAGTCTTAAAACTTTAATACATACCTAAGCTATTTTTAGATAGCGGAATTGCCAGGGGAATCATTCCTTGCTTCGTGGCTGGAGAGATTACATATTCACCTATAACAAAATGACGGTATTTAGATACAATGTATGCACATATTTTATTTTTTATTGTAAATTATATTGTTACCCAACCTGCCCCTACCCGACGAAAATAACTCGTTTCAACCAGAACCCGTTTAGACCCGTTACCCCACCCGCTCGTCTCGCCATCTATATTAATATACCATAATTAGACTTCTCTTCCACATAGCATATTTCTGTTTCTAAATTATAGTCAAGTTGAACAACAGATGTGTGACTAAATATTGAAAACAGACTTTGCTGGTATAATATGGTTAATAACATCATCCATTTTTTGAGTAGTAGGTTTTTTACAAGGTTTTGGGTTTGTGATGAAGAACAAGAAGAGGTGATAAAACAAAGGTTTTTTTTTTTTTCTTTTTTTCTTTTTGACCACCTCTTAACAAATACAAAGGGTAGTAAAATCAGCAAAACAAAAAGAATATATGAAATTTAATACCTGCTGTTGCTGCTGTAGGAGGAGGGATGGGAGCAGAAGGGGCGGAGGAAGGAGGGATGGAAGCAGGAGGGGCGGCGCCTACAAAAATACCCAAATAACTTACATAGTTATCAAATACAAGTAAAAAAAAAGTGACAAGTAATCAAAGATGAATCACCGAAAAGGGCATATAATAAACGACCTGTAGAAACCAAACCAACAATCAATAGTAGAATCAAAACCAACAATTAATCGGTTTCATAATCCAAAACTAACAAAGCATTAGTAACATCCTGTTTACTCAACTGATTAAAGAAGGTGGATGCATATGCAGGTGAAGATGTGGTGGTGGTGCGAGCGGTGGTCTTGATGCGAGTGTGGTGGTGGTGGTGGTGCGAGTGTGGTGCGAGTCTGGTAGAAGAAGAAGAAGACCAGGTCTATTGTGAAAAGTGGGATGGTTAATGAAATATTTGGGAATATGGGAGTTTGATTTTTGGGAAAAATTTAAGCGGGCCTCTGAAAAATTGAGAAGCGGGGAAATTTTATTTTGGAAAAAATTAAGTGCTTACATTTAGTCACTTTTAAATAATGTGTGACAAATTTGACTATATGATTTAGTCACTTTTAAATAATGTGTGACAAATTTGGGTATATGATTTAGCCACATACACAATTACTTCATGTGACCGTATATAGATTTTGGTCACACTATTCAATTGTGTGACATATATTTGTCACATTTGTATATATATAGTGTGACTAATGTTTCAAATTTATTTGTATCCGTCACACGTCCCAAATTATATGTGACTAAATAATCAAAAAAAAAAATTACAAGATACCTCTAGTCACGAAAATATTCAAATGTGTGACTGTAGCCTCAGTTGGAAAGACGAAATGGTCACACAAGTCGGATCAAGTGTGGCTGTTTCTTTTATTATGGTACATTTAGTCACATAAAAAAGTTACTGTGTGGCCGTTCGAAAAACTGCATGTGTGACTAAATCCCATTTTTGTACTAGGTTACCTGTCCCTTTATGAAACTCTTGATACGTTTGATGATTCGATATGTGCTTCTCTAATTATTAGCAAGTTCCTTAGTTCGTTCAGAATCTGGATAGAATTGATGGAGTTTTCTAACCGTTTAGCACCACCTCCGTATTTACCTTATGTGTATATGTGTTTCATGTATCTCCTTGTGAGATTACAACTGTCATCTGCTACGTATTCGTTTCGTATTTATTGGATCAAGATTTGTTATGATTGGTGTTCTATTGGAGAGCCTAAGGCTATTTTGGAGCGTCAGGATCGGGTCATGAGAAATAAAACTATTCCGTTTGTGAAGATTCTTTTGGAAGAATCCCTCCGAGCGTGAGGTTAATTATTATCATTTCCTTCGTGATTTGGTACATCTCCGTCTAACTTTTGCGACTTCAATTTCAAGGAAGAAAATTTTCATTTAGAGGGGAAGAATTATAACGCCCTAGATTTTTGATCTAACATTATAAGATTATACCCTAAGTTTAGAAAAATAAATAAACAAATTAATATATGTGTACCATACCTTATGTTAAGAAAAATACAACTCTATTCTAAACTAGACTTAACCAAATAAATACAAAGTTAACTAAGATCTAAATTATATCCTAAGTCAACATAAATAATCGACACAGTCCTTTTCTCTTATGGTCTCACACGTTTTGAATCAGGAGCACATTCATCACACAAAGAAAAACATGCATGCAATCCTTGCCTAAACCAAAAATAAAACACCTCATAAACTTCACACGTTTTAGAGGATTAAACCAAATCACTTAAACTTTTTGAAGATACGATCCATTCATTTCGTCCCCTCAAAATATACGACATACCCTAAATACAATACACAACTTTCCTTTTCAATCACACGCTATGACATATTTCATTCTATCCCGAATCGTATAACATATCCTGCAAACTGACCCAAACAATAAAGAAGTTCCAAATCAGTACAAGCATGGTGATTGATTGTTGTTCAGGTTTGTGTTTCGCACACTAGTCCAGTCCAAAAATGGTTCGTGAATGGTACGAGGAGGGTTTGTGTACGCCTAGCTTTGGGTTCGACCAGGCTCCATTGATTCTTGTGTTCGCGTACTAAATCGGTCTCGCCTTGCGTTCTTGTTTCAGCCTCAATATATCGTTCGACTAGAGGTAATTCTTGAAACCTCTTAACGCTTACACTCATGAAACTTTTTACGAAGACTTAACTATATCAATATATATACCGTACATATATAACAGACGACATATATGTTATAGCCTAAACATGGAATCATGCAAAAAGGAATTGTTAAACATAAAGGTTTTGCTATCACATAGATGTCGAGTGGTGTTTTCTTTTTCTTTTGATTTATATACATGAGCTTGGTCGATTATTTAGTCCATCGTAATATATATATATATAATATATATATATATATATATATATATATATATATATATATATATATATACATGCTCGTGATATAGGTTCTAAAAGATATAAGTGTGGTCTCGTTAAATACTTGTTGTTGTCTCGCATTTGTTTCGCTAGTGTCTAATTTTGAGAAAGGTTTTTATTTGATATCGAATATGGTTTTATAATTAGTTCCGAGATTGGTTTTTGTTTCGAAATGGATGGGTCCTAGTCTTTAATTCGGTCTAATTGCTCAAACTCGGTCCTTCGAGGTTTTCAAGATACAATTATAAAAACCTATGTTTTGACTATTAAAACCCTAATTATGATAACATAATATTATGGTATAACCAATAACAACGAGTATTAAATCAGCTATGACATTAAAAGGTAAATGAAGTTATAAACTGGACTCCTAAATAATAAATGATCCTCAATTCATGTAGATTCATAGAAGAAGGCGTGACGTTGTTTCCTTGTGTTCACTTTCCCGTTTGTTTTTATTTCATTTGCTAAGGTACATATATACTATTCCTTTTCAGTAGGGATTTCTCATGACTTTTTGATCCTTGACTTCGATTCATTTACTTTGATATGATTCGTTTGATATGATCTATTTGATGAGATTCACTTTGATATGATCATCTAATTTGATATTCGTTTAGATATTCGTTTGATATCCTTTGCTTTGATATGATTCCGTTCTGTTGATATGATCTGTTTGGATATGATATGATTATGGATATGCTTTGATATGATATGATTTATTCAGTGCCCGAGCTAACTAGCCATGGAGGTACGATGGCCATGTCATTGATGGCACCAATGACATGACACCATCTGTGGCGGTGTGATCAGTCTACGGCGTCCCCATTTGATATGATATGATATGATACGTGATCTGGCCATTATGATATATGTATATACTTGTCATGAGCAGGTGTATATATATGATTTGATTTATGGGGGGCGTATGGATGCATCCTAGGCATTTTGTTTCATTTTGTTAGTGATTGGGCTTTGCGTGCCTTGCACCCCCTCACTTCTAGGAGCTAGCTACTCTATTTGGTATTTTGGAGGTCTCCCCTCCAAGTACACATATGATTTGACGGATATATGAGATTATGTGATTATTTGGTCTGTTCGAGTATCTCATTTAGACACGCTCGTGGCCATTCCTATTTGATTCCTTGATTCAATATGATTATCTGACATTCGTATTATCTCTTGATTATCTCATTTTGTTTATCTCATTTGACTTATGATATTTGTTCAGCTGATCCTTGAGTACTTATTCGTTTGACATTTGATATTCGTTTCAGCAGGAGCTTATGTTTCCTTTTCCCTATACTTATATATGTTTTGATTATTCGTTTGTTATATATGACTTATGATATTTGTTCAGCTGATCCTTGAGTACTTATTCGTTTGACATTTGATATTCGTTTCAGCAGGAGCTTATGTTTCCTTTTCCCTATACTTATATATGTTTTGATTATTCGTTTGTTATATATATATATATATATTATATATATATATATATATATATATATATATATATATATCTGTTCACTGGGCTTTTTAAGCTCAGCCGCATTTCTTTTCCTGCGGCAAGTTTTAGTTTGGAAGCTGGGATTGATTGAAGAGTGCATAGGAGCTCTTAGTGGACCACCCTGTTGATAGATGCCTTTTGCTTCTGGATTAGACTTGGATTTAGACTCAGTTATATTTAGTTTGGATTTGTATTTCAGTTTTGGAACTCATCATGTTTAGAGTTAGTATTTCATTGTTATCTTAGAATACTTTTGTAATCATTATGTTTATAAGTCTTCCGCTTGCGTTTGTATGTTCTGATGGACACCATAATGTGGCATTTTGACCCTTGTCGGGTTGGGGTGTTACACAAATGGTTCATTCAAATCAAAAGAAGACATAAAAAAAGAATGATAATGATCGGGAGGTGATGATTAAATGATGATCGGAACGGTGATGGTGATCGGAATGGTCATGGTGATTGGAATGGTGATGGTGATGGTGATCCAGATGGTGATGATCAAACGGTAATAGTTGATTGGAATAACTACTTTTTGGAGGGAAGGGATGAGAGCAGGCTGGGAGGAAAAAACACATTAATTGTGTGAAAAAAAATGAAGCGAATGGAAAAAAAGAAGAAAAAAAGGCTTTATATAGTGGGAGAATTAAGGTTAAGCATATTAAATCTTAGGGTTAATCCCCACCATTAGATCAAACTAAATAGATAGTGAGGATTTGTCTCTCAGTAAACATCAAAATAAGAATAAACAAATGAACTTTTCTCTATATTACTAATATTCAACAATACTACTGTTTGTTGATCAACTTCTTAATAAAAAGTTTCAAAGTGAGTTGTTCAAGTGTTGTTATGTTCGATACTTGGAATCTGGATCCATTTGAGATAAACTTGACTGGTCACAACATTTGGTGTGGTATTGATTTTATTAACGACCTTTTTTGTCATCGTAAAGCTCTAAATCTTATTAGTAATATGTAATGAAATCTATTTGATATTATGTAAACAGTGTTCATGAAACATGAGTTGGACAAATTCAATTAGCAACCAAAAAGATATATATTAGTTAATACACAAAATGAGTGGAAATACTATAGAAGGAAAAAGACCCACATTTGAATTAGTATTAATATCATCAACCACAAATATTGACCTAACTACAAACAATTATTTGTTCGTTTGTTTATAAATATATGGATGTATGAAAGTATCTTACAAGATCATCTCAACCATTTTTTCTGGATTTTTCTTGCAATTTTTTTCTCCTCAAGGTATCTCCTTTAAAGTCTTGTATTTGATACTTGATGTTTCTAATATCGTCAAGAGAGATCAATATGAGTAAGCGTTCAAATTTCATGTTAGAGGTTAAATATTTACACTCATTTATGTTAAATTTGTTTATTATATGTGATAATGGTAAAGCGATGATATTGGAATGGCTCAATCAAATCAAATCTCCTAGATGGAACAAGGTCTTTTAATTTGATTGAGCCGTGCCAATATCATGAACTACTGCTATCATTATATGAGTTTGAATAGTTATTCACATCTTTTTGACCATTAACCAATCTTTGTGGGGTTGTATTTTTGTTTGTGTTTGTGTTTGGATTTTGATGATTTCAGATGATTCTATGTGCATATTTGTATGTGGTACATTAAACATAATGATCTTTTTCTACGGATATACATCTTAGCTAGATTATATTGAACATGATTTACTCTTAATTAAGTCTTAAGGTCATCTATTACGTGCCATAATAGTGAATCATGGTTAGCTCTAGGTAAAACCACATCCATTATTCATCCCTCAAAAGCAAGGCTGTAGAATTTTCACATGTCAGGTATGAGGTAACGAGTGAAAGCGGACTATTACAGCAACGGGTCATTTTTATAGTATATGATTCGGGACTTTTTTTAAGCAATGTCTTTTTCGAAAGTTTTATAGAATAGCGAATTAGTGACATATTAATAATGATAGCAGTAACTATAGTAGATTAACGTTATAGTTTTTACACACCGGGTGGAGTTTTGATACAATATATGACACATTCAACTTATGTGACCTCATCTCAGTTTTAGGATGTTTTTTACAAATCTGATCATATAGAGACTAATGAGTCTAATTACTAACTAGGGTTCATACACAAATCATGAGACAAAAGCATAAGTTGCATATTAGCTACTAGAGACAATCCATGTTGATAAACAAGGAACTAGTATTCTATCAAGAGTTTTTTTCCCTTTGACGGGTTGTGATATATGATTCTAACGGAAGTATACATTGCAATCTTTATGTAATGTTCTCGAAGAGGAAAATTCTTCAAGAGTAGGTGGCACGCTGCAGGTAAATTCTTGATATTATGATATGAATACGACTCAAAAGTGGGGTCAAGTTTTTAAGAGGCGCAAAAAGAAACAAGTGGAAGGACCTATGGGTTAATCTAATCGAACTCTGAAATTGAACGATAGAAGTTTTATTTATTGTTTACGCATTAGAATTATTAGGATTTGGAGTCCTTATTTACGTGTCTTGTTTGAGAAGTCTGGTTGGTATATACACACACGCTGATTATCAAGTTTAGGGAGAATTGTCATATCTAGTCATCTAGAGTCGATAGACTGCGGAGACACCTGCTTCTCGAATAGCAGGAGGTATGCTTATTGTTTTTGTACCTTTTATTTTTTAGTTATTCCAAGTATTAGCCAATTTGATTCATATCATAAAAATGTTTCGACTACTAGAGGTAAACGCTACAAGATCTGTCAATTTCAGATGTACCGTAACTCTTAGTTAAATGAGTTATTAGAGGATGTAAAAAATGACAATAAACGTTAACTATGTGACATATGCCCGTCGGTATGCACATAAATGGAAAGTTTCTGAATACAAAACATGTTGCAACACGAGAATGAAATAAATTAATATGTAGCTTTAATTAACATGCAAAGTTGTTGTGCTCCATATAATTTGTTAATACAATTTGTATTTATGTGTCATTACATTGCTCCATCGATATGGAAAACCATTAAGCAGACCATTGTTATTAATTCTTCAGGTTTCTAGCTAGGGCTTTAGGCATAAACTATTTCCCTGCAGAACACCAAATGATACCCTATATATTTTGGAGTTACGTCATGGACACTTCCGCATTCTTATTGCATCTGATCACTTTAATATTCGCATTAGCTTATTGTATTTCACTAACTCACTTGCAAACGCGTTTTGTATTCAAGCAATTGCGTTCCGATTTTCCAAAGCGTTGAGAGGTAAGTCTGCTTGATGAAGCGATGAAGCATCTTGAAACCACACCCGATAAAGTTATAAATATTTTGTCAATTAATTTGCATTCAATAATGTTACGAACCAGCTTGAGTAATTCGCATGAGCCATAAGGAGTTTTAATATTTCTTGCATTAAGCTTGTCGTTTCCGTTCAGTTACAATAAGACCGGCCTTAGTGGTGTTATACACACCACGCGTTATGGCCATTAACCCCATAAATATTTTGTCAATTAATTTGCATTCAGTCTGCCTGAGTAATTCGCATGAGCCATAAGGAGTTTCAATATTTCTTGCATTAAGCTTGTCATTTCCGTTCAGTTACTATAAGACCGACCTTAGTACAGTGTTACACACCACGCATTATCCCCACCACCACTGCCTGAGTAATTCGCATGAGCCATAAGGAGTTTTAATATTTCTTGCATTAAGCTTGTCATTTCCCTTCAGTTACTATAAGACCGACCTTAGTACGGTGTTACACACCACGCATTATCCCCCCCCCCCCCAAAAAAAAACCCACACCTGGAGGCCAAATTTTGGCACCCGTTTGGTGGTGCAAACCACCAAAGCAAATGTGAGTGTATTGTGTGTGTGTGAGTGTATTGTTTTGTAGTGTTTTAGTAGTTAGGATCAAATGAGAAGAAATCCTAAAATTTGAAAAATGAGAAATAACTATAAACACCACATTAAAGATGCATCAACTTGAATTAGATGCATCACTAGCTAGTCTTTTATATGTATCCTAATATATTTTATAGCTCCAAGTTGGATGCATATACATATATTTGATGCATTTCATCAAGTTAGACGAATCCTATGTATTTTTCATCTTTACGCATCAAATGTGTTGTACGTAGTACTACTTTGCATTGTTTTTAACTTAAAAATAACTTTCGAAACTAAACAGGATGCATGTAAATGAATAGATGCATCATATTCAAGTTGATCTATCTCGAATGTGTGGTCATAGTTATTTGTAATCATTCTCATTTTAATTAAGGTTTCTTCTAACTGGATCCCTACTCAAAGTATATTTATATGGTGGGTTTGCTGGTCACCACTACGAAGGTTTAGTGGCGATTTGGTGACGAGAGTAATGGGAGTAAAAGCCGATGTAACAGTGGTGGGTCTAGTGAACATTACACCCAACCTAAAACCAAACTTTTTTCCAAACTAAAGCTTTATTAAGCAAATTGTATTGAAGCAAACCCGAATACATACTGATGCAATAGAAAAGTTGCTAAACAAATTGTTTTCCAATATTTCAATCGAAAGCATAAATAAAAAAATTGGATGCAAAAACATACAAATTAGAAGATGAAATTATTGAAAAAAAAAAAAAAAGCTACAAAATTGTGAATGGTGTAATATGGGTTCATAATTCCTGATACAAATCGAAATAACATACATTTGAATATTCGCTAGGAACTACGAGGTGTGGTCTTTGGTAGTTATATATTTCTACATAATGTTTATTTCTTGGGCAACATATCGGTAATAGACTAATTGTGCATATGAATATGGACGGCTATGACTTTTGGATTGTGTCTGACTGATGGGCTTAAGATTACAAAAGAGTTGATAAAGATAAGAGCAATAGGTGCAATGCCAAGTACAAATTACTCATTCGGGCCTCACGGGTGCCACGTCACCATGACATACCTCCCTTTACAACCCTCCTTCCAATAACATACCACGACTTACTCATTTGGGTCCCACATACACACTTATTCACATGCACAACTATTTAGATATATATATATATATATATATATATATATATATATATATATATATATATATATATATATATATATATATAGTGTAGGGTTCTTTTCAGAACCAAATAAAAGGAACAGAACTGCGAGAACCGATCTGAGCCATCTATTATTTGATCAATGGATGAAAATCATTGTGGCATTTTGGTAAATAAAACAATCATAAATTATTCAGATTTGGGCATTTATGTCATTTTACATGAGTCATTTTTGAAAACCGTCCTATAATTACTCTAATCCAGATCTGTGATTTATTCTCTCAATAAAAAAATCTAGTCACCACCATAGCCACCATCATCTCAACTGCCTTCATCTTCATCTTCATCATAACCCTAGCCGCCATTTTCACCATCTGTAAATATCCGGATCATAAAATAAAGATCTTGTGAAGTATAGATTTGAAGAACAGTAACAGATCTGGTGATGTTCGTTAGGTTTTGAATGCTATTGGAGATGGAGCAGATCTGTTGGAAGTTAAGGTAATCGTTTTTTTTAAGAGCTGTACGTAGTACGTTCGATTTTAAATTGGCTTATTCATCAACAAAACCTCGTACTGAATAATTCATTGCTGATGTTGATTATTTAATCTTCTCGTATTATGGGACGACAATTAAATTGGTTGGTCAAAGTGTGTGCCAGTGATATATCAAATTCGGTTTGTCGTTTATGTACGTGAGGTTTGACGAAAAATTAATTGATTTGTCGTGTACTGGTATTAATTCATTTGCGTGTGGGACTTGGATCTGTTTTGTTTAATTGATTCGTGGGGCCTCCTTGTTATGAAGACACGATCATAGCAGATTTCTTGTTGACTTTTGGATCGATTGTGATTGGTTAAAGAAATAAATTAATTCTGCTATGTTAATTCTGTTGGTGGCTTACGTTGGAATTAATTCTGTTCAGCAGTTAATTTTGGTTGTAGTAACTTAATTCCTTTGCAAAAGCTTGGAATATATGGCATCTAGATGATTTATATATATGGTAACTGGTATAATAATCTCAGCCAATGTGTACGGGCTTAGTTAATGTGCTAGTCTTAAGAGATTTTTTTATCAAACTACTTTAAACCGAACATAATCCTTGATTATGGGTGTTTGGGGTTACCTGATCTTTTAACTTGACAAAGCCTTTTTAAGATATCTTTTCGAATAAAAGAAGCTTTAAAAAAAGTGAGAAGCTTTTAAAAAAATGAAGGGTGCATATGTGTTTTATAGTAGGTTGTTCATTCATGAAAGAGTGTGCATATGTGTTATTGAGAGTGCATATGTGTTATTACAGTTTCTGGTGAATTTGATGCCTTCTGTGCATATGTATTTTAAGTGTGCACTTGTGTTTTGTGGTTCCAGGTACGAGTATGATGAGCAATATGAAGAGTGCACATGTGTTTTGTACATACTATCTAGCGATAAGAGAGTTAAGCTAAAGATTTAAAGATTAAAGACACAAGTGCAGCCGCAGATACAAGTGCACATATACATACAAAGAAATACAAAGTGTCCAACGAGGGAAAATACATGTGCATATATGACAACATTTTTGCTATTAGAAATTTGTATTTGAAGTGTATTATCACATGATTTTTAAATTTTGTATATAATGTTTTTGTTTTAAATTGTAAACAATACATGTAAAATACTTTTGTTTGTCATTCCATGCACTACAAACACACGTAAATTTACATTATCTAAAAAAACACATATGCACCTTACCAAATACACGTAAATTGAACACTACAAATATACGTAAACATACATTATATTAAAAAACACATATGCACCTTACTTTTGAAATCATACATACTGAAAATAAAAATTATTTCAAAAAAAAAAAAAAAAAAAAAAAAAAAAAAATCTTAAAATTTAGGAACTAAAAACGTTTTTTATTAAAAAAAACAAAAAGAAATTAAAAAATATAATTTTACTATTATGCCCTTTTGAATTAAATAATAAAAATAAATATTCAAAAAAATCTGATTGGTTGATGCTGGTTCTCGCAGTTCTGTACCTTTATTTGGTTCTGAAAAGAACCCTTCCCTATATATATATATATATATAATGTATAGATATTTAGATGAAAAGATTTAACGATCTTAATAACCGATTATGTATTTTAGTATTTCAAACCATTATGCGTTGCATTTTCATATTATTATAACTTTGAGAACTCTTCTTTCTTCATGACTTGCTATAAAATCGGTTTTGAATACGAATTGCTAGACATATAAAACATTTGAACATTTAAGTAGGATCTTCCGATCTCGATCCGATCTTACGATTCTGATATTGCCAAGATAAAAACGATCCATAGTAGGATCTCGATCTTGATAGCCTTAGTTTGAGATATTATAACATTTCTTTTAATAGGTAACGTCTCCAACTTTGTTATTGATACCGATCTTAGAATTTGTGTAGTCATATCGCACCTTCAGTTAGTAATTTAATGCATTTAAGAGATTTGGTACTCTGAACTCTGAAGCTTATTAAGGCATCCACTATAGTGGTTTATCAAAAAGTTTATAATAAGATGAAGAGGTCTAACACTTGTAAACCATAGTGCACATCCATTTTGAACTTATGTGACATGAATATGTTTAAGATGTTGAACCTTTTCATAATTTAATGCTTGTGTTATGTGTGATGTTTATAAAACAAAAAGGTTTATAAATTAATGGTATTACACAACTATAAATATTGTGTACCTTTAGAAATGTTTGTTTAGACTTTAGACTAATCCTAGAATCCTTTATATATGATCTAATATGCTTTATCTGTTGAATACATGTAAATATGTTCAGAAATATAGTTATGAGTTAAAATGAAAACGAATGTGATATAGTAGTTTTTAGAAAGTTAAAGCTAAGGGGATGTTTGGTTTAGCTTATTTATAAGCTTATCATATAATAAGTTGATAAGCCTAAAGCTATGGGATTATTAAAATTGGTAAAGTAACTGCGTTATTCGCTTATCTGCTCGCTTTTGTCTCAAATAAATTCGGTTCAGTTTGGTTTTATTTTTAAAAAAAGTTCAAACCGAGCAAATCGAACCAAACAAACCGCAAAGGCGCAAACCAAACTGATGAATCATGGTGAGAATGTTTGATGTGATATCTTAAGAAAGCTAAAAGTAATTGTATATGACAAGCTGAAGCTAGGGGTGTTTGGTTTAACTTATTTATAAGCTTATCATATAATAAGCTGATAAGCCTAAAGCTATGGGCTTATTAGAAGTACAAATCTAGAAATTACATTAAGACCATGCGTAGTCAGGCGCTGTTTGGCTGGTTGTTGCACCAACAGCGCCCACAAGCCCAAAACGCCGGGACGCTGTTGCCCCAAAAAATCGACCACCGGTGGTTCTGACAGCGCCCCATTGTGTGTGTTTGTTTCGTTTTTTTTGTCAAACAACCCCCCACTCACCACTACACCACTTTTTTCAATAAAGCCCCACAATACCCCCACATGCCACGTGTCAAACAACCCCCCACTCTCCACCCATTACCATTACACATGGTCTAAACAGAAACTTCGGTAGCGGCATTTTTTTTAACACCTTAAAACAATGTGCCTTTAAAGTTTTTGTGATTATATTAAGAGTAAACTGCAAAATACATCCCTGTGGTTTACACCTTTTGGCACATTACATCCCTGTCAGAAACTATTGGCAATATACATCCCCCGTTAGGCAAACGTTTGCCACATTACATCCCTAAGTTGGATGGGCGTTATCTTTCTCCGTTAAGTGTTTGCATCGTTAGTCCCTCTGTTAAAATGGTTGCACCGTTAGTCCTATGGGTTAAGTCTATTTGCACCGTTAGTCCTTCGTTACGTTTTCGTCCGATTTTTTACGTTTTCGTCCGATTTTTTACGTTTTCGTCCGTTTTTTTACGTTTTCGTCCCCTTTTTTTAAGTTTTCGTCAGATTTTTTTCGTTTTCGTCCATTTTTTAACGTTTTCGTCTGATTTTTTACGTTTTCGTCTGTTTTTTTACTTTTTCGTCCGATTTTTTACGTTTTCGTCTGTTTTTTTATGTTTTCGTCCGATTTTCTACGTTTTCGAATGTTTTTTTACGTTTTCGTCCGATTTTTTTCGTTTTCGTCCGATTTTTTTTCGTTTTCGTCCATTTTTTCGTTTTGTCATTTATTTTTAGTCCCTCTGTTAAAATGTTTGCACCGTTAGTCCTATGGGTTAAGTCTATTTGCACCGTTAGTCCTTCGTTACGTTTTCGTCCAATTTTTTACGTTTTGGTCCGATTTTTTACGTTTTCGTCCGATTTTTTACGTTTTCGTCTGTTTTTTTACGTTTTCGTCCGGTTTTTTTACGTTTTCGTCAGATTTTATACGTTTTCGTCCGATTTTTTACGTTTTCGTCTGATTTTTTACGTTTTCGTCTGTTTTTTTACGTTTTCGTCCAATTTTTTACATTTTCGTCCATTTTTTTACGTTTTCGTCTGTTTTTTTATGTTTTCATCCGTTTTTTTACGTTTTCGTCCGATTTTTTACGTTTTCGTCTGATTTTTTTCGTTTTCGTCCATTTTTTTACGTTTTCGTCTGTTTTTTTACGTTTTCATCAGATTTTTTACGTTTTCGTCTGTTTTTTTTTTACGTTTTCGTCCGTTTTTTTACGTTTTCGTCCGATTTTTTCGTTTTCGTCCTTTTTTTTTCGGTTTGTCCCTTCATTTTATTTACGTTTTTGTCCGATTTTTTTCTTAAAAAAATAGACGAAAACGTAAAAAATCGGACAAAAACATAAAAAAAACAGACGAAAACGTAAAAAATCAGATGAAAACGTAAAAAAAACAGACGAAAACGTAAAAAAATTGACGAAAACGAAAAAAAATCAGACTAAAACGTAAAAAACGGACGAAAACGTAAAAAAATGGTAAAAACGAAAAAAATCGGACGAAAACGTAAAAAAAGACGAAAACGTAAAAAATCAGACGAAAACATAAAAAAACGGAAGAAAACGTAAAAGAAAACGTAAAAGGACAAAACAAAAAAAAACAAAACGAAAAAAGAGAAAACGTAAAAAAAAAAAACGAAAGAAAAAACGAAAACGTAAAAAAACAGACGAAAACGTAAAAAATCAGAGGAAAACGTAAAAAAACAGACGAAAACGTAAAAAAATCGAACAAAAACGTAAAAAGACAGACGAAAACGAAAAAAATCGGACTAAAACGTAAAAAATCTTACGAAAACGTAAAAAAACAGACGAAAACGTAAAAAAACGGACGAAAACGTAAAAAAACAGACGAAAACGTAAAAAATCAGACGAAAAAGTAAAAAAACATACGAAAACGTAAAAAAATGGACGAAAACGAAAAAAATCTGACGAAAACGTTAAAAATCGGACGAAAACGTAAAAATACAGACGAAAACGTAAAAAATCGGACGAAAACGTAAAAAAACAGACGAAAACGTAAAAAAATGGACGAAAACGAAAAAAATCAGACGAAAACGTAAAAAATCGGACGAAAACGTAAAAAAACAGACGAAAACGTAAAAAACCGGACGAAAACGTAAAAATCGGACGAAAACGTAACGAAGGACTAACGGTGCAAATAGACTTAACCCATAGAACTAACGGTGCAAACATTTTAACAGAGGGACTAACGATGCAAACACTTAACGGAGAAAGATAACGTCCATCCAACTTAGGGATGTAATGTGGCAAACGTTTGCCTAACGGGGGATGTATATTGCCAATAGTTTCTGACAAGAATGTAATATGCCAAAATGTGTAAACCACAGGGATGTATTTTGCAGTTTACTCTTAAATTAACTATCCTGTGTAACTTTTATGATGAACCACAAAGAAGAGGACCTCTCTTCCCCTTACTTGTGTCCCTTTTATAACAATTTAAAAAAAAAGGAAATAAATAAATAAATAAATAAAATAACTTGACCTTATTGGAGAACTTTCCATAATTTGGCAGTTTGGCGAGGTGTTGTAGTATTGAATATTAACCAAGAGTGATGGACATTCAGGGGCGGAGTCACCCTTAGAGTAGTGGGGGGAATTGCCCCCAACGAAGCTCTCGGAGAGATACAAAATATATTGAAAAATAACTTGAAATGGTAGGAAAGAAGCTAGTTGCCCTTACCAAAATATTCAGAGTGCCCTCATCATTTTTTATTGCCAACAAGTAAAGTATTATATGTTGGCTGGAAAATCTTATTCGATGATCTAACGTCGGAAAAAATGGTGGTATTATAATCTTGGGAAGTGAAAAGTGGGTAAATGGGAGAGTGGAAAGAGAAGTCAGATGTGGTAACCACTTCTTTTCATTTATTAATTTATTAACAGTAAATAATACAGTAGTACGTACTTAAGGTTATACTCCTATCTGGCAACATTTCTTTTGAACCTTTTATGTTGTATATTTAATTTGTGAAAACCAATTATATATATATAAAAAATATAACTAGATCAAAATAAATACGTAACGCATATGTAAAGAGACTTTAGTATGATTTTGTTGTCACTTTCAATAAAATTAATTGTAATTTGTTTCTTCCAATTTTTTATAATCACGATACTTTTAACAAAATTAATTGCATTTTAAAACAATGCAAATTACATTTGATTTGTTTTTTTATTCCGTTTGATATTTGATCAATATATAATAGTGTAAATCGTACAAAAACGTGTCACACTTAAGCTCAATATGAATTTTAGGCATCGATTTTTCCCCTCAATTTAAGGTATTAACGTTATTTTTTTGTGTAAGGTAGGGGTTTTTCAACTTTTCGAAAGCGATTATCAAACATAATTTTAGCCGAAATGACTTTTAAATGTTTCATTATAATAATATATCACATTAATTAACCAATTCATCTGAAATAATGACCGATAACATCTTTCGAAAAGTAAAAAAAAATAAAAAAAATAAAAAAAAATAAAAAAAAAGCTTACATTGCACAAAAATTACTTGGATACCTTAAATTGAGTAAAATAAAGTTGACTACCTAAAATTCAAATTAACCTTAGTGTGCTACTTTGTGTGCAATTTACCCTATATAATATACATCCTATATAGGTTGGTTATGTAATGGTTAAAATTACTAATCTCTTTTCATATTGGTACAAGGACTTCCTACGTTGGTGCCTTATTATAGGCACCAATACCTCTAACAGTCTTAAACATCAAAGTTAATTTTTGTTTACCTTTTAATCAAACCCGACCCGACAGGATTCAAGTTAAAAAGTAACATTTTTCGACATGTTTTGTTACTCAATGCCTCTCGTGATTACATATCCTGGCTCCGCTACTGTGGACATTCCTATTATTAACCAAGGGTGATGGATAACCCTATACATGATTGGCATCTTTTCGAGCCTTACGGTTATATTGGATTTTAATATCTCGTAGTTCCTATGTTGTATCCATCTTTGAGTTTAGAGTAAATTACATAAATGGTCACTTTGGTTTGTCCATTTTTTCATATTTAATCACTGATTTTTTTTTTACAAGTTCAGTTATTAAGGTTTCAAATCGTTATAGATCCAGTCCAATTGCGTTACATAAATGGTCACTGTGGTTTTGCTAAAATTACATAAATGGTCACTGAAGTTGACTGAATCTGTAACGATTTGAAACCTTAATGACTGAACTTGTCAAAAAAAAGTTCAATGACTAAATGTGAAAAAATCGATAAACCATAATGACCATTTATGTAATTTACTCTTGAGTTTATATAGTTTTGGAATAGAGCTCTCCATCAAAGACATGATGATATAGAAGGACAACTCCACCATTCGCCCCCATCTTTTGTTTAAATGCCTTAGTACTCTCATTTTTTATTTTGTCATATCAAGTCCCCAGTCCCCAGGGTCGTCTCATTGATTTGAGTGGCCTGGTGCGAAACTACGAATTATGCCCCGTAGATCACGAAAAAGTTAACTACTATGAAAAATAAATAGTTCATTGATATTACGCAAATTGTTCCATATCTGATCCAAGTCTTTCACTCTTTTTAATAAGGCATAATTTCATATTTTAATATATATGGTGTGGGCCTTTGTTTGATCAAGTTTGATACTCTGTAGTATTTAAAAAAGAAAGTAAAAATTCAATACACGAAATGAATAAATACTAATGAACATATACTAAATTGGAGGCCCCTCACAAATGATGGCCCTGTGCGGCTGCCTAGTTGCACAGGGTAATCACCGCCACTCTAAGTCCCCTTAATGCAGTTACGAATAACAAGTTATGCAGCTTAAGTATAAAACTTTGCTAGAAATGGAATGGCGTGAATGCCTGCAACCTCCCAAGTCTTTCATTTGTAGGAAACTGTATTGTTATTTCTATATCACAGTTTATACAATCATAAATAAAATTGTTCGAAAAGAAAATTCAGTGTTGACAAGTTAGGGTGACCCCTTTTGACCATAGCCTAATTTTAAGCTATATTGATCTAACCATCCAACTCACGTGTTTTACTACTTTTAATTCAATTCCTACTACATTTTCTAATAAAGTTTCAGAATTAATGTGATGAATATTTTACTACAGGAAGCGGGTGAATTGAACAAGTATATGAGCTCTTGAGTCTTTTCTTCTCCTAACTGATCCAGCATATCTAGATTCTAGAGTTATTGGAGCCCTTATTTGGGCTGTAACTTATGTGGTGGTGTCTAGAACAGTTTGGTGATCTCTTTGACAGTCTTTGTATCTATAAGGAAGCGAAAAGACCTTAAAAGGCTATTGAAACAGCGACTTTGCGCTGACACCATTTTTTTCATAGCTTTCAGCTATTAACTCGACGCCTACATGCTCCTTCTTTATAACTGATAACATCAAATAGTCCTGATATTTTATTGTCAATTTCCCCCTAATATGCTCATCATTTGTAGTGTTTTACTTGGATATATGCTCTTATTTCTTAATATTTCATTTTCAGGGCATAAATGAGCATAGGAACAAAGAGACGCGCATTTGGAAGATTATTAACAAAGATATACATAAGTATGCTGACTAGATGGAAGTTACGGCGTAATCTACACTCTCTACTTACACCGTAACTATGATTAACACTAGAAGACCAAAGTCAACGCAGCTCAAGGTTACGGTGTAACTTCACAACACAGTTACGACGTATATATTCCAAGACTTAGAGGAATTTTGTGGTCAAGATGGTTACACCGTAACCCACGTAGATGGTTACGGCGTAAATCTGATGAATTTCACTACGAGAGTTTTACGATCGTAACCCATTGTCAAGGTTACGCCGTAAAGTATTTACTATAGATAAGATCATCGGAGATACGCTGGTTACGGCGTAACCAATTCTTAGGGTTATGCCGTAACTTTGACGAGGTTATAAATACAAGCCCTAATTCTGCATTTTCAACATCACTTCCCAACAAAAAACACCAAGGGACGTAAAGGGCTTCCAGAAGGACGATTTGCAGCAGCATAAAGATCATCTTCCAAGGGAGAATTCACTTCATTACTACATAAGTTGTAGTTATTTCATATCGAATCTTTGAAATTCATTCAATGTCTTTCATTATGATTATCAACATTGAATCTTCTGCATTATTTAATATGATTGGCTAAACACCTTTGGTGTTAGCCTAGTTATGAAATTATTATTGCCATGATTTAAGTTTTCTTAATTTTCTATCGCTTTTTGTGTATACTTTCTTTGACTATTCGTGGACACCCTCATTTTGGTAGTATTAAAGCTTGGTAGTACTTATAAGGCTATGATAATTGACCATAGGACCCTAGCTAAGTAGGTTGCGATAATTGGTAACAATTGACCATAGGACTACCATTCCCTTGCGTGCGAATTGACCGTAGGATCACCTACCAAATGGAGATACTTAAGAAGTTAGGGGGACCTAAGTTCAGAGATGCCGGGTTCAGTGCTTCATGCACCAAGAATAGGTCTAGATTGTAGCTGGTACTTCATGACTAATGATTAGGTTGCCCATGAACTCCATCGAGTAAAATACGGTGGAATAGGAATCTAAACTTATTAGCTAGACAAATTGACCATAGGAGTCTAGTGACACTTACCCCCATTTGAAGCGTAGTAAGCATTAATAAGAAGACTAGATTATAGCGTAATAAGATTAGTAACCAGGTTAGCACATTTCTCCCTATTGATTGTTTCTCATCTTTTTACTTTCGTATTTCATTTCATTAGCAGGGTATCCGCGCATTGCAGCAGCGGGTACTCTGAAATAAAATTTTCCGGTGAATCATGAATTTTAGTTTATTATGTTCTTTTTGACAATTTAAATTTACGGATATCAAGAATTTCGTTTATCCCGTGCCCGTTCGGGCTCGAGCCCGTTTGGCCCGTGCCCGTTCGGGCTCGAGCTCTTTTGGCCCGTTGCCCGTTCGGACTTGAATATTTGTATAATGTGCTTTATTATTTGTATTAGTGACATTTAATTATTGTGTTTGAGTTGGTTGTACAATATGCTTGATAATTTGTATTTCTTATGTAAGGGGTGTTTTAATAACTGCATTAACTGTATTTATTGTCTATTTAATTAATTGACTACATTAAATATCTTGACCACATTAATTGTCTTTTAATTAGGTGCAAACTATTGAATCTTACTATAATAAGCAATGTTGAATTTTAAGAGTTTCTAATTTTAGTAGGCTTTTGTGCATTATAAGATAGTATGATTTCATTAGTTTAATATTAATCAAATCAAAACCTCCTTTTAATCAGTGACATTAGAACTTAAGTTAGGATCCGTACTCATAGCTCTTGGAACGACCTTGGCTTTACCGATTACTACACTACACGCGACCAGGTTTTCTGCCCGTTAGTGCATAGGTAGACGAGTTAATTATAAATATTAAAACCTGGTCTGAAATCCAGCATCAATAACGCATTCCATTTACTTGCTTACGAAACCTACATGGTTTGAAAAACATAATTATCTAAGAGTTATTGCAAGCCGATTTGATAGTTGCATATGCTAGATGATATTATATGAAACTATTAGCCGACTATTGTCTTAGCCCAGTTAGTTTTATTTTTTTGGAGAGGATCGGTGTAGGCTGTGATACCATATTAGTTTTGGTAAATTCCTCCTTGATCTCATTAAACACATCCAATCGGTATGTATAACACAATATACCGAAACATACAAAACCCTTAATGGGCCTGATCCAATTACAAGAAACATCAAGCTAACTGGGCTAAGATAATAGTCGGCTAATAATAAATAGAAACATATATACATAAGATTTCCTATTTATAAACCAACAAGTAAAACCATTTAGTACATCATGTTGGTGGACTATGGATTTGGATTCATGAAGGATTCACGGATTTGAAAATACATCATGTTGGTGGACTATGGATTTGGATCCAATTCCCTACACAGCTATCGTGTTCTAAATTTCAAGAAAATGATAGTTTGAAAAGCTTCTACTCGTCAATCAAATCGGCCTCACTATCTTTCAAAGTGGATAAACGAATGATTTGGGTTGAGATCAGCGGTTTACCTCTTTATGCTTGGGGATCCAATGCGTTTTAAAAAGTGGTATGTATGTTTGGAAAATTCATGTTCTTTGAAGATGAAGATTCCACTGCTACGAGCTCGGGTAGAGTCTGTATTTCCACCAAATCCCATAACTTCGTTTCTGAACGAGTTAAAGTTGAAGTCAATGGGGTGATGTTTGATGTTCACGTTCACGAATTAGGTCCATAGAGTATAAATACAATTGATGATTCTCTTGATACTTCATCTAGGTTCATGGAGTATAAATATCATTGATGATTCTCTTGATACTTCATCTAATTTTGATGTGAATGACATTGACAAGGTCGCAGATTCCGTTGAATAAAATTCATTAGATGACTTAAATGATCTTCATGATAACCTTAACGAAAATCTTAACGAACCGGAAAAAGAATTAAAAGACGAGGCAATCAGGCAATCACCAATGAATACTATGAAGATCATGCATGCATTGACCTGCCACAACAGAATGTAGTAGAGGACAAGAACAATCTGACGCACTCTTTAGTATTTCTTCAGATTTAAGTCGTACACCTGGTTTCGAGAATATGAAAAGAAGCACATCACACACTAGTAGGTGTTCCACTTCATTTGCTAGATATAAAAAAAAAGGATATAAAAGGAGTTTCACTTATTCATGAACTAAATAGAATCATCGAAGTCGGTAACTCGCTAGGTTATGATGTTAGAAGTTGTAAAAGATCTCTCAATAGAATCATCAATGGAATCGGATTCTCTCCATTAATAGTTGTGGAACGAAGAAAAGGCGTCAACGTATTTGGATCAAAGACATGTGTTTTAAACACAATGTTCATTTCCTTTGTGTTCAAGAAACTAAGATTACTCGACTTGAATTGTTTAGGCTTAAATCTATGTGGGGTAATTTCAGTTTTGATTATGCTTGTAGTATGACTCGTGGTAGCTCGGGAGGTTTAATCTCTATGTTGGATCTGAATAATTTTGTGAAGGAAACTATTTGGTGTGACGAGTCTTTTATTATCGTGAAAGGGCAATGGAAAATTTTGGTAGAGGATTGCTATATGGTTAACATCTACGGTCCTCAAGACTCGGCCGCAAAATTATCTCTTTGGAATAGATTGGCAGACTTCATGCATCACTACAACGGTTCATTCATCCTATTCAGTGATTTGAATGTTGTTTGGAATGATCAAGAAAGGTTTGGCTCTATCTTTTCTCGTCTTGAAGCTCATCAATTTAATTCGTTTATTGACTCTACAGGTTTGGTTGATCTCCCCATTGGAGGGCTTTTATACACATGGATGAATAAAGTAGGTCCTCAACTTAGCAAACTTGATCATTTCCTTATTTCTGAAGATGTTTTAGAAGTTCTTCCGGATATCCGCATACCGGTTGTGGTTGGATCATAATCCTATTCTTCTTCATGTTATTAATTCTGACTTTGGCCCAACTCCGTTTAAACTCTACAACTCGTGGCTTTCCCGTGACAGTTTTGACGAGCTAATTAAGTTGGAGTGGAATAAGTTGGAAGGAAATATCAATGGTAAGACCCTTAAATGCCATGAGAAGTTTCGTTCTCTCAAAACCAAGATTAAACAATGGAATGTAAACGTCAAAGCTACAGATCGAACTCGAAAGCCGGAAGCATTGTCTGATATTATTACTATCAAAAAGAAAATTGATGATGGTACCGCCACTTCTGTAGACAGAGACACGCGCATTAATCTCCTCAAAGAAGTTGAGAAAGTCGAAAAATTTGATTCCCATGACATAATTCAAAAGGCTCGTGTCAAGTGGGATGTCGAATGAGACGAGCACTCAAATTTTTTTCATGGGTTGATAAATCAAAAAAAGAGATCCCAAGCAATTATGGGAATTATGAATGAAGGTATTTGAATTACAGACCCAGTTCAGATTAAGGATGCTTTTCTTAATTTTTTTCAAAGACAAATTTCAAGCCCATGACTCGCAAGTGGTCTTTCCTCCTTTATCTCACTCAACTGGTCTTAGTTCCCATGATCGTGATGCCTTAGAGACACATGATTCTCTTCATGAGATCAAGACTGCGGTTTGGGATTGTGGTAGTAGTAAAGCTCCCGGTCTTGATGGTTTTTCTTTCGCCTTTGTGAAGAAATATTGGGAAATCATTAAGAAGGATATTTTTTATTATGTTAGCTCGTTTTTTGCTTCAAGCTCAATGCCTCAGGGAGCTAATTCCTCATTCTTCACTCTTATTCCAAAGGTCAGCAACCCAATCTTCATTAAAGATTTTCGTCCTATCTCGCTTATTGGCATTCATTATAAGATTATTGCTAAAATTTAGCAAACTGGCTTTCTAAAGTGATCGACAAGATTGTTAGCCAAGAGCAATCCGCTTTTATTTCAGGCCGTCAAATCCTCAATGGTTCGTCATTCTTAGTGAGGTCATTAATTGGTACAAAAAAAAAGGAAGAAATAGTTACTAATCTTCAAAGTGGATTTCGAAAAAGTTTTTGTTTCGGTTAGTTGGAAGTACTTGGATTACGTCCTCGTTAGCCTCGGTTTTGGCTCTAAATGATTTTCATGGATTAGAGCTTGCTTACATTCTTCCAGAGCTCCCGTATTTGTTAATGGTAGCCCCACTTAAGAATTTTCTATTAAACGCGGGCTTATACTGTAACACCCCCAAAACATCGCAGCGGAAGATTGTGTCACTGGGGTGCTACTTTATAATACAAAGTACAAGTTATAGAAAACAACCTCTAAATGAGACGCTTTGAAAAGTTACCATTCGATTAAAAATTTCAGAGTTACAAACATGAGGTCCCAAAGTATAATAATACATAAGTGTTTTTAAAACATATCGAATGGTAATGGTCAAAGCATAAGTCTTTAAAATATGTCGTGCGACTCTATGCTCCATACAACAGCTATCGCCTTATTGACCTGAGATAAACATGCTAAAAAGTGTCAACACAATGGTTGGTGAATTCACAGAGTTTATTGCAAATAAGATGTAAAACCTTTATGAATTAATTCCCATGACAAGTATATGTCAACCTAATCCTGCTACAAATCCCGCCCATACTAGATTTGTAACATTTTAGGTCCACATATAAGTTCATATTTAATAACTGTAAATGTTGAACGTGTTACGAGTAGGACATATTGATAAGGATTTATTTGGTACCTTTTTAAGGGGCCATTTAAACCTAAAATCGTATTAATATGATCAAATATTGCCTCAAACCGTTTCTTTTTGCATTTAGGTACTTGGGACGGAAAATCTGGAAATCGGCACTTTTTGGGCGTATTTGGACGAAAAAGTGAAGAAAACGACGAAGTCGCGAAATTCTGTCAGATATGGAGATCTGACGGCGTCACACGCTACAACGTGACGACGTCACTTGTTGCTAAAGATGGATTTTTGGCTCCAGATTAACAAGAGACGCCTCAGATGAATTCTGAAGACCTACAACCTGACGGCGTCAGGTTTTATTTGAAGATGAGAGTCACTTGTTAAGCTAACAAGAGACGGCCCAGACACTTACTAAAGGATGGCGTCAGACATAACGTGTCAGCGTTAGAGGATACAAGGTGACGCCATTATAACGGCGACTTGCACAAGACGAAACCCTAATTACGACGAGATGACGGCGTCAGAACCTATAAGCTGACGCCGTCAGAGTTGTAATCCTATATATACTTTCGTATGTTTTTCATAATTCGTGTAACATCTTTGAGTAGGGTTTTGTGGACGAATTTAGCGGCTTTTGTAAGGGTTCTACAGCCCCAAAAACACATCACTCCTTACTAAAATAATACCTTTCGCCTTCCGCTCCTAGTCCGCTTGTTGACATAGAAGAATCCGAAAGGAGATGCATTGAAGAAATGCCCTCGGCCCGATCATCTAATTCGCTCCAACAGACAGGCAACATTATAGGAGTAACCTACACTCGCTGTTTTATGGAAGATAAGTTATTCATTTAATCATTCAATATGTCTATGTGTTGTTTGATTACTTGTTTATCTTCTCTTCTCTTTAACATGCTAGCTTAGATTTATTTGTGTTTGCTTAGATCTAATGAAACCTAGTTGTTGATTATTGATTTGTCGTCTCTTGTTTAGTTGATTGCCTTGCGATAGGCTAAGAAAACTGGCTGACCTCTTATATGTAACTAGCTTGAACGTCTTAGAAACGCAACTGTAGAGTGCACTATTGGTTTTTCTTGTTGTATTTATTGCATGAATTGCGGCTTGTAGATCCTATAAAACTTAATAGACTTTAAGGGTTTTAGGGGAGACTAAGATTCATAGAGTTGGGGACTTCGGCACCTCCCCAGGACCAATATTAAGTAATACAGCGCTTCAACCAAAACAAGGACGTGACAATTCGACAAATCAGTAAGAGATAACTAAGGAGTAATTAATCTAAGTGAACACGCTTTTCCCTATCATAAGAAGTCACCAAATTTACTTTTTCTTGCATATTAGTTTAATTTAGTTTTATAAGTAGTTTTGGGTTAGTTGACTAGCAACTAATTCCGTCCACTCATTCAAGACCCGATATTTTAATTGCTTTTATAAAAATATAAAAATACAAAAAAGAATCACCCTTCACCTCTAGACCTATCTCATCATACATTTTGACCTTTCCACAACTATTGCGAGACTATTCCCCTAGAGAATGATCAATCCCCCGGACTTACCTATACTACACTACAACGGTTAGGTACATTGCCTAGAGGATTGTAAAACTTCCTTTCGAGGTCTTGCAAATCTCGCATCAAGTTTTTGGCGCCGCTGCCGGGGAATAGTTAATAGTTTAGGTTCAATTTCTATCTCGTTTAGGTCTACTCACTAGATTCCTATCAAGTGAGATTTTCTTTTTAGTAGCTTTCTTTTAGTCTATCTTTTCTTCATTCCCTTTGTTCGTAATCCATGTCATTCGCCACCATGGTGAATGAAGGCGTCTTTGGCCCCATCAACCAACCACACCAAGAGCAACCCCTCCAAGACCCACCAATTAACCAAGACCCACCTCGAGCCCGTACTCTAGGTGAGTACTCCAAACCAAGCCACCAAGGCTATCGAAACACCATTGAGCTCCCCCAAAGAGCCAATGTGTCTCCCTTATGATCCGACACCATCCGGTTGGTACAAAACGGATGTACATTCCATGGACTTCATTCCAAAGATCCAAATCAACACCTCAAGGATTTCCTTAAAATCGTAGATTCCATAGACCTTGATGTTGCTACTCAAGAGACAACGCGATTGCGTCTCTTTCAATTCTCTCTACGTGACCAAACTAGTTATTGGCTTGAGCGTTTACCCGCGGGATCAATCACATCTTGGGATGATCTCACTTCTCGTTTCCTCGCTATATTTTTCCCACCGGGGAGAACTACGAAGCTAAGGAATGACATCTTGATGTTCCAGCAATGTCAAGGTGAAAATCTTTACGAAGCGTGGACTCGTTTCAAGGACTTACTCCAAAAAGTCCCTCATCATGGCATTGATCTTTTGCTTTAAATCCAAATTTTCTATGATCATGCCCATCAATCCACAAGGAAAACCATTGATCAAGCGGCCGGTGGCAAGCTACGCGACAAGAATGCAGAAGAATCGTGGAAAATCATAGAAGATCTTGCTCTCTATGACAACGAATTTTGGAATGACCCCCGCGAGTTGAGCAAAACAGTCAAGGCAATATCCTTGCCTTCGAATAACTCAAGCATTCCTGACCGTAGGATCATGGAACTTGAAGACCAAGTCAAGTTTCTCATGAAATCCTATGAAGCTCCGAAACCTCAAAGTCAAGTGAACAAACTCACTTCTTCATGTGAACTACGTAGTGGTCCCCATGACACTCGTGATTGCATGGAACTCCCCGAACAAGCTTTTGCGGATTATGCATCCTCGCGTACCGACGGAGCGGGAGATAAGTGGTTCACTTTCAAACCCGAGCAAAACACTTATGGTGATTCATACAACCCCTCTTGGAAGAATCATCCAAACTTTAGGTGGAAACAAAACCAAAACTCATCTCAAAACAATACTTTAAATCCACCTAATCGTTTTCAATCAAACGGTTCGTCCTCCAACCGCCCCTTTAACAACAATCCTTCTAATAACTCCAACAACCTTGAAGGGTTAGTGTCCAATTTTATGGCATCTCAAGAAGCTTGTTTATCAAATTTTGAAGCCGATTTCAAGCAACAACAAAGCGAGATGACAAGTAAAATTGAAAACATGTTAAAGGTTTTCAATGATCGAGTATTGAGAGCACTCCCAAGTGACACCATCAAGAACCCAAAACTAAATTTCAACTCCATCTCATCGGTTTCGTCTCCTAGTTCTTGTCCTCAATTTTACTCGGTCAATGCTATAAACACGTGTTTCAAACAAACTCAAATTTTTCATAAAGACCAAGAAGATAATACACCAACTAATGTGTCGGTCAACCAAGTGATTGAAACACCACCTAAACAAGAACCTAACTCAACCATTGATGATGAATTCAAAGATCTTTATCTTTAATGTCCGGTTCTTGATGTCTAAACAAATGCTCCCTACTACAATGCCCTTTTGCAAAAATATAAGGAGAGACTCAAGTTGGGTAAGAATGGAATCGCTTTTGTTCAAAACAAGTTGCCTAAGAAGTTAGATGATCCGGGCATATTTGTTCTACCTTGTAGGATAGGTAATTCCGAAGCTTTTGATACATTAGCGGATTAGGATCAAGCATTAACTTACTTCCATTGTCCCTTTACAAAATTCTCAACTTAGGTAAGTTAGAAGAAACGGAAGTGGTGATTGGATTAGCGGATGTAAGTGTTGCTTATCCGGTAGGGATAATGAAGGACATGTCAGTACATATAGGGAAATTAACTATTTTGGCGGATTTCCATGTCCTTGGTATGGTTAGTGACACTACATGCCCATTGTTAGTAGGAAGAGGATTCCTAGCTACCGCTAGTGCTATGATTGATTGTAAGACGTCTAAAATAACGGTAGTGGGGAAGGTGATATTAGGTCAATCTATAATGTCAAGAAACATGCTTATGATAATGATGAGGAACAAACACCTCATTAGGTAGCTATGGATAGGAAACAATCAAGATATGGCCCTTGGATTAATGGAGATTTCATTGGACCTCAACGCCTGTTCTATTTAAATAAGAAATTCGTGAACAAAACATACTCTATAGAACAACTTTTGGCTAGGGATACTGATGAGGGATTTTTGAACCTCGCAAAAGGTTTTACAATCCTCTAGGCAGTGTACCTAACCATTGTAGTATAGTATAGGTAAGTCCGGGGGATTGATAATTCTCTAGGTGAATAGTCTCGCAATAGTTTTAGAAAGGTCAAGATGTATGATGAGATAGGTCTAGAGGTGAGGCATGATTCATTTTGTATTTTTACTTTTTATGAAAAGAAATTTAAAAATCTCGGTTTTGAAAGAGTGGGCGGAATTAGTTGCTAATCAACTAACCCAAAATCTAATTATAAAACTTGTTAATACAAATATCGTTTAAAAAATGTTATTTATATTTTACGATCTTTGCTATATTTTGTTAATGACAATTATAAACTTTATTTTTAGCAAAGCATAAATATAGTTAAGTCTTTTACATATATAGTCACAAGCTTTTCATAAACTCATAACATCATCTACATGCTACATATATGATCACTAGTATATACATGGTACATTCATATATATTTACATGTTACATTCATTTACATTTTAATTTTTAATTTGGAAAATGTTCTATGACATCATGGCATGCATCACTTTGAAATCTTTAGGAGATTTTGAAGATCATATGAATATCTTGGTTTGATCTTTACACAATGAAAAGATATGGAAATATCTTGGTTAGATTTGGGAAGATTTTTGGAATTTGCTGTCAGCAACACAGACGGATCCCTCAATTTGGATCCGCCCATCCGTGGCTTGCTAAGGCAGTTGGCCTATAAATAGCAAGCCACACATTCATGTTTTCTCATCACTCATAAGCATAAACAACATCATTCATTCTTTCATTCATTTCTAACCCATTTAAATTTCATATTTCATTTTTAGTGATCTCTCTTTGTAGCAAGAAGATCAAAGCATCACAAGCTTCAACAAAGCGTTGCAAGACTTGTTAGATTAGTCATAGTGTGAATTTGTTGTTTTTCACACATCATTGATTGTACCAAACAATCATATACCTCTGTAGTGATCAGTTAGTATTTTAGTCCTCAAAATACATAGAGTATCGGGAGTGATTGTGCCCTTGTAAAAGAACTCGGTATTTAGCTTTGTACCGCAAAGAGTGTAAGCGACGTTTGTAAAGGTTTTCTCCGCCGAGAATGGAGCTTGTTTCTTAGTGAAGAAAAACTCTCGAGTTAGAGGCTCGAGGAGTGGAGTAGGGCAAGGAAGAGAGTCCTTGTAAACCGAACCACTATAAACAAACGTGTTGTGATTTGATCTTTTCTTTCTTTACTTGGATGTTATATATTATTTATTATTTGCATTAGTTGAAATTACGTTAAGTATTCAAAGCAAAAGAATTTTAAAACGGTAAAACTATTCAACCCCCTTCTAGTTTTCCACAATTGGTATCAGAGCTATGTTACTCAAGATTTTTAAAATATATTGTATTTTAAAACTTGGAACGATCCATAGATTTTGAAAACTTCAAAGAAGGGCAATCTATGCAAAGACCACCACTATTTGAACCAAATGGTTTTATATATTGGAAAAAACCGCTTTGAAACTTATGTGAAATCAAAAGACATAGATCTATGGTACATTATTATAGAAGGTGATCATAAGGCTATAATAAAAGATATATCAAGTGGTCGGGATGAGGATACTTCACTTGCTCGTCATAGTGATGAGCAAAAGAAGTTGATTGCCAAAAATAATGAGGCTAAAATGATGATTTACAATGCTTTACCTAGAAAAGAATATGAAAGAGTCGTTATGTGTAAAACCGCAAAAGAAATTTGGAAATCTTTAATTATCACTCATAAAGGGAACTCACAAGTCAAGGATAACAAAATTGATCTTCTCGTTTAACAATATGAACAATTTGTTATCCCTGAAGATGAGACCATTGACAATGCATTTGCAAGGTGTAATACTATCATTACTTCTCTTAAAGCACTTGATGAATCTTTTTGTAGTAAGAACTTTGTCAGGAAATTCCTTAGAGCACTCCATCCGAAGTGGAGAGCAAAGGTGACGGCCATTGAAGAATCCAAGGATCTTTCAAGCATGTCACTTGACGAGCTAATTGGAAATCTCAAAGTTCATGAGATGGTAATGGAAAAAGATTCAGAAATAGTTAAGGTAAAAAGGAGAAAGTCAAATCCATTGCCTTAAAAGCTAGAGTAGATTCAAGTGATGATGAAGAGTCTAGTTCGGGTAGCGAAGACGAAGAATATGCCATGGCCGTAAGAGATTTCAAGAAGTTCTTTAGAAGACGAGGAAAGTTCGTAGACAACTCGAAAGACAAAAATCCCTTCGAAAGGATCGTGATGACAAGAAAGGAAAAGGAAATGAAATGATTTAGATGTGAAATACAAGTCATTAATAGGAGATTGCCCCAAGCCACCCAAGAACAAAACTCAAAGAGCTTTTGTAAGTGGTGCTTGGAGTGACAGTGAAAATGATGACGAAGAGCCTAAGAATGACGAAGTTGCTCTTATGGCTCATGACTCAAACGAGGTACACTCAGACTCATCTTATTCTTCTATTGATGATGACACCTTACAAATAGAATATAACAAACTCTGTGAACTAAGCTTAAAAATCATAAACAAAAATAAGTTTTTGAAAACTAAAAAGGAATTTTTAGAAAACGAAGTTTATGAGTTAAAAGAAAAATCTAAACGATTAGAAAAGGGTAAAGCTATTGACGAGGTATGTGTAACACCCCCAAAATCAGATCGCAGCGGTTACAACATCTGGGGTGCTACTTAGTTGGATCACAACACAAGTAATAGAGAACGAATTTATCAATCCGTTTTAAAAGCTAAATTAATTAAACATAAGTTTTAAATAATAAGAATGTGGAAAACAAGGCCCATTATTTGAATAGTTGTCCCATAGTACAAAAACTTTGGTCGTGAGTGTTATGTGTACACTCAAAAGTGCGCTATGCCCTGCCAAGCGCTGCCTTGCTTCATCATATATCATACAATTAAACACCTAGAAAAACATTCTAAAGTGTCAACACAATGGTTGTGAGTTCATAGGTTTATATAAAGCAGTAAGTTGGATCAATAAGTTTACGAGTTAACATTATAATGTGCATAATGTTATACGAAAGTCCACAAGTTAACATTATAATGAGCATAATGTTATACATAAGTCTACTACGCTGCACTATGTTTCATGTCACCGAAGCTAAGACAAGTTGGCATGAGGAGTATTCATGTTATAATCTGCATGAGAAGTATTCATGCTATCAAAACCCGGCAAGTGTGCTATTTCTAGTCACTTGTAATTCCGACATGGTATAGATCCGTTTGTCTTATCTGGACTGTTGGTTCGCCAACACGGATGGAGGTGTCACCCTCAATAGATCTATTTATATCAATCGTGCTTCCCAGCAGGGAATTAATCGGTACATATTCGTGGGCAATAATAAAGCACTTAGACTAGCAGGTAATAGTTTTACAAACAAAGCATTGTTTTCAATGATCCATAAAAGTAAGCATGTTTCTCACCCCAAGTAGTTTAAAACAAGTATTAAAGTAAAAGTGGGGCTATGACTCACGGTAAACCATGAAAGTTTCTAAAGTATTTACAACAGTAAATAAACACAGTTTGAGCATGTTTTCTCCCCCAAAAGAGTTATTAAAACAAGTAATGAAAGAGTAGGGGACTATGACTCACGGTAAACCGTGAAAGTTTCTAAAGTATTTACAACAGTAAATAAACACAGTTTGAGCATGTTTTCTCTCCCAAAAGAGTTATTAAAACAAGAAATGAAAGAGTAGGGGGCTATGACTCACGGTAAACCGTGAAAGTTTCTAAACTATTTACAACAGTAAATTAACACAGTTTGAGCATGTTTTCTCCCCCAAAAGAGTTATTAAAACAAGTAATGAAAGAGTAGGGGACTATGACTCACCTTGAGCGTATCTGACAAAGTGGAATTATGAATTCAAGTAAGATTATGGGAACGATTACGAGACCGTCTTCAACACGAGTCCTGAATATAAGGAAAGTCTGAGTATTTGACTTACTATGAATAACGAGAGTGGAAACTAGAAATCGTATAACGATTTGATCGGTGATGTGAGTGTGATATGCTTAAAATGCCTAAAGTTTAAAAATAATATTATTTATAATATTATCTTGTTTTTATGTCTTTAAAATCAATTATATCGTTTCCTCGAATGGGGTGAAACGAAACAAGGAGTTAAATCATTAAAACCCCTTTATATATATATATATATATATATATATATATAACCCCTTTATATATATATATAACGAACGTTAAATATTAAATAAATGAAATATACAAAAATGCACGTGTCGTGATGAGAATCCGTGAAAGGAAATATGGAAATGAAGATGTTAATTACATTCTGTTGGTCCTTGTAGTTTCACTATTTTTACACTTTACACCCTAACGGCGTTAGCGTTGCATTGTTAGTCCTTCGTTATGTCATAATTGCATTTACAGTCCGCTACATGTCCAAAATGTCATTCTGAGCTCGGGATATTAAATAATATCAGTTTCTATCCTAAACTTTCTGTTTTGGCAGTCCCAGTCCAAGGTTTACACTTTTGGCAGTTTTAGTCCCTCGGGGTGTAATTTGTTTGCATTTCTAGTCCATATGTCCAAAAATTATGGGGAAAAATATTCTGAAAATTTCTATAGCTTTCTTATGCTTATTATAGTCTATTTCCACTGCTTATTTCAGATAATAACTTATTTTTGAGTTAATGGGCCATTAACGAATTGAATACAAGGCCCGTTAAGAAATCTAGAGGCGAGGGCATGAAAATAGTTTTGGGCCTGGACTTGGGCTATTTTTGTGATTCTAAAAATGTATTTTATGGGCCTGATGGACTTTTTAGTCACAAAAGTTTAGTGGGCTTTAAGTTAGCCCAAACCGGAATTTAATTAGATTTTCTGAAAAATGAATTCTAAAAACCATTAGCGATGGCAGTTTGGATTTGGAAAATTCGAACGTCGAATCGAGCTTAAGAGGACTAACTTATAATACGAAACATGTTGTTTGCTAGGTGGTCTATTAGATCATGTAAAAATATAGTTGGGTTGTTAAGTCGAATTTTGCTTTATAGGGCCATTTATGTCGCGACATGGGACAAAATTCCTGGGTGAAAAGACTTAGAATTTATTCTAAGTGTTTGTGTTATATACGAGTTGGTCATTCTAACTTGGCCATTTTAGAGGTTACAAAGGAGCTTATCATTACATGTTGTCTTTATGAAAGTTGTAGCTTACAGTAAGGGTTATTAGATGGTGTAAAAATATTGACATGTCATTACGTGAATTTGGGTTTTACAGGGTCATCTTTATAGTGACTTGGGGGCTGTTTTCTAATAGGAAAATACTTAGTAGATTTTTAATAATTTTTCCGATTTTGTATGCGACTATAAAGGTTCAAAAGGGGTTCGAATGATGCATGAAACAACAATGCAAATGTGACGTGAGCGATCTTCATGGTTCCTAGGCCTTCCACAAGGGAGGCAACCACGTTGGTGTGTTCTAATAATAAACATGGTACGTAAAAATGAATATGAAATATATACGTTCGAGTGTGATTTACGTATGATGCATGGACATAATATAGCGTACGAAATGAATTCAAGGAAGGGTTGGGGGTACTTACTACACCTCTAAGGGTGGTAGAGACTCGGGTGAGGAAGATTGGAACACAAGAACGATTCACAACTTCGCCAAAATCAATATATACTTTTATATATAAACCGTATACTTTTCGAAGAAGCTAGGAAAGGGAGCGTGGGAATTGTTTTCTGGTTTTTGTGCTATTCCTACTGATCAGAGGTATTTAGAAATGTGTTAAGGAGTTGGGGTTGAAGAGTGGTGAAGGTGAAAATGTGTATACGTATGAGCTATATAAGAGTTTTTAAAATTCTCCCACATGTCCTAACTGTTTAGAGTCAGGGAATAATAGATTTTGGATAGATTTTCTGTCCTTGAATCAATAAAAATATGTGGAGGAGAGTAGGTAGCAAGAGTGTCGACATATGTGTACCATATGTGTGTCGAATTCGGTTTTTATGTATACAAGGTTTGAAGTTTTTGTGAAATCTTGGTATGTTTGATGTTAAACATCCTCAACAACTCAATAATGATCAAGTTAAATTATTAGGATGGGATTAAAACATGTCTGGTTCAAAATGGTTTAGTTTTGGGAAAAATGTATAGGCCGATTTTTGTGTTAATGGCCAATTACTTTGGCTCTCTAATTCGTATCAAATATTCATATTACGAACTGATGTTTGGCACCTTATTTCTTTGGTGGGTTGACAATCAGGTGGTGCAAAAACATGTGCATGTCGTGTTTAAATATCGCAAGAAAAATGGGGCGTTTGTGGTGTACCTGGTCGATTAGAAACTGAAATTAAAAAGGAAGATTGGGCTTTGATGTGGGCTGACAAATAGTGATAGAAAAAGAGAGTTGGGCTGAAGTTGTTTTTGGCCCAAGTAATGTTATTAGTGTATATGATTTAGTAAATTTTTATCCGTGGTTCGCGTATGAGCTTGTCCCGTTATTTGGTAATTTTTGTGATAATGTTTTCGTGTTAAATAATATAATAAAGAAAATTTAAATTTTCCCGTAAAAATGGTGATTAAAATTAATGACAAAGATTAACATATAGTTAAACGTTGTTAATTATGGGAATTTTTGCAGTTTGCTATAGTATCCACCCCTCAATTTTGAACTTCGTCCCGAAGTTCGTCTGTGATAGATGTTGAAAAATGTGGTGTTCAGGGGTGAGGGGTTATGGATAAATGTTGTCGAGAGATTTCTATTCGAAAATCAAGGAAACGTAACTCGGTTAGATTTATTTGTACTAGGCGAGATACATCTAAATGTTTGGTCTACTAGTGAATCCAAGGACTGTGTATAGTGAAACTATTGATCAGGAATAGTGAAAAATCACCGGCTAGTGCACAGTGCTCCAACGGTCGTGAATAGTGGATTTAACGGCTGTGAACAGTATAATAACGGCTAGTTTTTCCCTATATATATATATATATATATATATATATATATATATATCCCCATATATATATATATATATTTATATATATATATATATATATCCCCTTTTACTTCCACTCCTCCACAATTATATTTCTCTCATTCCAACTTTCCCAAAATGCCGCACCTCGTCACACTTCTCGCTATCGTGTACGTCGTCATCTCTGCCATCTGCTTGGCTTATTTTCCCGACGAAGACTCCGAGCTTTTGGTCGCAGTGTTAGTGTTTTTCGTACTCTTCACGGTCCTTGCCATCCCCGTGGATAAGATGTGGGGGTAATAGCCTCGAGTTAGGATTGTTAAAATGAGTCTTTGTTGTGTGTCGATGTAATCCTTAATAAATGTGAAATAAAACTTGTTCGTCTTTATGTTTAATAACTAGTCTTGTTGTTGTTTTTAATGGTTCGTTTATTTTTATCTTACAGAATAATTAGGGTGATTCATCCTGTGGTGGCTCTCGCTATCATGGTGTTGGTGGGAGTCCTTGTCGTTATGGCGGGTCAACCTCTTGAAGATTCTATGCCTTTTGTTGTAATCATTGTAACAGTAGTACTTCCGATGCTAATTATCTCGCTATGTATTTATTTTCGTGGTTTCTAATAAAATTTTCGTTTATTTGTGGTTTCCATAAGTCTTTGTGAATTCTTTGGTTTCTAATGTTATGTTTTGTCAGTTTCTTATCGTAAAAGGGGTGGGTAATAGGCGTAGGTATTTATTGTGGTTGGCCAAAAATGATGTTTATGAACAGTTTACTTTATTCCAAGATTTTACTTTTGAATGAAAATTGTTATTAAAGAATCTGAAAAGATAACCGTTCCATTTATTACATGATTCTTCCTAAATTAGACATAGTTGATCAGGCTATGTATAATTGGGGACCAAATGATGTGATGCTTGGTTCAGTCACAGTGGTATTTATGTTTAAAAGTTTTAGATGGTGTTCAACGTGTTGTTTCTGGTACGAACCATATTTCTGTTAATACCACAAGAAACATAGATTTAGAATTCACACAATGGTCACGTTAGAACGATTTGAGTAATGGGGGAAGAGAGTATATGAGTTCTAACAATCTTTTCATAATGTGAAATTACAACCAACTGAGAATCATAAAATTGCGATGTGTCTGGGTAGTATCGTAGAATAATGATCAACTCTTGGTATGGAACTGCTAAGGAACAAACTGATTCATCTACAAAAGCTGAAGTTCAACAACTTTCTCTTCATTCATCAAGTTTTCTTTCGAAATTTGTCTTGGAAATTTCTATGCTTTATGGTTTAGTTATGGCATGTTTAAGAATATCGTAACAATTGTAGGTAACCTCAAGGTAAGTTTGGATATAATCACAGTAATCAACATAATATTAATAACTTGATTGATTGTTTTTGCAAAACAAACTTCACAAGGTCTTTTATTAATGCTTCATTGATTTGCGTGGAGTCATTTGTTTACCAAAGGAAATAACAAATGGTGAGATTTTGCATGAGGTCATGAGGAGTCATTACACGCATGCATAGCATCATGATAGAAAGGATTTATTCACACTAGGGAGATATAACAAAAGGAGGTTGTTATTGATTAAAATCGGTTATAAGTTCTGAGAGTTTCAGGATTATTGGAAAATACGTCAACACTAACCAAAAACTATTTGGTTTAGTGGGTGCAGCAACGATACATATGAACTTAAGATTAGTTAAGTCCTTGACGTAGGCGCTTAACTTCAGCCTCAAGTTCTAGTTGTGCAGTTTTCATGTTTGAGAAACGTTTCTGGGATTCCTGGCACATCCTCATCTGAGTAGCCAGCATGGTCTCTAAGGCGGAAATCTTCTGACCCTGGTTTCTTGCCGTGTCTCTGGCCATCCATAGGGTCCTTTCAACGTCTTTATCTGAATAAGACTCAGTAGCTCTCCTAAGTTTCTGATGTGGAGGTGAGTAAGTAGGTGATGTACTAGCATCACGGAGATAAATTTCGATAGTATTGGTTGAATTGGAAGACATGGTCTGTGACGACGATGGTATACGGGTATAAGTATAAAAAAATATATACTTAATATCTTTAGTGTAAAGCTAGAAAGTATTAGCTATAATATAAGTACATATGTATATGTATACAATTAACACGAAAGCACATGTTATCAAAGTAGCATGTAAGTATATGCTAGGCTTGCTGAAATAATAAGTTAGAGTAGCAAGTAAAGTAGTACGTAAGGCAGGCTGGCACTGGCGGTCATAGGTCGAGTTTTTGTAAAAAGCGGTTATAGTCTAGGTTTTACGTGTACCTAGTTCTCTATAACCTTAAGCTCTGATACCAATCTGTAACACCCTCAAAATCAGATCGCAGCGGTAACAACATCTGGGGTGCTACTTAGTAGGATCATAACACAAGTAATAAAGAACGAATTTATCAATCCGTTTTAAAAGCTTCATTAATTAAACATAAGTTTTACATAATAAGAATGCGGAAACAAGGCCCATTATTTAAATAGTTGTCCCATAGTACAAAAACTTTGGTCATGAGTGTTATGTGTACACTCAAAAAGTGCGCCTATGTCCCTGCCAAGCGCTGCCTTGCTTCATCATATATCATATAATTAAACACCTGAGAAAAACATGCTAAAGTGTCAACACAATGGTTGGTGAGTTCATAGGTTTATATAAAGCAGTAAGTTGGATCAATAAGTTTACGAGTTAACATTATAATGTACATAATGTTATACGAAAGTCCACAAGTTAACATTATAATGAGCATAATGTTATACGTAAGTCTACTACGCTGCACTAAGTTTCATGTCACCGAAGCTAAGACAAGTTGGCATGAGGAGTATTCATGTTATAATCTGCATGAGGAGTATTCATGCTATCAAAACCCGACAAGTGTGCTATTTCTAGTCACTTGTAATTCCGACATGGTATACATCCGTTTGTCTTATCTGGACTGTTGGTTCTCCAACACGGATGGAGGTGTCACCCTCAATAGATCTATTTATATCACTCGTGCTTCCTAGCAGGAAATTGATCGGTACATATTCGTGGGCAATAATAAAGCACTTAGACTAGCAGGTAATAGTTTTACAAACAAAGCATTGTTTTCAATGATCCATAAAAGTAAGCATGTTTCTCACCCCAAGTAGTTTAAAACAAGTATTAAAGTAAAAGTGGGGCTATGACTCACGGTAAACCGTGAAAGTTTCTAAAGTATTTACAACAGTAAATAAACACAGTTTGAGCATGTTTTCTCCCCCAAAAGAGTTATTAAAATAACTAATGAAAGAGTAGGGGACTATGACTCACGGTAAACCGTGAAAGTTTCTAAAGTATTTACAACAGTAAATAAACACAATTTGAGCATGTTTTCTCCCCCAAAAGAGTTATTAAAACAAGTAATGAAAGAGTAGGGGACTATGACTCACGGTGAACCGTGAAAATTTCTAAAGTATTTACAACAGTAAATAAACACAATTTGAGCATGTTTTCTCCCTTAAAAGAGTTATTAAAACAAGTAATGAAAGAGTAGGGGACTATGACTCACCTTGAGCGTATCTGACAAAGTGGAATTATGAAATCAAGTAAGATTATGAGAACGATTACGAGAACGTCTTCAACACGAGTCCTGAATATAAGGAAAGTCTGTGTATTTGACTTACTACGAATAACGAGAGTGGAAACTAGAAATCGTATAACGATTTGATCGGTGATATGAGTGTGATATGCTTAAAATGCCTAAAGTTTAAAAATAATATTATTCATAATATTATATTGTTTTTATGTCTTTAAAATCAATTATATCGTTTACTCGAATGGGGTGAAACAAAACGAGGATTTAAATTGTTAAAACCCCTTTATATATATATAACGAACGTTAAATATTAAATAAACAAAATATACAAAAATGTGTAGCACCCCCTAATTTATTTTGAAAGTGTAGTTATAGTTTAATATTTGAAAACATTTGGTTCTTTATAACCTGGCTCTGATACCAATCTGTAACACCCCCTAATTTATTTTTTGGCAGCGGAAAGATTTTTAGGGTGTTACGGTGAGGATCGAAGTCATAATTACAGAAAACGGCTGGAAGAGGCGTTTTGAAAGTTATACGTCTTCAAAATAAATGATTTTACACCATACCAACTTATGCCCTCCGTGTTTGCAGATTGCCGTGCTCAATACATTACATATTAAGATTATTTTACACTAATGTTTACATGCTTGATATTTACTCTTCACACATATTACACACTTTATTATTCCACACTCATTATTACACCTTTAATATATAAATACTTATAATTATCATTTTCGATTACTACAGCACCATGTCCCCCAAACCAGTCGATGTTACCAAGACTACCCCTCGTACTATCCGTGCATCACCTCCCTATCAAATTACACCAGACATTGAAGAACCTTATATACAAATGTCACAACCCCAGCTGATATAGAACTTACTCAGAAACCACTCCCATCATCACCTACTTACTCACCCCTACGTCAGAAACTTAGGAGAACTGCTGAATCTTATTCAGATGAAGAGTTGATTGGTTGTCCGGCAACATTAGAGGTTGGACAGAATTCACACCAAGAAACGATTTGGAAAGATGTTGAGCCAAATTCTCCATCACCTTACGCTTCAAATTTCTCAATATCATACATCCCATACGATGTATCTTTACCTAATTCCTCTGACTATAACTTAAACCCTCGTGATTCAAAATGGAATCTTCTTTATCAACAAGACTGCACAACTAGAACTTGAGGCAGAAGTTAGACGTCTACGTCAGAGACGTAACTGATCTTAAGTTCAGATGTATCACTGTTGTACCCACTACACCAAATAGTTTTGGTTAGTATTGACGTATTTTCCAATAATCCTGAAACTCTCAGAACTTGTAAACAATTCTCAAATAACAACATCTTTTGTTATATCTCTCTGTTGTGAATAAATTCTTTCTATCATGATGTTATGCATGCGTGTAATGATTTCTCATATCCTCATGCAAAATCTCACCATATGGTACTCTCTTTCGTAGACCAATAGCTCCACGCAAATCAAATCTTACATGAAATGCTACGAATATCACTTCACCCTCCCTCCGAACCTAGTCAACCGACCAACTTGTAGAACAGCAAGTGGCAGAGACTATGGCCGCTGTTGTCAACATAGGACCAAGCACTTATACTAGAGACAGAGACTACTCCTCCCACCATCATGACGCAACTGGAGTGTCATAAGGAACGAATCAATACACTCCTGAACGTCGTTGACAGAGATACATAAACTTACCTCATGGAGCATTAATAAAAGACCTTGAATCGTTGATAACTAGACTATAAACCATAGGAATTTCTAAGACAAAATTTTCGGAAGAAAACTTGATGAATGAAGAGAAAGTTGCTGAACTTCAGCTTTTGTAAATAAATCAGTTTGTTCCTTAGCAATCCCATACCAAGAGTTGATTATTCATCCACAATATTACCCAAACACATCTTGAAATTAGATTTCAGTAGGGATTCAATTCAGTCTATCATCAATGAAATAATCAGCTCCGTTGTTTTTCACTAAAGGGCCTAACGAAGTACTGAAGCTATCCAGAAGTTAGTAACCAACATCCTTGCAGTAGTATTTGAAGTAATCTCACTTTAAAATATAGAAGAAGTGACTAAACCTACCATCACCATTACCCAAATATTTCTAGACCGAAAAGTTAAACGGGACACTACAAGGATCAATGCCCAAACCAGAATACCACTTAGGACAAAAAGACCAGTAAAAGAGAATGGAAACTCTTTAGAACCTTAACAGCACCAAAGGATGACACCTACATTTAAACAGAAGAATAAATCCCTGTTGTAATAAATAAACCCTAGTTTAAGACTTTCTAAGTTGAATTTCCTTTTGTACTCTACCTTAGGTACGATGGATGTAACCTAAGTATAACAACTACCTTTCTACCAAATGAAAACTCTATCTTGTAATATTTCCGTAATGACCATAATCCACGTTATTTCAATTTCTATTCCATTTGCCTTATTCATATTCGTCAAGTAGCAATACCTTGATAACACATTAGAAATTTAATTAACTCCATCATGACTGAACAATAGATTATTACCACCTTGTAAGAATTCTTACCAAGAACCTAAGTTTATATCAAGAATATCCTATATTCACCCCAGAAATTCCCAACTCATCACCATAGTATGAACAAAAATTTTCCACTTTCTTTTGAAAAGTAATTACGTTGTCATTTTATAAAAACCACACGTTGAATACCATCTAAAACTTTTTAAAAAGCATAAATACCACTGTGACTGAGCCAAGCATCACATCATTTGGTCTTCAATTATACATAGCCTAGCTATCTATGTCTAATTTAGGAAGAATCATGTTATAAATGGAATAGTTATCTTTTCGGAGTCTTTAATAACAATTTTCATTCAAAAGCAAAATCTCTCGACAACATTTTTCCTCACCCTTGAAACCCACATTTTTCAGCATCTATCACAGACTGAACTTCGGGACGAAGTTCAAAATTGAGGGGTGGATACTGTAGCAAACTGCAAAAATTTCATTTAAATAACTACGTTCAACTTATTAATAATCTATGTCATTTATTTTAATCACCATTTTTAGGGGAAAATTTAAAATTTTCTTATCCTCATAACGTCACGTCATCACAAAATCCACCCAATAACGACACTAGTTCACGACGTGCATTACGGAACATAACTATTACACAAGAATTAATATTTCACAAGTCACAAATTATACTAATTACAAATCTCACTAATTACCATTTAATTTTCACTAATTACAATTATTTTTCCCAAATTATCTACAATACAAAACGGGCTGCCTCATGATCCCAGCCCACCATCACCACCTCACGCTACACCAGGCCCAACTCCAAGCCCATATCATCTTTTCATTTTTTTTCATGCGAATTCGACATGCAACCCACCTCAAAAACGCGCCTCGTTCTCTCGAATACTAAACGCAACCCTTGAACATTTTCACACCATCTTGATTACCACCCACTAGGCTAAGTATGTGCCAATTTTCAGGAATAAATGTCGAGCTGTGATATGATTTTGAATACCAAATTGTTTGCCCCATTTCACTAAATTCGTTATATACAAAAACCACAAAACACAACCAATTCGAACCCCGCTTTTTCCTACGTTCCTCTAATGACATTTTTAACATATTATGATGTTTAAAAGGAGGATAGGACAACAGGAGAAAGTTGAGGTTTGCTAGTTTCATTTTTGCACTCGTTCAAATACAAAACGTATACATATATATTCCAACAACAAAAGATAAGATTTATCTCCCTTATGAAATCTTCCTAAGATCTTATCATGTCAGAAATACATCTCTAAGGACCATTCGATCACTGCCATTGTACAGTAGATGCATATGATTGATTTTGAGAGTCAAAAAGTCAAGAAACGTATGTAAATTCCTTCTATAAGACCATCCTATCCTATCCCACTCTACTCTACCCTCATTCCACTCTCTTTCACCTCACAAGGCACCTTAAAAGTCAGGAAACTTTCTGTCTCAAATTTGGAAACAATCGAGCAAAGGAAAACTATACGTATAAATCGTATAAGTGGGTTTCTAGCGACTGGAATTATTTCTTGTGTTTCATTCGACCTTCATTGCTTCTCCACCACCTTTAAGAGGTGCTGTAAGTATCCTATAACCCTCTTACTTCCATTTCTCACGTACACAATTCACAGCATGCATGTTTTCTTATTTCATTCGAACATTAGATAGTCACAACTTACTTACATGCGTTATGTCACGTGACCCACCAAGAGATGATGAACCCTTATCATGGGAAACTTGTAATCGTCACTCACCTTTCACATACACGTAAAAAAAAATCACTCATACATCATACGAAGGTATAAGAACTCAAATACCACACGCATAAAAGATATGAGAAAAACACTTAGATTATTCTAAGTGTTTTGTTATAGAAAAACATTCTAAGTCGCCTAGAAAACGACCCCATATCTCACAATCCCACAAAACAAACACGTCTTTTCTTTACACAACCTATTAAACAACGTAACTAACTAAACTTTTTGTATAAACAACTTGTAAAGATACTCACGTTTTGACCCCTAAAAACAGCCCAAGCTAGTCGCAGAAACCACATTTGAAAACAACTAAAAACAAACGCATGGGCTTTACAGCCCATTATGCTATTTTATAAGCTATGGAATAAGCTGGCATATTGGCACTTTTAAATATGAAATGAGATGATAAAAATAAGCATTTTTGATATACCAAACCCCCCTCCTAACCCACGGATAAAAACATGTTATTGGGCTAGGTAAATGACTCGCTAAAGGCCCACTTAGGTGAAAAATAAGCTAGAGGCCAAATAAGCAGTTAAAATAGGTTGTATTGGACTCAAATAAGCCTTAGAAAAACTCGCCAATATTTTCCTCACCTTTTGACACATTTGGACTAAAAATGTAACGCAACTCACCTAGAAGGACTAAAACTGCCAATCTGAGAATTATATGGACTGAGGCTTTTAAAACAGAACATATAGGGTGTAATTTGACATATTATTGAATTCCAAGCCTTATTTGTATTTTTGGACGAGTTATGGACTATTTATGGACATTGGACTTAACGAAGGACTAACGGTGCAACGCAAACGCAGTTAGGGTAAAAAGTATAAAATCTAGAAAAGAAAAAGGACCTACTGTATATACTTGACATTCTTATTTCATTCTTCCATTATTCGTCACCCCATCACGTCATATGCATTTTCATACATTTTAGTTACGTATTATTTAATTTTTGTTATTTATTATAACTAGAAATTTAACGACTTAACTTTATGCATTATTTCATTATTTTCGAAGAGATAATATTCTGGATAAATTGACATAAGAATCAGGATAATATTTTACGAAATATTATTTTTGAACTTTAAACATTTTAAGCATATCACACTCACACCACCGATCAAATCGTTATACGATTTCTCATTTTCACACTCATTATACGTAGTAAGTCAAATACTTAGACTTCCCTCATATTCAGGTCTCGTATTGAAGACGATTCTGTAATCGTTCCCATAACCCTACTCGACTCCATAATTCCACCTTGTCAGATACGTTCAAGGTGAGTCATGACCCCACTTTTTAATTGTTTACAAAGTTTATACTTTTGGGGGAGATACATGCTCAACTGTTTTAAGTTTACTTTTATACTCTGAAAACTCTCATGATTTACTCAGAATCATACCCCCTGTTTTACATGTTTTGAATCACCTTTTGGAAGGGATATATGCTCGCTATACTTGCAAATTGCTTGCTTAGCTTAAACACTGAACTTGAAAAATAATATTTTCAAACTGCTTGTTGTAACATGATACTGAATTTCATTATACACATTCACACGTAACACCATGAATGTACACTTCACTTTCATATGACATTTCCACATTTCAATGGAAATATTTGCCAAGATTTAAGTACGCATATCTTATGTGCCCCATTAAATCCATATTGCCTAAGCACCCCTTATTACCAAAAATTCTCTCTATCATGAGCCATTAATCACTGCGGTGAGCGTGAATATAGTGAACAGCTTCGAAACCTGTTAGAGGCTGATGACCTATCCCACTAAATACTGGACAAAAATGCCTTTGTGGTTAGTCGTATTTAGTCGCAATGCACTATATTTGAGAAAAATAGGAAATTGGCTAATCCCCTATTACTCAAGGGCTAAACCCATCAATCCTTGATGTGGACTCCTTGCCGTTTTACGGTACTCTGTTAAAGTTTTGTGTGTCATGAGGCTTAGAGCAATATATTTATATATATATGTTTTCATATATATTTAGATACAGCTGTATTTAGTATTACACCACTCCCCACTTATAGGATTCAGGCATCATATCATTGTATTCACTACATGCTAGGATTATGATCCTATACTTGTACTTAACTGATCTCATATATGCTTTAATTGTGGTTATACCCAACACCACTCATTACTTGTTTCACCACTGTTTGTATTTATTATAGTTATCACCCCACTCTTGAATCATTGAAATTCACTCTTTACCATTACGTAGTTTATTTCCAAAAATTACTTCACCTTTGAAATTGTTGAAAACTGGTTTAATTACTCGTACTTGTACGTATTTTCAAATATCACCATACACACTTAAATTTATTAAAACAAATTGTTTTCCCATTAAACTCTACGAACTCACAAACCTTTTTGTTGACACTTTTTAAGCATGTTATCTCAGGTAATTAACGGAGCAGGACAAAACACGGAGCGGGCATTTTATACTCTGATAAACTACATTGTGTAAAATCAAATATGTCATTCTTTCCAAATTACCACACCTTTTTTGTGGGATTTTCAAATCAAATATTTCACCTTTGTATCAAAAATAATATTTTGAATGACATATAACTTTCAAAACACCTCTTCCAAGCCATTTTCTGTAATTATGACTTCAATCCTCACCGTAACACCCTAAAAATCTTTCCGCTACCATAAAATAAGTAGGGGGTGTTACAAAATGCACGTGTCGTGATGAGAATCCGTGAAAGGAAATATGGAAATGAAGATGTTAATTACATTCTGTTGGTCCTTGTAGTTTTACTATTTTTACACTTTACACCCTAACGGCGTTAGCGTTGCATTGTTAGTCCTTCGTTATGTCATAATTGCATTTACCGTCCACTACATGTCCAAAATGTCATTCTGAGCTTGGGATATTAAATAATATCAGTTTCTATCCTAAACATTCTGTTTTGGCAGTCTCAGTCCAAGGTTTACAATTTTGGCAGTTTTAGTCCCTTGGGGTGTAATTTGTTTGCATTTCTAGTCCATATGTCCAAAAATTAAGGTGAAAAATATTCTGAAAATTTCTATAGCTTTCTTATGCTTATTATAGTCTATTTCCACAACTTATTTCAGATAATAACTTATTTTTGAGTTAATGGGCCATTGACGAATTGAATACAAGGCCGGTTAAGAAATCTAGAGGCGAGGGCATGAAAATAGTTTTGGGCCTGGACTTGGGCTATTTTTGTGATTCTAAAAATGTATTTTATGGGCCTGAAGGACTGTTTAGTCAAAAAAGTTTAGTGGGCTTTAAGTTAGCCCAAACCGGAATTTAATTAGATTTTCTGAAAAATGAATTCTAAAAACCATTAGCGATGGCAGTTTGGATTTGGCAAATTCGAATGTCGAATCGAGCTTAAGAGGACTAACTTATAATACGAAACATGTTGTTTGCTAGGTGGTCTATTAGATCATGTAAAAATATAGTTGGGTTGTTAAGTCGAATTTTGCTTTATAGGGCCATTTATGTCGCGACCTGGGACAAAATTCCTGGGTGAAAAGACTTAGAATTTATTCTAAGTGTTTGTGTTATATACGAGTTGGTCATTCTAACTTGGCCATTTTAGAGGTTACAAAGGAGCTTATCATTACATGTTGTCTTTATGAAAGTTGTAGCTTACAGTAAGGGTTATTAGATGGTGTAAAAATATTGACATGTCATTACGTGAATTTGGGTTTTACAGGGTCATCTTTATAGTGACTTGGGGGCTGTTTTCTAATAGGAAAATACTTAGTAGATTTTTAATAATTTTTCCGATTTTGTATGCGACTATAAAGGTTCAAAAGGGGTTCGAATGATGCATGAAACAACAATGCAAATGTGACGTGAGCGATCTTCATGGTTCCTAGGCCTTCCACAAGGGAGGTAACCACGTTGGTGTGTTCTAATAATAAACATGGTACGTAAAAATGAATATGAAATATATACGTTCGAGTGTGATTTACGTATGATGTATGGACATAATATAGCGTACGAAATGAATTCTAGGAAGGGTTGGGGGTACTTACTACACCTCTAAGGGTGGTAGAGACTCGGGTGAGGAAGATTGGAACACAAGAACGATTCACAACTTCGCCAAAATCAATATATACGTTTATATATAAACCGTATACTTTTCGAAGAAGCTAGGAAAGGGAGCGTGGGAATTGTTTTCTGGTTTTTGTGCTATTCCTACTGATCAGAGGTATTTAGAAATGTGTTAAGGAGTTGGGGTTGAAGAGTGGTGAAGGTGAAAATGTGTATACGTATGAGCTATATAAGAGTTTTTAAAATTCTCCCACATGTCCTAACTGTTTAGAGTCAGGGAATAATAGATTTTGGATAGATTTTCTGTCCTTGAATCAATAAAAATATGTGGAGGAGAGTAGGTAGCAAGAGTGTCGACATATGTGTACCATATGTGTGTCGAATTCGGTTTTTGTGTATACAAGGTTTGAAGTTTTTGTGAAATCTTGGTATGTTTGATGTTAAACATCCTCAACAACTCAATAATGATCAAGTTAAATTATTAGGATGGGATTAAAACATGTCTGGTTCAAAATGGTTTAGTTTTGGGAAAAATGTATAGGCCGATTTTTGTGTTAATGGCCAATTACTTTGGCTCTCTAATTCGTATCAAATATTCATATTACGAACTGATGTTTGGCACCTTATTTCTTTGGTGGGTCGACAATTAGGTGGTGCAAAAACATGTGCATGTCGTGTTTAAATATCGCAAGAAAAATGGGGCGTTTGTGGTGTACCTGGTCGATTAGAAACTGAAATTAAAAAGGAAGATTGGGCTTTGATGTGGGCTGACAAAAAAAGAGAGTTGGGCTGAAGTTGTTTTTGGCCCAAGTAATGTTATTAGTGTATATGATTTAGTAAATTTTTATCCGTGGTTCGCGTACGAGCTTGTCCCGTTATTTGGTAATTTTTGTGATAATGTTTTCGTGTTAAATAATATAATAAAGAAAATTTAAATTTTCCCGTAAAAATGGTGATTAAAATTAATGACATAGATTAACATATAGTTAAACGTTGTTAATTATGGGAATTTTTGCAGTTTGCTACAGTATGTATATCATGTCAAGAGCTTAGACTTGAACTAGAGAAAATTAAAATCACACAGGACGCTCTTATCAAACAAAACTCTAAATTCAAAAGATTTCATATGAATATTAGTTGTGTAGATGAAATAATGAATGTCCAAAAATTACCATATGATAAAACTGGACTAGGCTTTATGAAATTAGGAGATATAAGTAGTATAAAGAAACAAGCCGTAAAAGTACAAGAAATTGTTTCAACAGTTTCAGAAACCCACGGATCAGACGGAACAAAATCCTTGGTTCCGCCAATAGTGGTGAAGGGATCCGTGGGAACTGTTGCTGAACAGAAAGCTTGCACCTCGGCTCGTACAGAGTCCGTTAAATTAACAAGGAAACCTAGTACTAGTTCAACTATAAATAAACTAAAACCAGCTGTTACTATAGGAGTAGGACAAGCTAAAAATGAATTTAGAGCTAAAACTACTCAACAAAGACCTAGGACGACTATTCCCAAACGCCCCATTCCAAAAAGCAACTACAACACACAATCTCATTATCAAAATAGTTGGAACCCAAAATTTCCTAGGAATTATCAAAGTCCCAACTACATGCCATGGAACCCATATCCACCATTCTCATACATGAATCAAGTTAATGGGATGTTTAACGCAAATGGACCCATGAGATATTGGGGACCAAATGCTTGAGTTTTTCTATAACTTAGGTATGCTTGAAAGTCGGTTTGGAACCAGACGAGTGGATAAAAGATAGCGGGTGTTCAAGGCGTATGACGGGAAACAAGAGCCTTTTCTCAACCTACCAAGAATATGACGGAGGTAATGTTACTTTTGGTAGCAAGCTAAAAATAAAAATCATCGAAAAAGGTACTATCTCTCATGACTCTCTCTCTATTGATGATGTTGCTCATGTTGATAACTTAGGATTTAACTTACTTAGCATTAGTCAACTATGTCGTAAAAAGTATCACGTCTTTTTTAGTGAAAACGGAAGTAAAATACTAAAATACGGTATAACCATAGGTAAAGGTGTTTTGAAAAATAACGTATATTGTTGGGAACTCGTCTTAGATTATTGAAGTATCGATCATATTGTGTAATAGGTTGCTTAGGCCTTTAGGTTAGTTTTAAGCTACGGCCTGTGTAGAAGGCCCATAGGCCGTAGCCCAGTACTTATTTTCTTTATTGGGCTGCGCCCCATTTCTTGTGCTACTCTATAAATACCCCTCCCATTGATGGGACGCGTTGTTCGTTAATTTTATTATTCATTTTCATTATACTTGTGATTTAACCTACATCATTCTCTCTCTCTTAATCTTTCAAGTAACCTCGTGTGATATTAACAAGACCTAACAAGTGGCATCAGAGCCAAACAAGGATTTAGGAAAATTTCTTTTGTGTCCCATTACTGTTCATACGCAATTTTTTTTCCGAGTTTGAAAAAAAAATCCGAGTTAGGAAAATCCTCCTAGTAACAAAATTCTCCAAGTAAGGAATTCTCCAAGTAAGGTTTCCGAATTCTCCAAGTAAGGTTTCCGAATTAGGAAATAATTTCTGTGAGTTAGTTTATTAAAATTCCGAGTTAGGAATTCTCCAAGCAAGGTTTCCGAGTTAGGAAATTTTCGAGTAAAGATTGTTTAAAAAAAAAAAAAATTCTGAGTAAGCAATTATTCTCCAACTTAGAAATCCTTCCACTTAGAATCCTTCAACTTAGAAATCCTTCCACTTGGAATCCTTCAACTTAGAAATCCTTCATGTAAGCAAAACTCGATAAAGGACTTAACTTCAAACGAAAGTAACTCTTGAACCGTAACCAACAACAAACACAACTCCTATATCATTGAAACGATCCAATATCAACTTTATCACACATCGGAACGAAATTAAATGGAATCAAGTTCAGAAGAGAGAGATACACAAGAGCTATTAATGCAAGAAAACGATAGAGAAATGAAAGAGAAATGCATGGCATGTTTAAGATTACTTCATTCACACCTTAAGGTCCTCTCAAACAAAGATTTAGCAGGAACTCGTACCGAGAATGGATTCAAACGGGCATTTTCATCACTCTTTGGAGAAGACGTTAAAATATTCACAAAAACGATGTTCCTCAATGTGGATCAACTACAGAAGCAACTTGAAAAAGAAAAATTTCACGAGAATGGATCCACGGTCGCCTTTAGAGTGCTCAAGGAACAATTTCAGCAGTTCATCGATTCCTGGTTATAATCAGATTTTGACAGTGTCATGACATGCAAGTATTTTTTGGAATACACTAGAATCGAGGTTAAAACTTTCAAAGACATACTGACCCAACAAATGGATTCGATTGACAAGTCAATTGCTGAAAGAGTACTTCACAGACAAGAGTATGACAAAAGAGTGAATGAAAAGAAGTTGCAGATTTAGGAAGAGCAAGCTAATACAGATAAAGCCTTGGAAGCCAATTTGGTTGTTACAGAAAGCAGTGGGACAGAATCAGAAAAGCATGATGATAGCAACAGATCAAGGAATGATGCAGATGCTGATTGTGCAGATGACAGACCCACATATGACACAGAGCCCATATTTGACAAAGAGCCAATGGCTAAGGATGACAGCAGTAGATCGGGGAATGATACAGATGTTGATTGTGTAGATATCAGACCCACTTATGACACACAACCTATATTTGGCAAAGAGCCAATGGCTGAGGTACAATCAATTGTCAATAATAATATATCTGCTCATGATCGCCAACTTACTAAACAACCTGAATTCAGAAATGAAGGAGGGGTTGATCAGAATGTTGACGAACATCTTGTCAAACAACCTTTGCCTGACCCATTAAATGAAAACAAAACAAATGTACCATCAAACCAAACTCTCGAGTTTGAAAATACTTGTCTCAAAAAGACCATTGCCCAGTTTCAAAAAGATTTTTCAAAACTAGAGGCACATTGCATCTCACTTGAACTTAAATTGAAAAACGAATCTCTAACTTCGGGCAACAATGGTCAATTTTTGAATGAACAAAGTAAACGTATGGATACATTAGTTAAGGAAAATGAGCTTTTAAAAGGTCAAATTCAAGCAAAGGTTTTTGCACATGCTGCATTGCAAAACAAATTAAGAAGATTGACTGGCCAGAGTGTGGATACTAAGTTTACAAAACCATCAATCTTGGGAAAACCTCCTCTACAACCTATTAGAAAACAATCAGTGGTTAGACAACCAACTGCGTTTAAATCTGAACGACCTAAATGTTCAAAATCTTGGTTTGCCTCCCATGTTGTTGGGAAAAATGATTTAACAAAACCAATCACTTCACATTCTTGGCCTAAGGAAAATGTATCTGTTTTTGCTAAACCTCAACACGTGATTATAACTGGCTCATCTAGGAATAGTTCAAAAACAGTGTCTAAGCCGAACATTAAAAGTAAAGAGTCTTATGGCATAAATGACATGTACAAGAATTATGATCTTGAAAAAGCTAGGAAAAATGCACTACTTTAAAAAGATGGAATTCTAGGGTCAAAACCTTGTGTGATGCCTTCCATTGTATTACAAAACACTACTAGTATTATCAAACTAAGACCTAGGAGCTCTCTACAAACAAATAGGAATTGGTTAGCGTCTAAGAGTAGTTGCGTAAACAATCATGATATCTGTGTTTCAAAATATTTCCAAGAAGAGAATTCATGTGCAAAGGTACAATCAACTATGACAAGTAAACCAAAGAAACCCGTTAAACCAACAGGCAAGATTTGGAAACCTAAGAAGTGGATCAATATAGGACGTAGGTTTTCTCAACCAAGTAATGCTCCCATATCTCATTCCACTAAAAAGAAAACATCTCCTAGATCTAACCTTGGTGGGTACCCACGGGTAGAATTTTCAAAATGATTGGTCTCAGGTGGATTCCTACAGGAAAGATTTTGGGCATTTGCACCAAAATGAATGTGAATTCCACAACATCTATCCCTGAGGCTTGAAAGAATACCATAGAAATTATGTACTCGGGTATCAAGAAGATAATTGACACAACAACTTTATGCTTCTAACATCTGGAACCCAGTTTCACTTGGGGATCCATGTTCTCTGTTTGTCTCTTCTTTCCTTTCAGATATAACAACAATGGCTTCTGAGCAGAACAACTTAGGACCCGATTCTAACCGTCTAAACTTTCCTGATCATTCAGCTGCACTACTATCTCTCAATCGCAAGGACTTTGAAGATCTATTTGCTCCGCTGTTTGATGATTCGTTCATTAGTCGTGCTCCTGACGAATCTACAAGTTCCATTGCAATACCTGTTCATATACAGGTACCTGGTACACCAGCACCGACATCTACCATAGTTGCTGAAGATGCACCACCAGCCGATGCACCTCTGAGGTCTGCTTCGGAATGGGTAAACCCAGATACTGCAAAACACACCTGGTTTGAACAAATGGTGGATGCATACCTTGATTCACCAGACAATGGTGCGCCTGCTGAAGGTTTCATTGTGGACTTTACGAAGCGACTGAAGAAAGTAATGAGAGTTCAATAGTTACAGTTGTCTGACATCGTTAACATTCGCAAAGCAGGGTACTCTGAGTTCAAAACAGCGACTACATCACACTTGGAGTTCAAATACAATTTGGAACAAGTAGCCCGGGCAATGTTAGATGATATCAACTGGGATTATGCAGAAGCTTCTCATCCGACTGGCAACTTTCAACCTCCAAACTTTGCCTCTCATTGGACACCCCCAAAACCCAAAGATACCCAAGTCTTACTTCTTCAATAGAGACTTGGAATATCTACTTTACGGTAACACTAACCTAGAGAAACGGTATGCTACTTCTCTGACAATGATCCCGGCAGCTTCATATTCACTGGAAGGATTCGAAGAAGAGATCAGTGACTTGTTTTCCAACTCGGTTCAAGAATACAATGATGAGGCTGCTCTTGGAATCTACCATTGGCCGGATATGCGGAAGTGGTTTTATAAGTGGAAGCTTACTAAACCCTCGAAGACCGATGTCTATCACAAGAGTCAGATTCTTTCCATCACCAGTGCCGAGACAGAATCAAAGTATGGGTACAATTTTCTGACGAAGATCACTGGGAGGAGGCAAGATAGAAAGGAATACACGTTCAAAGAAGCAGATTATCCTTACTTGAACATCAATGATATTGAGGACATGTATCTGCTCAAGGTTCAAAGGAAACTAGAGCATCTTTCTGGTAGTCTCCAATACACAATCATCAACTCTGTTCTGATATACATCCGCAGCATTGTGATCCGATCACGAGTTGAAGACGTCCATATTGGAGTGGAGAGCTATCAGAAGAAGTTGAACTTAGTCGAGCCAAATTTTCAACCTCCGGGGATAGCAAACAGGAAACCATACACATTCGGCGATAGACCATTTGGGTTGGTATACGTCAGAGATAGAAGCTCACCAAGGTTCATGGGTTACCAAGACATCCACAAATTCAGTGATGAGACTTTGTTACGAGTCAAGTCTAAACTTGAAGAGATTCTGCAGAACCATCGAAAGGGGTTGACGACGGGGTGATTGAGGCATATAACTTGGCGCCATAACGATGTGAAGCAAGCGATAAAGTTCCTGCATCGCATTGATGGACGATTGAAGTTTCGAGAGATGTTGAGGAGATTAGAGAGTTACGTGGGGGGAGACCGAGAATTTTGAACATTCTCACCTTTCGCCGTCCCGAGTAGTCTATGGTATCATTTGTTAATCATTTTATCACTGTTTCATCATTTGTTTTTATGTCTATGGCTTGTGCACATATCACAGTGCACAACCCGTTCTTGTAAAGAAAGGACCTTGAGGTACGCTTCAGTGCCTCAATCCTGATCAAAGGAGCAAAAGCTTCTTACTTATGAGTAGCATTAACCAGAATTTTTCTAAGTTTTTCAAAATTCTGCTCATAAGGACAAGTACTCCCTTGTTAAGGGGGAGTATTTGAAACTAAATCTTTGTTCTGAATACCAAAGTTCTTGAATTCTTCCCGTAAACCTTAAAAAGAGCATATTTTAATCAAAAGTTTAACAAAAACAACATAAGTATGCTATTTTTGAGGGGGAGAATAAGTGAATGATTAAAATATGGTAAAAGTAAAGTTGTAATCTCACGAGAGCTCGACTCAGAATTACCCTTGAATTGACAGAAAAGTTTGTAATCGAAAAGACTTGTCCCGGACGGGTAATAATTTCAAGCCAGTTCATCTGGTGATGTAAACGTGTCTCGTAAAGGACGTGTCTGAGTAAAATGTACCGATTTTGAGCGATTTTCCTTGAATATGATCTGGACGGATAATAATTTCAAGCTAGTTCTACTAGTGATGTAAACGTGTCTCGCAACGATCATGTTCATTGAAAATCAATCAATTCCAAAAGTGCTGACTCTACCCGACATGCGCAAATTTATCTTAAATACTTCTGAGCACATGTTAAGGGGGAGTATTTCTGAAAATCACTAAACTCTCAAAGTGTAAACAAAATATGTTTTAATAATCATAAACACTTTGAGAGATTTTCAAAAAGGTTTGGTTTATGGCATACATAGGATTAGTCATGGAGTTATAAGGTGACTAAGGTTAGGAACTCGTCCTATGATCCGCCAGAGCCGGAGGGATCTACCCAAGGACAATAACAATAGTTTAGAACTAGAAAGTCCTAGGTATAATGAAAAAAATGGAGAAAGGAAATGAAAGAAGAAATAAGGGGTTGAAGAATTAAAAAGAAAAGTAAAGAAAAGGGTGAAAAGAAATAGCCCTCCATATGATCAACCTTAGGGCAGAAACCGGGTTCAATACGTATGCTACTGGTTGTTACTACGGTAATGCCGGTATTGAAGATTAAGCCGTCATGGACCCAGTGACGCACTGCACTAAACCTTCTAGCCACTCAGGTGTCTCTCAAAAGACACTTGTTTCATTTCACACGGAGAAACCTTCATCATCTATCAACCTCTCACTCCGAGATGTGTTGATATTGAAAAGGAGGCACTCTGCTCCACGCCTTCGACGACCAAACAAATATGTACAAATTGAGTCTAGAGCCAAGAGATACAACAAGAGATCTCATAGGGACACTTAGCATTACACTGGATTTTCTACTTTATGGGCTCCAGCTGTAAAATTAAGAAGAGTCCTACGCAGATCTTAGCAGTCTGCCGAGAACATTCATGAGAGAAACCACAAATGTGATTCTCAGTGATTGAATGGAAATCCTGCCAGGGTCAACATCAAACAGCCCTGACAGCAGGTCACTTCGGTAATCCCTTGTGGGTTACGCTTAGTGTTAGTTCCAAAACGGTCTACAGTCATGGGGTGATCTCCAGCGACTCACTGAATCGTGGGTACACTTCGGTGTGTCTGTGTAAGCCCTTTCGGGGGTATCCGATTCAGAATGGCCTGGGTTAGGATTAGAGAAGGTCTTCACACTATGC